>VIYQ01004046.1:0-499844 GCA_009928355.1 Chlorella sp. CH2018 | reverse complement strand
CAGTGACGGGTCTGGCCACGATCACCCCCGCATCGGGATATGTGGAACCGATGGCGGCCCTGCTGATCGGCGCGATCGGTGCGACCTGCTGCTATTTCGCCAAATACATCCAGTCGTGGCTGAAGGCGGAGGATACGCTGGAGGTGTTCCGCGCCCACGGCATCGGCGGAATCACCGGTTCGCTGTTGATCGGTGTCTTGGCAAGCCCCACGATCAACGCCGTGGCGGCAGGGGGCCGGCAGTTGTCGGTCCAGGCGATCGCGGTGGCGATCGTCGTCATCTACGCCGTCATCATCACCACCATCATCCTGTTCCTGCTCGACAAGCTGAGCAAGCTGCGCGTGCCGGTGGAGGTGCAGCGCGAGGGGCTGGACGAGCCATTCTACGGGGAGAGCGCCTATAGCCTTTGGGGTATGAGGGCCCAAAAGCCGGACTAACGCGACGCTCCACGGGCGGCCGGGCGCCACCGGCCGCCGGGTTCTCCACTTCTCCCTAGGAGGTGAACGGCTTCTGCCATGGACTTGACGCTCCTCATCTTCTTCCTCGTCTACCTTGCCATGGGGCTGGGCTCGCTGCCCTTCTTCCGGGTAGGACGCACCGGTGCCGCCGTGATCGGCGGCATGGCGATGTTGACGATCGGGAGCATCACGCCGCAGCAGGCGTGGAACGCGATCGATTATTCCACGATGGGAATGCTGTTCGGTCTGATGGTGGTCTCCGCCGCCTTTGTGGTGTCCGGCTTTTACGGCTGGCTGGCGAGAAAGGCCGCAAGCTCCAACGTGTCGGAGCGCGCACTGCTGGCTATCCTTATCGTTGTCGGCGGGGTCATGGCGGCCTTTCTGACCAATGATGTTGTCGCGGTGTCGATGTGCCCGCTGCTCCTGTCGATCACCTTGGCGCGGGGGCTGAACCCGGTGCCGTTCCTGCTGGGCTTCTGCTTTGCCGCAAATACCGGAGCGTCCGGCACCATCATCGGTAGCCCGCAGAACATAATTGCCGCGCAGAAGCTGAACCTGTCCTTCGCGGGCGTGTCGGAGATCACCGCCGTTCCGGCGCTGCTGTCATTGCCAGTGATCTGGCTCGTCATCACCTACCTCTACCGTGATCGGTGGAAGCTGGCCATGCCCTCCACTGATGGGAACGGCGCCGCGGGGGCGACGGAGCCTCCTCCTTTCTCTGTGGGGGAAACGCTGAAGGCGGCCATCACCGCATTCGTAGTTGTGGTGGCATTCGTCTTCAGCGACTGGCCCCGCGAAACCGTCGCTCTTACCGCGGCGGGAGTTCTGCTGCTCAGCAGGCGCGTCTCGTCCAAGTCACTGCTGCACGAAGTAGATGGCGAACTCATCCTCCTCATTATGGGGCTGTTCGTCGTCAATGCTGGCCTGTCCGCAACCGGTTTGCCGCAGCAGTTCGTGACGTACCTCGCGGCCGAGGGCATCAACCTCAATAACCCGACTGCACTCTTCCTCATCAGCAGCGTCGTCAGCGATCTGGTGGGAAACAACCCCGCCGTCATGATGCTCGTGCCCTATCTTCATGTCGGAGGCGACGCGAATTATCTGGGTGCGGCGCTGTCGCTCGGCACGCACTTTTCCAGCAACCTGGTTGTATTTGGCAGCCTTGCGGGGATCATCATGGTCGAACAGGCGAAGGATCGCGGGGTGAAGATCTCCGGTGCCGAATTCTCCAAGGCGGGCGTCCTCGTCACCGCAGCCACGATGATCATCGCGGTCGTGTGGCTGCTGATCTGAGCCCGCAGACCTATGGCTGGGCTTCAACGGGTCTTGAAAGGATGGCCATTGATGATCCCGCATGTCGTTCTGCTTCGGGGCCCCGCCGGGCGTGGTCGCTGCCGCAGTCGTGCTCCTCTGCAACCCAGCATTTTCTGCGGCTTTAGGGGGCGCGGACAAGTACCCTCGTTGCGATATAGGTCGGCCCGACTTCGGATCGTATCCCAGCAAGGCGGTCGGGCTGAGAAGGGCCAGACCAATCGAAAATCAAGCGTCGGAAGTGGCCGACTTGCGCTTGGACTTGGACTTGGACTTGGCTGGGGCGCCGTTCGCACCGCCGGTGTTCCGCGTCATACCCGGCTTGCGGCCTAGGGTCCACAAAATCAGCGTTGCGGAAGCAGACGCCAAAAATAGGTTATCTTCAGCTTAGCGTTCTGGTGCGACGGCGACCTCTTCGAGAGGAGCAGGATCCCGTCTATCAACGATTCTGACCAATACGGAAAACGGGGGGACAGTTACAGAACTGTCACCCCGAAAAATGCTTGGCCCGGCTACCAAATTAGTGACAGGCCATAATCGAAGAACTGCGCGATTTTGCTTGTGCGCTGACGCGACAATTACAGACACGCGCTATCCTCCAAGTCAGAAAGGAACGTCGTCGTCCAGGTCGTCGGCGAAGCCGCCGCGCGACTGGCCGAAGCCGCCGCCGCTGCTGGCGCCGCCGCGACCACCACCGCCGCCGCCGCCCCCACGACCGCCGCCGAAGCCGCCACCGCCGCCTCCACCGAAATCATCGCCGCCGCCGAAGTCATCGCGCGAGCCACCGCCGCCGCCGCCCGCATTGCCGCCGGGTCCGTCGAGCATGGTCAGGACGCTGTTGAAGCCCTGCAGCACGATCTCGGTCGAGTAACGGTCCTGGCCCTGCTGGTCCTGCCACTTGCGGGTCTGCAACTGGCCCTCGATGTACACCTTCGACCCCTTGCGCAGGAAGCGTTCGGCGACGTTGGCGAGACCTTCGTTGAAGATCGCCACCGAATGCCACTCGGTCTTTTCCTTGCGCTCACCGGTGTTGCGATCCTTCCAGCTTTCGCTGGTCGCGATGCGCAGGTTCACCACCTTGCCGCCGTTCTGGAACGAGCGCGATTCGGGATCGCGACCGAGGTTGCCGACGAGAATGACCTTGTTGACGCTGCCTGCCATGAAGTTCCTCAGAGACCCGCGGCGACCGCGAGCCAGTATGTGATTCCGGCCATGATGTAAGCGGCGGCGAACAGATAGCCAACCATGAACAGCGGCCACTTCCACCCATTTGTCTCGCGCCGGGTGATCGCGATGGTGGAGACGCATTGCGGCGCGAAGACGAACCACATCAGGAAGGCGAGCGCGGTCGGCAGCGACCAGCGGCGCTGGAGATTTTCGACGATCGTCCGCGCCCCTTCCGCATCCTCCGGATCATCGACGGCATAGACGGTGCCGATCGCGGCCACCGCCACTTCGCGCGCGGCCATCGCGGGGATGAGCGCCAGCGCGATTTCGTGATTGAAGCCGATCGGCTTGACCACCACCTCGATTCCCGAGGCGATGCGGCCGGCGGCCGAGTAATCGACCTGGCTCTGCCCGTCGGGCGCCTTGGGGAAGCTGAGCAGCAGCCACAGGATAACGGTGGTGGCGGCGATGATCGTGCCGGCGCGCTTCAGGAAGAGCATCGCGCGGCTCCACAGGCCGATCGCGATGTCGCTGAGGCGCGGCACCTGATATTTCGGCATCTCCATCATGAAGCCGGAGGACTCGCCGCTCGTTACCGTGCGGCGAAGCACCAGCGCGGCGACGAAGGCGCCGAGGATGCCCGCGATATAGAGGCCGAGCAGCACCAGCCCCTGCAGGCCGACGCCAGGCAGCACCTGAGAGTTGGGGATGAAGGCGCCGATGATGATCGTGTACACCGGCAGGCGCGCCGAACAGGTCATCAGGGGCGCGATGAGGATGGTGGTCAGTCGGTCCTTTTCATCGCTGATCGTTCGGGTCGCCATGATGCCGGGGACGGCACACGCGAAGCTGGAGAGCAGGGGGATGAACGCGCGCCCCGACAGGCCGACGCCGGCCATCAGCCGATCCATCAGGAAGGCTGCGCGGACCATGTAGCCCGATGCCTCCAGCACGAGGATGAAGGCGAACAGGATCAGGATCTGCGGCAGGAAGACGACCACGGCGCCCACGCCGGCGATGAGGCCGTCGGTGAGCAGCGACTGGAACAACCCTTCCGGCACGCCGGCGCGGACCACGCCGTCGAGCCACACCATGCCATCCTCGATCCAGCCGATCGGCGCCTCCGACCAGCTGAACACCGCCTGGAACATGACGAACATGAGCGCGAGCAGCAGGATCGGGCCGAACACCGGGTGGAGCGCGATCGAATCGAGCGCATGGTTCCAGCGGCGGGTGGGAGTCTCGCTGACCGTGGCGAGGCGGGAGAGTTCGCGTGCGCGGCGCTGGAAGGTTGCGATCGGTTGATCGGCGGTGAGATCGCGCGGCGCGGCGGGACGGTCGGCGGAAGCGCCGCCGTCCACCATCTGGGTGAGCGCGGCGCGCAGCGTGTCGAGGCCGCGCTTGCGCACCGCCACCGTCGGGATGACGGGTACGCCCAGCTCCGTCGCCAGCGCCTCTGCGGAAAGGGTGAGGCCATCACGCTCGGCCAGGTCGACCATGTTGAGCGCGATCACCACCGGCAGGCCGAGCGCGATCAGTTGCAACGCAAAGCGCAGGTGAAGATCGAGATTGGCGGCATCGACCACGACGATCAGCGCGTCTGGGCGACGCTCCCCCGCCTGCTTGCCGAACAATACGTCGCGGGTGACCTGTTCGTCAGGCGAGGAAGGATCGAGGCTGTAAGTGCCGGGAAGGTCGACGAGCTCGATCGGGCGGCCGTCGTCGAGTGCGAGGCGGCCGGAGTGCCGCTCCACGGTGACGCCGGGGTAGTTGCCGACTTTCTGCCGGGCGCCGGTCAGCGCGTTGAACAGGGCGGATTTGCCGGCATTGGGATTGCCGACGAGCGCGATCAGCGGAAGATTGCTCATGTCAGTCGGCCGTCACCGTGATGGCGGCGGCGACGTTGCGCCGCAGGGCCACGGTCATGCGGCCGATGCGGCAGGCGACGGGGCCGCGGAACAATGTCGCACGGTGCATCACCTCGACATGGACGCCCTCCTCAAAGCCGAATTCGCGCAGGCGGCGCGCCTCGGGCGTGGCGAGCCGGTCCCAGGCAATGGCGGTTACCGTTGCCGGACGGCGAACAGGGAGCGATTCGAGCGGGAGGGGAGAGGAAGCAAGCACGGCGCCGCTGTATCGGAGATGCGAACGATTATCAATTCCGATAGCGGCTGCGGTCGAACCCGGGTGCGCCCGCGAACAGGCGCAGGGCCGGGCTGGCGAGTCAGACCACCGGGTAGCGCAGGCGGCCGACGAAGCGGCTGAGGCTGGGCCGGTGGCGGGCGCGGCGGACGATGCCGGCCTTCGCCTTTTCGAAGCGCATGATGCCGTCGATCCGCCGGCCGAGGAAGGCGCGTGTCTCGGCATAATCCTCGCTGTCGTCATCGAGGAAGACGGTGATGGTGGCGCCGTAGACCGCCAGCAGCATCCCGCGCTTGGTATAATGATTATAGTCGGTCGCCTTGTCGCCGGCGGCGCGCCACATGGCGTCGACGCTGCGCCAGCCGAGGCGGGTGGCGGTGGCGAGGTTCTGCGGCATGGCGAGGATCGCGAGCGCGCGGCGCAGCGCCTCCCGATGGGGAGCGGTGGCGGCAAGGCGCGCCTCGACCAGCGCGGTGATGCGCTGGCGGATCTTCATCGCGGCGAGCGTTTCCGGCGGCAAAGCGGCGAGCATGTCCAGATCGATCGTTTCGAACCATGCGTCGATCATCGCCACCGGGCCGCCCTCAAAGGCGAGCGCGGCGACATCGCGATCGATGTTCTCGCCATCCGCGGCATAATCACGCGCGGTGTCCGACCAGCCGTCAAAGGCCGCATTTTCCGCGAT
Organism: Chlorella sp. CH2018; assembly: GCA_009928355.1. Taxonomy (NCBI): domain Eukaryota; kingdom Viridiplantae; phylum Chlorophyta; class Trebouxiophyceae; order Chlorellales; family Chlorellaceae; genus Chlorella; species Chlorella sp. CH2018. Next base: position 494,081 of record VIYQ01004046.1, on the reverse strand, counting down.
GGCAGGCGCGAGACGCAGGCGGATCTCGTCGAGGGTGAGGTCTGCGGGATCAGTCATGCAATGCTTATACGCCGCAATCGGCCGCGGGGTACCATTCTCTTGTGCGACGCATGCGCTCAGGCGCCGGACACGGGAGGCAAGGGCAAGGGTCGGGGCGGCGCGATGCGCACCAGCACCAGCGCGATCGCCACGAGTGCGGCACCGACGAAATCGGCGACGCCCAGCGTCTCGCCATAATAAAGCCAGCCGACCAGGGCCGCGACGATCGGCTGGGTGAGCAGTGCGAGGCCGATGACCAGCGGGCTGAGCCGGCCGAGCGCATAGATCATCAAGCCCTGACCAAGCACCTGGCTGAGCAACGCGAGCGACATCAGCGGGGTCCAGTTCGCCGGCATGATCTTTTCGCCCAGCACCAACGCCGACACGAGCAGCGGCAGGATCGCTGCCGCCGAGGAGAAGCCCAGCGCGGGGAGGGGGGCCATGGTCTGCCGCGCGCGCGACATGAGGATGAAATAGCCGGCGTAGAGAAGGCCGGCGAGCAGGCAGAGGAGGTCACCAATGAAGTTCTGCGGCGCAAGCTGATAGGAGCGACCCATCAGCAAGGCGGCGCCGATCGCGGCGAGGGCCAGCGCCAGCCCCTGCGTCCGCGTGGGCCAGGCACGGGCGACGAGGAAGCCGTAGAGCGGAAACACAAAGGTCGCCGCGTTGCCGAACAGGGTCGCGTTCGCAAGCTTCGTATGATGGATTCCGAGGTGCCAGGCCGCGAGATCGCCGGCGAACAACACGCCCGAGCCGATCAATATCCAGCCGAGCCCACGGACGCTGGAGAGCAGCCGGCCGCCAGTGGCCGCCGCCAGCACGAGGAGCACCGGAGTCGCCAGGCTGATTCGCCAGAAGGCCGCGGCCACCGGGCCGACATCAGTCAGCCGGACGAACCACGGACCGAAGGCGAGCGCCACGTTGCCCACCATCAGTGCGGCAAATGCGACCGCGTTGCCGCTTTCGCGCGATACAGCTTTTCTTGTGGTCGGACCCTCGTGCATGCTGCCCCCTAACCCCCTAGATCGGGGGAGTCCCGTGGCAAAATGAAACGGAAGGGAGATTGAATGCCGAGCTTGTTTGACCCGATCGAACTTGGGGCGATCCGCGCCGCCAATCGCGTGCTGATGGCGCCGCTGACGCGCACCCGCGCCGACGCCAACCACGTGCCGACCGAGATGATGATCGAATATTATCGCCAGCGCGCCGGCGCCGGGGTGATCATCTCCGAAGCGACCGGAATCAGCCCGCAGGGCCTGGGCTGGCCCAATGCGCCGGGCATCTGGAACGACGCGCAGGTCGAGGCGTGGAAGCCGATCACCGAGGCGGTGCACAAGGAGGGCGGCAAGATCGTCGCGCAATTGTGGCACCAGGGCCGGCTGGCGCGTCCCGACGTGAACAAGCTGCAGCCGCTGTCGGCGTCCGCCACCCGTGCGCCCTATCCGATCCCGGAAAAGAACCCTTATGGCGAAGCGCGTGCCGCCACGCTGGACGAGATCAAGGAAGCGATCGAGCAATATGCCCAGGCCGCGCGCAACGCGCTGAAGGCCGGGTTCGACGGCGTTCAGCTGCACGGCGCCAATGGCTATCTGATCGACCAGTTCCTGCGCGACAACACCAACCTTCGCGATGATGATTACGGCGGCTCGCCGGAAAACCGCATCCGGTTCATGAAGGAAGCGGTGCAGGCGGTGATCGCGGCCGCGGGCGCGGAGCGGACGTCGATCCGGCTGTCGCCCAATGGCGAGACGCAGGGTGCCGACGACAGCAACCCCGAAGCGGTCTTCATCCCGGCGGCCAAGGTGCTCGACGAGCTGGGCATCGCGTTCCTTGAGCTGCGCGAGCAATCGCCTGACGGCACCTTTGGCGCGTCGAGCGTGCCCAAGCTGAGCCCGCAAATCCGCAAGGTGTTCACTCGCCCGCTGGTGCTGAACCAGGATTACACGCTGGAGAAGGCGCAGGCCGATCTGGATTCGGGGCTGGCCGATGCGATCGCCTTCGGCCGCGCGTTCATCGGTAACCCTGATCTGGTTGACCGGCTGCGTGAGGGCCTGCCGCTGGCGCAGGACAACCCCAAGACGTGGTATTCGAAGGGCCCCGAGGGCTATATCGATTATCCGGCCTACAAGGCCGAGGCGGCCTGAACCGGCGCGCCGCCCTTCGCGACGCGCGGAGGGCGGCGAACCGTCGATGATCCTAGAGGTAGCGCGCGGCGGTTTCGCGGATCAGCGCGATCATGTTGGGAATGCCCTGCGTCCGGTTGGAGCTGAGCTGGTTGCGCAGATCGAACGGGGCCAGCGCGCCCTCGATATCGGTGGCGGCGATCGCCTGCGGTGTCGCGTCCTGCACGGTCTTCAGCACCAGCGCGATGATCCCCTTGGTGATCGCGGCGTTGCTGTCGGCGAGGAAGTGCAGCGTGCCGTTGTCGTTGCGGGTGGGATAGACCCACACCGCGGCGGAGCAGCCGCGCACCAAGGTCGCATCGGTCTTCAGCGCATCGGGCATCGGCTCGAGCGCGCGGCCGAGATCGATTAGCAGGCGATAGCGATCGTCGGCATCGAGGAATTCATATTCATCGCGAAGATCGGCAAGTTCGGGCGCGGCGTCTGACATCGCGCGGGGACTAGCGGCTTGCCGGAACAGCGGCAACCGGGCGGGTCACGCCCGCGCCGGGCAGAGGGGGTGGATCAAAGGTCCACCCCGGCGGCGATCGCCTCCAGCTTGCGGATGCGTTCGCGCAGGTCGGCGATCTCGATGCGGGCGCTGGTCGCCGCATGGGGCGCGCGGGCATCGGCCTCCTGGCGCAATTGCTGCTCCTTCAGCCGCAGCCAGCCGCGCCAGCCGGCGAGGCCGGCCGAAACCAGCATGGCAAGGCCGGCGAGCGCAGCGGTTGCCATGATCATATAGAAGCCGGGGTCAGGCATGACGTTGCTCCTCCTCGAACTCAGCGGTCGCGCAGCTCTTCGATCTGACGGCTCAGATCGGCGCTGCCGTGATTGTCGGTGATGACGCGTTCCAGGACCGCGATCCGCTCCTTGAGCTGAAGGATTTCCTCGCGGCTGGCGATCGCGTCGGCGGGTAACGCATGATCATCGGCGTCTCGCAGCCCGCGGTACTTCTCGCGCTGCATCCGGGTAACGGCCGTGATCAACACGATCGCGATGACCATGAAGGCGACAGACCATGGCATCGATCAACTCCTTGAAGAGGGGATATGTTCTTGTTCAGTTGGGCCGTTCGATGCGCGGCGGCGTCTCGCGCAGCTGCTCGATCTCGTCGGCCAGGACCACGCCGCGGTCGGTGACGATCCGTTCCAGCACGCGCACCCGCTGTTCCAGCCGTTCGGTATGGGCGGCATATTGCGCCGCCTTCTCCGCGGTCTGGGCATTGAGCGCCTCGGCCATTTTCTCCTTGTGCCGAAGCCAGCGGCGGAAGGAGTCCCCGCCCACGCCGAGGATCACCGGCAGCCCCACCACGATCATGAAGAACAGTAGAACAAAGCTGTACTTTTCCATGGTCCCGATCCTCAGTTGGCGCGGTCGCGCAGCTGCTCGATCTCCTGGCTGAGCAGGTGGCCGCTGTCGGTGACGATCCGTTCGACGTTCTGCAGGCGATCCTTCATCGAGCCGAGTTCGGCGCGAAGCTGGCCGTTTTCCTGCGTCAGCAGCTTCACCCGCTCGATCGTTTCATCGTCGCGCTTGGGATAGAGCGCCTGACCCCATTGGCCGTCGAGCGGATAGCCGTTGCGGATGCGCATCCAGGTCGTCGCGACCCAGCCGAGCATGGCGGCAACACCGACCGTGGCGATCACGGGGGCAAGGGCGGAGAAGAGCTGGATCTTTTCGGCGGCGGTCATGGCCTCTCCCTTTCATATTGGCGCGGCAATCAGCGCAGGCGCTCGATCTCTTCGGCGAGCTGGGTGTTGCGGCTGGTGTAGTGCGTCTCGATGTCGGCGAGGCGACGGTCCAGCTCGCGGAACTTGGAGCGGACCTCTGCCGTGGTGCGCTTCGGGTTCGAGCGCACGCCCTGCCAGAATTTCGCATCCTCCGGCGATCCGTAGAGGTTCGCAGGCCGGTCGCTCGCCATCCAGCCGATCAGCAGATAGGCGATGAGCGTCCAGGGGAAGCCCCCGGCGAGGGTGAGCAGGATCAGCCCGATGCGGACCCACAGAACCTCGATCCCGGTATAATCGGCGATCCCGGCGCACACGCCCTTCCACTTGCGTTCCTGCCAGTTGAGGTAAAATTTGGTGCGGCTGTTGTCGGCCATCAGTTCCTCCGCAGGTTCCGGTCTTCGAGCCGGTAGTCGGGTTCAGAGCGGTAGTCGGCGATGCCGGGGCGGAAATCGGGATTGTCGGCAGCGACGATGCGCTCCACCGTATTCACCCGATCCTCGAGCCGCTTCGCCAGCGAGTGGAGTTCGTCGAGCAGCGCCTCATCCTCGGTGGTCATGCCGCCGGGCGACTGCTTCCACTTGGTGACATAGTGCATGATCAGCCAGGGCAGCCCGATGAAGAGCATGCCCACGACGAAAACCGGTACGAGCACCTCTTCCATCATCAATTGTCCTTCTTCAGGCGCGCCTTGAGCGCGGCGAGTTCGGCGTCGATCTTGTCCGAGGCCTTGAGCTCGGCGATTTCCTCGTCGAGGCTCTTGGGCAGCGCGCCCAGGCCCATCGCATCGGCGCGGCCCTCCGCCTCATCGACCTTGCGTTCGAGCATCTCGAACCGGCTGAAGGCATCGTGCGTGCGCGGGCCGTTCCACATTTCGCGCAGGCGGGAGCGGTTGTTGGCGCTTTCCAGCCGGGTGGCGATGTTGTTCTGCCGGGTCCGCGCCTCGCGCAGCTTGTTCTGCAGCTTGGCGATGTCTTCCTCGGAGGAACGGAGCGTGTCGTCGAGGACGGCAACCTCGGCGCGAAGCTGCTCGATCATGTCGGACGCCTTCTGGCGCTCAATCAGCGCCGCCTTGGCAAGGTCCTCGCGATCCTTCGACAGCGCAAGCTCCGCCTTTTCGGTCCAGTTCGACTCGATATCGGAAAGCTTGGCCATGTGGCGGCGCATCTCCTTGATATCGGCGATCGTCCGTGCCGCCGACGCACGCACCTCGACCAGCGTCTCCTCCATCTCCAGGATGATCATGCGGATCATCTTGGCCGGGTCTTCTGCCTTCTCGAGCAGTTCCGCCATATTGGCGGCGACGATGTCGCGGGTACGGGAAAAGATGCCCATCAACGAAACTCCTGGTGATGCCCTTTTATAGGCTTGCCGCCGGGGCGAAGCGAGGGAAAGACCCGCCCCGGCGGCGCCGTTCACGCGATCACGCGAACGAGGGGGGTAGCGGCCGACCCCGCCTGTGCCGGGCCGACCGCGCCGACCACCATGGTGGTGCTGAAGACGATGGTGCAGGCGATGGCGGCGAGGGTGCGGCCGAGCGAAGCGAAGTTGGTCATGGTGTATCTCCCTACCTGATCTGTCAGACCCGACGTTGCGGGTATGCCGAGTGCTTTGCAGGGGGCGTGCCAATTTGACTTGGGCCAGGTTCGCTGAGCTTCAACTTTTTTCCGCAACGACCAAAACGCGCGCAAAAACAGCGATATAGATCTGGTGGGCACCAGCCGGATGCCGCCGCCCGCGTGATTTGCTGCGCTCAAACACATATTGCCAAGCATTGGGATAATGCGCCAAGGCTTGGGCGGGGCAGGGTGGAGCGACATGGTCGAACGGGCGACTCAAGTGATCGGTCAGTCGGGCGCGTTCCTCGACGCGCTGGAGCGCGCCAGCCGTGCAGCGGCGCTTGACCGGCCGGTTCTGGTCATCGGCGAGCGCGGCACCGGCAAGGAGCTGGTCGCCGAGCGGCTCCATCGCCTGAGCGGGCGGTGGGACCAGCCGCTGGTCATCATGAACTGCGCCGCGCTGCCCGAGACGCTGATCGAGGCGGAATTGTTCGGCCATGAGGCGGGCGCGTTCACCGGCGCGACCAAGGCGCGAGTCGGGCGGTTCGAGGAGGCCGATGGCGGTACCTTGTTTCTCGACGAACTCGGCACCTTGTCGATGGGGGCGCAGGAGCGGCTGCTGCGGGCGGTGGAATATGGCGAAGTGACCCGCATCGGCGCGTCGCGCCCGATCCGCGTCGACGTGCGCATCGTCGCGGCGACCAACGAACATCTGCCCGACAAGGTGGAGCGCAACGAGTTTCGCGCTGACCTGCTCGACCGCCTGTCCTTCGAGGTGGTGACGCTGCCGCCGCTGCGTGCGCGCAAGAGCGACATCATCGTGCTGGCGGACCATTTCGGGCGGCGCATGGCGGCGGAAATGGGATGGGAGCGGTGGCCCGGCTTCGCCCCGGCGGCGCAGGAGGCGCTGCGCGAGTATCGCTGGCCCGGCAATGTGCGCGAACTGCGCAATGTCGTGGAGCGCGCGGTGTATCGCTGGACGCGCGAAGGGCCGATCGAAGCGATCGAGTTCGATCCTTTCCAGTCGCCATACCGTCCCGGGGCGGGGGGTGGAGAAGCCGCGGGCCGCAACCCGCCGGCGATGCCCGCGATGCCGGTGCCACCCGCGTCGCCGCCGCAGCAGTCGCTGACCAACGAGGGCGACGAAGTGGCGGCGTGCGATGTGGGGCCGTCCGATTTCAAGAGCCGGGTTGCGCTGTTCGAGCGCGAACTGCTGTCGCGCGCGCTGGCGGACAACCGGTTCAACCAGCGCGCCACCGCCGACTCGCTGGGGCTGACCTATGATCAGCTGCGCCATGCGCTGCGGCGCCATGACCTGATCGGCGCCGGCGGCTGACACCCCCGGCCGAGCACAACCGACGATCGATGATCGGAGCGGTTGCGTAACGAGCAGGGGGGAGCCATTTGGGTGACATCGCGTTCGATAGCGCGAACCCCAGAAGGAGGATTTCCCATGGCATTCGAATTGCCGCCGCTGCCGTACGACTATGACGCGCTGGAGCCGGTCATCTCCAAGGAGACGATGACCTATCACCATGACAAGCATCACGCGGCCTATACCGCCAAGCTGAACGAGGGCGTTGCCGCCGATCCGAAGCTGGAAGGCAAGTCGATCGAGGACATCCTCGGCATGATTTCGTCGTTGCCGCCGCTCGTGCGCAACAATGGCGGTGGGTACTGGAACCACGACTTCTTCTGGAAGATCATGACCAGCCCGTCCAAGAGCGGCCAGCCGACCGGCGCGCTGAAGGATGCGATCGACGCCTATGGCGGCCTCGACAAGCTGAAGGAGGACTTCAACGGCAAGGGCGCAGGCCAGTTCGGCTCGGGCTGGGCGTGGGTCATCAAGGACGCCTCGGGCGCGCTGAAGGTCGTGTCGACGCCGAACCAGGACAATCCGCTGATGGATGATGCCAAGGACAAGGGCACGCCGATCCTGGGCAATGACGTGTGGGAACACGCTTATTACCTCACCTACAAGAACGATCGCCCCGGCTATCTGAAGGCCTGGTGGGACGTGGTGAACTGGGAAGAAGTCGGCCGTCGTTTCGACGCCGCCTGACCAGCAGCTATCCGGTCATTGATCGGGCAGGGAAGCGGGTGGACCTGACCGGGTCCGCCCGCTTTTCTTGTTTGTGGGCACGGCGGCGAGCACGCCGATTTACGTAGAACATCCAATGTCCGGCATCGGGCATAGGCATATCCTTTTCCGTCATGTGGGCCGGGTATTCACCGTATCGGATCAGTTCATCGCTTCCGGCGCCGGCTGCTCTCGATCATATTTCCGCTTCGCTGCCGACGGACCGCCCGCGGGCGGAGGGGACGGGCGCGCGATGATCGCCGACGTGGGCGCGCCGCAGATCGTCATCGTCGAGCTGGTGGAAGATTGCCGCGGCCGTCCCGATTGCGCTGTCCGCGCCGAGCGCCCCGCCGACGCGCAGGCCGAAGATGAAATCCGGCGCGCGGGGCAGTCGAGCCTTCCGGAAGGCGGCCCCTCGGCGCTGCAATCCGACCAGCTGCCCAGCAGGGACGCGCCCGCGCATGATGTCACGTCGCTCTACGACAAGGACGGGTGGAAGCTGCGCTGGTATTTCCAGGGCGGGCTGAACCTGGTCAGCGAGACGAACCTGTTCTGGGACTTCGCGTCGGTCTACGCGCCGGACGCGAAGTTCAATTCCGACCAGACGTGGCTGGAGGGGTACGTCAAACCGGGCATCGGGTTCGACAAGACCTTCGCCGACGGCAACGTCTTTTACGGCAAGCTGTCCGGCGTCGCGTCGCGCACCTGGGGCACGGACGCGTTCGATGCGCGCAACAAAGGCGCCGTGACGCTGGAAGAGGCATATCTCGGCTTTCGCACGACGAACCAGCCGACCACCTTTGACGTGTCGCTGGGGCCGCGGGAATTGCAGCTGGGCAGCGGCATGCTGATCGCCAATGGCGGCACCAGTGGGTTCGATCGCGGCGCGCTGAAATTCGGGCCGCGCAAGGCGTGGAAGCAGGCGGCGATCGCGCGGGTCAAGAACGGCCGGCAGACGATCACCGGCTATTTCATCGAACCCAATGAGCTGCCCTCCAACGATGGCAACAACCAGCTGGCGGGCAGTGACGTGCGCTATGATACGCCCGAGGGCGACTTCGTCGGCTTCACCTACGTCAACGTCCTGCGATCCAGCTCCCCCTACATCCGCGCTGCTGCGGGCGGGCTCGGGGAGCCGACGATCATCCCCGACGGGCGCGACCAGCTGAATGCGATCAACCTGTATTTCAACGCCACCGGGCACAGCGGGGCGGTGCGCAACTGGTTCGTCACTGGCGACCTGGCCTATGAATGGAACAACCGAATCAACATGTCCGCCTGGGCCGCGCGGGCGCAGATCGGCCATAATTTCGCCGACCTGCCGTGGACGCCGACGCTCAGCTATACGTTCAAGATATTCTCCGGCGACGATCCCACCACGCCCAAGCTGGAGCGGTTCGACCCGCTCTATTATGAGGGATCGCCGGGTGCCTGGGCCACTGGCTCCAAATCGTCGATGGTGTTCATCAATTCCAACCTGAGGGCGCTGGAACTGGCGCTGGCGGTGCAGCCGTCCAAGAAGGACGCGCTGACGCTGCGCTATGCCTATATCAACGTGGACAAGCTCGCTAGCCCGATCCAGTTTGGCCAGGCAACCCGGCTGGTGTCGACGCCCAGCGGGTTCAACCTGATCGCCGGGGTGACCAAGCCGCACCTCTCGGACGATATCTTCCTCGAGTACAACCACGTCTTTTCACAGAACGTGTTCCTCACCGCGGGTGTGAGCGCGTCCTTCCCCGGCGCCGGGATCAAGGCGGCCTTTCCCGACAAAAGCCCCCCCATCTGGTCAGGAGCGTTCGTCAATGTCGTGGTCAATTACTAAGGCCGCCGCGCTTGCGGCGGTATGCTCGGCGTCGCTCGCCGCGGCGGCGATCTCCAGCGCGGGCGCGCAGGAGGGAACCAAGGCCAGCAGCAGCGGCACGCAGCCGCCGCCCCTGTCGGCGCAGGCGTCCGACCCGCGGGTGATGGGATGGATGCAGGGCTTCCCGCCGCCGCCGGACAAGATCATCCGGCAGCCGCAGTCCGACTATTTCAGCTTCCCGAAGCTGCGCTGGTCAGTGTGCCACCTGCGCCAGTTCCTGCCGACGGTGCGCATCAGCCGCGGGATCGGCGACCCGGTTCCGCTGGCCTATGCCGAAGCGCCGACGGTGCGGCGGCGCACCAGCGAGATCAATGCGCTGACCTTCACCCCGCTCAATTCGAACACGCCGATGACGTGGGAGCAATCGCTGGCGGCCAATTACACCGATGGCATGCTGATCATGCATCGGGGGCAAGTGATCTACGAGCAATATAACGGGTGCCTGACCGTCGATGGCGTCCATGCGGCGATGTCGATGACGAAGTCGCTCACCGGGCTGCTCGCCGAGATCCTGGTCGCGGAAGGGAAGATCGATCCGAATGCACCGGTGACCAAATATGTGCCGGAAGTGAAGAACAGCGCGTTCGGTACCGCCACGGTCCGCGACGTCATGAACATGACCACGGGCCTCGATTATTCGGAGGATTACACCGATCCGAACGCGGGCGTGTGGAAATATGCCGAGGCTGCCAGCCCGCTGCCCAAGCCGGCGGATTACAAGGGCCCCAACGGCTATTGGGAATATCTGGCGCAGATCAAGCCGGAGGGGCGCAACGGCGAGGCGTTCCACTACAAGACGCCCAATGCAGACATGGTGGGGTGGATCGTCACGCGGGCGAGCAACCGCTCGGTCGCGGACCTGGCATCGGAACGGCTGTGGCGGCCCATGGGGGCAGAGCAGAGCGCCTATATGACGGTGGACGGCAATGGCGTGCCCTTTGCCGGCGGCGGCCTCAGCGCAGGGCTGCGCGATATCGCGCGGCTGGGGCTGCTGGTCATGAACGAGGGGGTGATCAACGGCAATCGCCTGTTCCCGGCCGCTGCGGTGCAGGCGCTGCGCCGGGGCGGAGACCCGAGGAAGTTCGGCGATGCCTATCCGGCGCTGAAAGGCGGCAGCTACACCGGATTGTGGTGGATCTATCCCTGGGACGGCAAGGTCGTAGCCGCGCGCGGCGTGCATGGGCAGGCGATCTACGTCGACTTCGAAGCGCAAATGGTGATCGCGCGCTTCGCCTCGATGCCGTGGGCAAGCAACGCCTATAATGATCCGGTGTCGATGCCGGCGTTCCGGGCGGTGGCCAATTATCTGAAGACCAAGTGAGCGCAGCTTCACGGCAGGGTGAGCAAGGCTGGCGGCGGGTGCCGGGTGCATGATCGAACGTGCGACGCTCGCGGCCCGCCAATTGCGACGTTCGTGCCCGGACAAGGCGGCGACCGTTGCAGCAACATGATGGTGGGAAGGATCGCTGGCGCATGATGCGGGGCGATCGGCCCCGCTGGCTCCCTGAGTAGGATTCGAACCTACGGCCGCTCGATTAACAGTCGAGAGCTCTACCGCTGAGCTATCAGGGAACGCTGCGGGAGGCGCGTCTTTAGCCGGATTCTGGCGGCTTGCAACCCCCCGATCGCCGGATTTTTCTCAGACGATGAACTGTTCCATCGTAATCCGGTCATCCAGTGCGTGGCCGGGGTCGAACAACAGCGTCAGTTCGCGTGCGCGGTCGATCGCGATATCGACCTCGCTGACCTCGCGGATCTCGCGCTGGTCGGCCACGGCTGAGACGGGGCGCTTGTTCTGGTCGAGCACGCGCAGCTTGATTCGGGTCTTGTCGGGCAGGATCGCGCCGCGCCAGCGCCGCGGGCGAAAGGCGCTGATCGGGGTGAGGGCGATCAGCGCGGAGCCGAGCGGCAGGATCGGACCGTGCGCGGAGAGGTTGTAGGCGGTCGAGCCGGCCGGGGTTGCGACGAGGATGCCGTCACAGGCCAGTTCCTCCAGCACGACGCGGTCGTTGACCGACACCTCAAGCTTCGCCGTCTGGCGGGTTTCGCGCAGCAGCGACACTTCGTTGATCGCGGGAACGGTGTGGATGCGGCCGTCCGCCCCGGTCGCGGTCATCAAGAGCGGCGTGACCTTTACCGCGCGGGCGCTTGCGAGGCGTTCCTCCAGATCGTGCTGGCGCCATTCGTTCATCAGAAAGCCGACGGTGCCAAGGTTCATCCCGAACACCGGCACGCTCGAGCGACGCGCGTCGAGCAGCGAGTGCAGTACCTGCAGCATGAAGCCGTCGCCGCCCAGCGCGATCACCAGATCGGCTTCGTCGATGTGGCACCAGTCCCACGCGTCGGCGAGCGCGGCCCGCGCCGCCTGGGCTGACGCGGTCGGCGAGGCGAGCAAAGCCCGCCGGGGGTAAAGCGTCATCCGCCGGTCACGCTCATATGCCGCGCCACGGCGGGCGCTGCCCCGCGTTCGATGCGGAAATCGTGCCGCGCGGGCTTGCCTGCGATTCCGAGCCGGATGGCATCGTCGAGCGCGGCGACGCCCCCGGTGCGCAAGGCATGTTTGAGATCCACCTGATCCTCATGCCCCAAGCATGAATAGAGTCGGCCCTCCGTCGTCAACCGCACGCGGTTGCACCCGTCACAGAAATTGGCGGTGAGCGGGGAGATCAGCCCCAGCCGGGTCGCCGTGCCGTCGACACGCCAGTAGCGGGCAGGCCCGCCGGTGCCATTGGTGTCGCGGGTCAGCGCGAAGCGGCTCGACAAGCGATCGAACACGGCCGTCAGCGGCAGGAACCGGTCAGTGCGGTCCTCATCAATCGCGCCGAGCGGCATGGTTTCGATGAGCGTCAGATCATGGCCCTGCGCCATGCACCATTCGAGCATAGGGGCGATCTCATCCTCGTTCAGCCCCTTCAGCGCGACCATGTTGATCTTGATCGCGAGCCCGGCGCGGTGACCGGCGGCGATCCCGTCGAGCACCTGCGCGACGTCTCCGTGGCGCGTGATATGCCGGAACAGCGCCGGATCGCGGCTGTCGAGGCTGACGTTGACGCGGCGCATGCCGGCGGCGACCAGCGCCTCGGCATGTTCGGCCAGCCGCGTCGCGTTGGTCGTCATGGTGAGTTCGTCGAGGCCGCGGCCGACATGGCCGCCGAGCCGATGCGCCAGTTCCACCACGTCGCGGCGCACCAGCGGCTCCCCGCCGGAGAGGCGGATCTTGCGCACGCCAAAGGCAATGAAGCGTTCGGCGATGACGGCGATTTCCTCGAGCGCCAGCAGCCGGTTGCGCGGGAGGAAGGTCATCTTTTCCGCCATGCAGTAGCGGCATCGCAGATCGCAGCGATCCGTGACCGAAATGCGCAGGTAGCGGATCGACCGGCCAAAGCCGTCGATCAACGCGGTGGCGGCCGGCATTTCTCCCATATCGGAACAGCTAAGGACTGTTGGGCGGGGGAACAAGGGCTGGTGCATGGTTGCTGCAACGCGCGGCGCCCCATACGGCCGCAATGGTGAGCACAAAAGCGAGCGATATGACCGAAGTGGCGCTGGGTAGCGGTTGCGCGCCGTTGGCGCCGATCATCCGGTCGCTGGGGTGGCGGGCCGGCGGCGACACCGCCGACGTCCGGATGATCGATGCGGCGGCTGGCGCAGAGGCGGTGGCGACCGAGGGGCTGGTGGCGGCGCGCGCGCGGGCCGCGCTGGTCGTGCTGCTGGCGCGTGAGGAAGAGGCCGCCGCCGCTTATGATGCCGGCGCGACGCACGTCTGCCTTTCGGGTGCGGATGACGCCGCACTGACGGTGACATTGCGGTTTGCGGCGCGTCACGCCCGTCGCTTGCGGGGCGCGGGGCAATTTCGCCGCGCCGGGGAGCCGAGCGACGGCGGGGTCGAGCGGTTCCTGGAGGCGCTGCGGCCCGAGACGCCGGCGGCGGTGGCGGTAATTTCGATCTCCCGCTTCGACGCGGTGAACGTCGCTTATGGCCGTGCGGCGGGGGACAGCCTGCTGCATCAGGCCGGCGCCCGGCTGGCGCTGACGCTGCCCAAGACAGCGGTGATGGAGCGCGACAATGGTGCCGGGTTCATCGTTGCGCTGCGCGAGGAGGATGACGCCGCGTCGGCACGGATCGCAGCGATGGAGATTGCGCTGGGGCAGCGTTTCTCGCTGGGCGAGGAGGAAGCGAGCGTCGGTGCGCGGATTGGGCTGGCGCATCGGATCCCGGGCGAAAGCGCCGAATCGCTGGTGCGGCGCGCGCGCGACGCGCTCGCGCTGGCGTCGATCGGGGAGGGGGCGGCGGTGCGCATCGCCGCCGCGCCGCTCGCGGGGAACGGGATCGACCTGGCGGCGGACCTACACCGCGCGATGGATCGCGGCGAGATCGACATCCTGTTCCAGCCGCAGGTGCATATGACCGGCGACCAGGCGAGCGACCGGATCGTCGGGGTCGAGGCGCTCGCCCGGTGGGAGCACCCGCGCCACGGCGTGCTGGGGGCGAGCACCTTGTTTGCCGCGGCGGCGCGGGCGGGGCTTGGTCTGCCCCTGTCCGAACATATCCAGTCGCTGGCGCTTCGCCGCGCCGGGGCATGGGGCGGGGCATTGGCCGGGCTGCGGGTGGCGGTGAACGTCACCGCAACCGATCTCGCCCGCACCGATTTCACCGAGCATTTCCTGGCGATGATCGCGCGGGCGCGGATCGCGCCCGATCGCGTAACGGCGGAAGTGACCGAAAGCGGGCTGGTGACCGACCTTCCGCTGGCCGCGCGGCGCTTGCAGCAACTGCGCGACGCAGGGTTGCGCGTGGCGATCGATGATTTTGGCACCGGCTATTCCAGCCTTGCCTATCTGAAGGCGCTACCGCTGGATTATCTGAAGATCGACCGCAGCATCACGCAGGACATCATGGGCGGGCCGCGCGCGCGGGTGGTGGTGAGCGGGGTGATCGCCATTGCAGCCGGGCTTGGCCTGTGCACCATTGCCGAAGGCGTCGAGAGCGTGGCCGAACGCGATCTGCTCGCCGCGGAGGGATGTGACCTCTATCAGGGGTTCCTGCGTGCTGGGCCGGTGGACGAACCCACCCTCGCGCTGCTGGTCGAAGGGGAGAGTGCATGACCATCGTTGCCATCGCCGTGACACAGGCGGTCGTCGCCGCAGCTGCCGCCGCCGCGCCTCAAGCTGCGGTCGAGGCGGAACTGGCAGCGAGCGCGGCGGGATGGAACAGCGGTTCGCTCGATCGGTTCATGTCGGTCTATGCCGATGATGCCGTCTATTCCTCCGGCAAGGACATGGTGCGGGGCAAGTCCGCAATCGCCAAACGCTATGCGGGCAGTTTTGCCGAGGGCGGCAATGCGCGTGGGCGGCTGTCGTTTCAGCCCGCTGCGTGGCGCACGATCAGCAACGTCCACATGCTGCTGGTGGCGCGATGGACGCTGACGCCGCCGACCGGCACGGCGCAGTCCGGCCTCACCACCTTGTTGTTCGAACGGCGCAAGGATGGGTGGCGGATCATCGCCGATCACAGTTCCTGAACGGCGCCGCGAGCTCACCAGAGGAGCGCGCATGACCATCTTCACCATCGGCTATGAAGGGGTGACGATGGACGAGTTCATCGGCGCCCTGCACAGGGCAGGGGTCGAGCGGGTGATCGACGTGCGTGCCCTGCCGCTTTCGCGCAGGCCCGGTTTTTCCAAGTCGACGCTCGCGGCATCGCTGCAGGCGGCGGGGATCGACTATGTCCATCTGAAGGCGCTGGGGACGCCGAAGCGCGGGCGCGACGCCGCCAAGAAGGGCGACGTCGCGACGCTGCGCGAGGTCTATGATGATCAGCTGGCGCTGCCCGAAGCGCAGGCCGCGGCAGCGCAGATGCGGGCGCTGGCGGCGGAAAAGCCGAGCGCGCTGCTGTGTTACGAGCGCGATCCCTGCCACTGCCACCGCACCCTCCTGTTGCAGGAAGAGGGTGGGGGCGAGAAGGTGGTCGACCTGTACGCCTGAACCGACGTGAGAGCAGGGTGACCGGTGCGGCGCTCAGCCGGTGACGGGCAGGCGCACCGTGCCGTCGTGATCACGCTCCATCGGGCTGTAGGCGACGACCGTGTCGAGCGTCATCGGGGCGTAGAGGTGGGGGAAGAGCTGCCCGCCGCGGCTCTCCTCCCAGCGGATCTTGTCGCCAAGCGCCTCGAGATCGACGGCGGCGATGTGCAGATCGTGCTGACCGGCGAAATGCTTGTCCACCGTCTCGGTCAGCTGCGCGGCGGTGGAGAGGTGGATGTAGCCATCCGCCAGGTCCACCGGCGCGCCGGCGAAGGAGCCCTCATGCTCCAGCGCCGCCATCTGGTCGGCAGTCAGCACCTTGTACGCGGTCGTGATCTGAGCTGCCGTCGGGTCTGTCACTGGCCATCCTCCGGGCCGGCGGCGGCATCATCGCCGACCGTCGCGCCGGTATCGGGAGCGATTTCAGGCGGCGAGAGTTCCGCCGCGACCGCTTCCTCGGCGGCATTTTCGGGCTCCGGCTCCTCATCGATCCGCGCGCAGCCGACGACATGTTCGTTGTCGCTGACGTTGAACAGGCGCACGCCGGCCGAGTTGCGGCCGATCACGCGCAGGCTGGCGAGCGGCATGCGGATCAGCTTGGCCTGATCGGTGACGAGCATCAGCTGGTCGTTCTTGCTCGCCGGGAAGCTGGCGACGACCGGGCCGTTGCGACCGATATTGTCGATGTTGGTGATGCCCTGACCACCGCGACCGGTGCGGCGATATTCGAACGCCGAGGACAGCTTGCCATAGCCATTCGCGCAGACGGTGAGGATGAACTGTTCGTGCGCGCGCAGGAATTCGAACCGGTCCATCGGGATCTGCGGCTCGCCCTCACGCTCCGTCGCCTTCCAGGGGGCGAAGCGCAGATATTCCTCCCGCTCCTCCTGCGTGGCGCCGGTGCGGTGCAGGATCGAGAGCGAGATCACCTCGTCGCCGGGCGCGAGGCGCATGCCGCGCACGCCGGTGGAGTTGCGGCTCTGAAATTCGCGCACGTCGCTGCCGGGGAAGCGGATCGCCTTGCCCTGACGGGTGGCGAGGAGGACGTCGTCATTCTCCTCCAGCAGCGCGACGCCGATCAGACGATCTTCGATGTCGTCGCCTTCGAACTTCATCGCGATCTTGCCGTTCGAGGGCACGTTGGTGAAGGCGTCCATCGCGTTGCGGCGCACGCTGCCCCGCGCCGTCGCGAACATGACGTGGAGCTTGCCCCATTCCGCCTCGTCCTCCGGCAGCGGCAGGACGGTGGAGATCGTCTCGCCTGGCTGGAGCGGCAGGAGGTTGATCATCGGGCGGCCGCGGGTGTTGGCGCTGCCCTCGGGCAGGCGCCACACCTTCATGCGATAGACGCGGCCGAGCGTGGAGAAGAACAATACCGGCGTGTGCGTCGAGGTGACGAACAGGCTGGTGACGGCATCCTCGTCCTTGGTCGCCATGCCGCTGCGGCCCTTGCCGCCGCGTGCCTGGGCGCGGAAGGCCTCAAGCGGGGTGCGCTTGATATAGCCCTGCATGGTCACGGTGACGACCATGTCCTCGCGCTCGATCAGATCCTCGTCGTCGATGCCGTCGGCGGCAGCGGCGATTTCGGTGCGGCGCGGGGTCGCGAAGAGCGCGCGAACCTCGGTCAGTTCCTCGCGCATCACCGCATAGAGCTTCACGCGGTCGGCGAGGATCGCGAGCAGCTCGGCGATCGATTCGGCCAGCGTCTTGAGCTCGTCGCCGATCTCGTCACGGCCGAGCGCGGTGAGACGGTGGAGGCGCAGGTCGAGGATCGCGCGGACCTGAATTTCCGACAGGCGATAGGTGTCGCCGGTGATCTCCGTCTCGACCGCCTCGACCAGCTTGATGTAGCCGGCGATCTCCGCAATCGGCCAGTCACGCGCCATCAGGGCAGCGCGCGCCTCGGCCGGCGAAGACGAGCCGCGGATCATCCGGACGACCTCGTCGAGGTTCGTCACGGCGATGACGAGGCCGAGCAAGATGTGCGCGCGATCGCGCGCCTTCGCCAGTTCGAACTTGGAGCGGCGGGTGATGACCTGTTCGCGGAACTGGATGAAGGCAGCGATGATCTCGCGCAGCGGCAGCATCTCCGGCCGGCCGCCGCGGATCGCGAGCATGTTGGCGGGGAAGCTGCCCTGTGCAGGCGTGTGACGCCACAGCTGATTCAGCACCACTTCCGGCGTCGCATCGCGCTTCAGCTCGATGACGACGCGAACACCGTCGCGGTTCGATTCGTCGCGAACGTCGCCGATCCCCTCGATCCGCTTGTCCTTCGCGGCCTCGGCGATCTTTTCGACCAGCGCGTTCTTGCCCTGCTGGTAGGGAATTTCGGTGAGGACGATCGAGCGGCGCTCGCCGCGCCCTTCCTCGATGACATAGCGCGAGCGGACGATGATCGAGCCGCGGCCCGTCTCATAGGCGCTGCGCGCGCCGGCGCGGCCGAGGATGACGGCGCCGGTCGGGAAATCCGGCCCGGGCACGATCTCCATCAGTTCCTCGGTCGTCAGCGGCTCTCCGCCGCTGATCGCGCGATCGAGATAGGCAAGGCAGGCGTCGACGACTTCGCCCAGATTGTGCGGCGGGATGTTGGTCGCCATGCCGACCGCGATGCCGCCAGCGCCGTTGACGAGCAGGTTGGGGAACCGCGCCGGGAGAACCGAGGGTTCGCTTTCCGAGCCGTCATAGTTCGGCTGGAAATCGACCGTGTCCTTGTCGAGATCGTCGAGCAGGTAATCCGCGACACGCGACAGGCGCGCCTCGGTGTAACGCATTGCGGCGGGCGGATCGGGATCCATCGAGCCGAAGTTGCCCTGGCCGTCGATCAGCGGCGCGCGCATCGACCAGTCCTGCGTCATGCGCGCCAAGGCGTCATAGATCGCGGTATCGCCGTGCGGGTGGTATTTACCGATCACGTCACCGACGATGCGGGCGGATTTGCGGTAGGGCCGGTTGTAGGTGAAGCCGCTTTCGTTCGCCGAATAGAGGATGCGCCGGTGCACCGGCTTCAACCCGTCGCGAACGTCGGGGAGCGCGCGTGCCACGATCACGCTCATCGCGTAATCGAGGTAGCTGGTCTTCATTTCCTCGACGATGGAGATCGGCGCGATATCCGAAGGGTCGGCGAGGACGGTCTCGTCGGTCAAAACGCTACTTTCGGGTTAGGAATTCTGGTGCCCCCGCTCTAGGCCGGCGCAACAGAAATGTCACGCGCGCGTACGGGCGCGCAGGGGTGGTGCAAAGGCCGCGTCGGAATGCGGTCAGGGTGCGATCTCCGCGCCGTCCCAGGCGAACAGCCGGCCGCTGTCCTGCGGCTTCAGCCCGTCGATCACGTCGAGCAACTGCACCGCCGCGCGATCCGGCTTGAACAGGTCGCGTCCGGCCTGCTGGAACGGTTTGGACAGCCGGGTGTCGACGGTACCGGGGTGGAGGCCAACGACGATGCCACGCTCGTTCCGGCGCTTGTCCTCGATCGCAAGCGTGCGGATGAGCTGGTTCAGCGCGGCCTTGCTGGCGCGATAGCCGTACCAGCCGCCCAGCCGATTGTCCGAGATGCTGCCGACCCGCGCCGAGAGGAAGGCGAGCACCGAACGCCCCTGTTTGGGCATGACCGACAGGAAGTGCTTGGCGACCAGCGCGGGGCCAATGGTGTTGATCGCATATTGGCGCGCAAGCCACGCGGGATCGAGCGCGGCGATCGACTTTTCCGGGCCGTCATTGCCGTCGTGCAGGATGCCGGTGGCGACGATCACCAGTTCTGGGGCGCCGGCCGCGGCGGCGGCAGCGGCGACCGTCGCCTCGTCGAGAAGGTCCAGCTCGGGCCGGGAAAAGCGGCGGACGACCGCGCCTTCTTCTTCCAGCGCGTCTGCGAGCGCCCGTCCGATGCCGCCGCTTGCGCCAATGATTGCCGTTTTCATGAAGAAACGGCTAGGCGTGCAAATCATTACGTTCAATGTCCGTTCAGCGCGCTTTCTTGATGGAGCGACGAGAGGGCACTAAGCGTCTATTCAAGTGTTCACGCCTCAAAGGAGAGCAGTTTTCATGAAGAGCATTTCCCGCGTCGCCTTTGCGGCGGCGCTTATGGCCGGTGTAGCGGGCGTTGCCGTGTCGACCCCGGCCGTCGCTCAGAAGAAGAATGAGCAGAAGGGTGGCGGCCCGTCGCTGAAGCTCAGCAAGGACGTGCAGAATGCCGCCGCCGCCGCGCAGACCGCGATCGGCGCGAAGGACTTTGCCGCCGCCGCGACCGCGCTGAGCACTGCGCAGGCTGCCGCGAAGAGCGACGATGATCGCTATATCGTCGCCGCGCTGCAGCTGCAGAGCGAGGCCGTGAAGATCCAGGACGCACGTGCCGCCAACCAGCAGGTCAACGAAGCGGGCCTGAAGGCGCCGCTCGAAGCGCTGATCGCCAACCCGAAGACCCCGGCGGTCGACGTGGCGAAGTACAATTACCAGCTCGGCATCATGGCGGCGAACGCCAAGGACAATGCCGGCGCGATCAACTATTTCCAGCGCGCGCAGCAGCTTGGCTACAATGACCCCAACCTGCCGCTGCAGATGGTCAAGCTGAAGATGGATTCGGGCGACGTGGCCGGCGGCGCCGCGGAGCTGGAGAAGGCAATCGACGCGCAGGTCGCGGCCGGCCAGAAGCCGAGCGAGGACCTGTACAAATATGCCATCGCGCAGACCAACAAGAAGCGCATGGGCCCGCAGACGGCAAACTGGATCAAGAAGTGGGTCGTCGCTTACCCGAGCGCCAAGAACTGGCGTGACGGCATCGTCACCTATGGCATGACGCAGCAGAGCGCGGTCACGCTGGACAAGGGGCAGAAGGTCGACCTGTATCGCCTGATGCGTTCGGCCAAGGCGCTGGCCGACCAGTATGACTATGAGACCTATGCGCAGTGGACCTATGACCTGGGCCTGCCGCACGAGACCAAGGCAGTGCTCGACGAAGGCAAGGCATCGGGCAAGATCCCGGCGAACAGCCAGTCGGCCAACGACCTGATGCGAGTCGCCAACCAGGCGATCGCCAGCGAAGGGTCGCTCGCGCCGGTCGAAGCAAAGGCCAAGGCGGGCGCCAACGGCCGCATCGCGCTGAACACGGGTGACGCGTACCTGGGCATGGGCAACTATGCCAAGGCGATCGAACTGTATCGCGTCGCGCTGCAGAAGGGTGGCGTCGACGCGGACGTGGTGAACACCCACATCGGCATCGCGCTCGCCAACTCGGGCGACAAGGCTGGCGCCAAGGCCGCCTTCGCCGAGGTGAAGACCGCGCCGCGCACCGACATTGCGTCGCTGTGGTCGGTCTACCTGGACAACCCGCCGACGGCCTGATCCGCGCGGATTGACCATATGGAAAGGGGCGGCCGAGGCCGCCCCTTTTTTGTTGCGTGTGTGGTCCGGTGAAAGCGTGGGTTCGCTGGCGTCGGGCGCTACTCCACCTCATCCTCGATCACGATCGGTACGCCCGGCTGCGCCTTTGCCGTGCGGATCGTGAGCGAGGATTTCACGCTGGCGACGTTGGGGGCCGCGGTGAGATGCGTCGTCAGGATGCGCTGGAAGGATTCCAGGTCCGAGGCGACGATCTTCAGGATGAAGTCGATCTCCCCGTTCAGCATGTGGCATTCGCGCACCTCGGGAATGCCCGCCACGTGCCGCTCGAACGCTGCCAGGTCGTGTTCGGCCTGGCTGCGCAAACTGACCATCGCGAAGACGGTGATCGGGAAGCCGAGCAACGCGGGTTCGCAATTGGCGTGATAGCCGCGGATCACCCCCGCCTGTTCCAGCGATCGCACCCGACGAAGGCATGGCGGGGCGGTCAGCCCGACCTTCTCCGCCAGATCAACGTTGGTCATCCGGCCATCTTCCTGGAGCAGTGCGAGGATCCGCCGATCGATCCGGTCAAGCACCATGCGCGCTTTCCGCACGCAGCTTTTCTATCAAGAACATGCCCGGTCCTATAGTTTAGTTGCGTGAGAACGCAATTGTCTCACCGTATGACAAGTGTGTGATTCTGTTGCTTGCGATCATCACCGTGTAGGGTAGGAGGCAAGTGACGCGGCGGTTGGTCGCTGCGACGAGACGGGGAAGTGTGTGCGGTTCGACGATAGTCTCAAGACTGTGTTGGCTGCGGATTCCTCCACCGCGTTCGGCGCGCAGGCGACGTTCCGCCAGCTTGCCGACCTGATCGCCCGGGGCAGGGTGCAGCCCGAAGCGGAGACGATCGGCCGCTTGCGGGCATTGCGCGGCCTGGTTCCGGCCGCCGTGCGCGCGGCCGCGGCCCGCAGCCTTGCGCTGGGCCAGCCACCGGCCGAACTGGTCGCCTTCTTTGCCGACGACGCGCCCGAGATTGCATCGGCGGCGCTGCGCGCGGCGCAGTTGCCGGCCGAGGGATGGCTGGCGATGATCCCGCAGCTGGGGCCGGTGGGTCGGGCGGCGCTGCGCCGGCGCGACGATCTGCCGGCGAGCGTGGTCCGCGCGCTGGAGGCATTCGGATCGACCGATTTCTCGCTTGGATATGATGGCGCGGCGATCCCGGCGGACGAGACGGTTGCGGCCTTGCCGGCCGGGGCCGCTGAGGTGGCCGAGCTGAACGAGGTCGTGCTGGATCTGCCCCCGCCGCCCGAGCCGCGCGACACCGGCGGTTTCGAGATTTCCGAGCTCGTTGACCGGATCGCCAGTTTCCAGCGCGCGCGCGGGCCGGTGAAGCCGGCGCCGCGGCTGCGCGTGGTGGACACGTTCCGCTTCGAAACCGGGCCCGATGGGGTCATCAGCTGGACCGACGCGATGCCGCGCGGCGCGCTGGTCGGCCTGTCGTTGATGCTGCCGGGCAGCGGCACGGCGCAGGTCGATGGCGTGGTGAGCAGCGCGATCCGGGCGCGCACCAGTTTCACCGATGCGCGGTTGTCGCTGGAGGGCGGGGCGGCGCTGGCGGGTGAGTGGCGATTGTCGGCGACGCCGCTATTCGACCACGGCACGGGTCGCTTTGCCGGCTATCGCGGCAGCGCGCGTCGCCCGCGGCTGGACGAGCGCGCGCCGCCATCCAAGGGTGAAGGCAATGTCGAGGGGCTGCGCCGGCTGGTGCACGAACTGCGCACCCCGACCAATGCCATTGCCGGTTTCTCCGAGCTGATCGAATCGCAGCTGCTGGGGCCGGTCGCGCCGGTGTATCGTGAGCGGGCGGCGGCGATCCGCAGCCTCGCGGCGGACCTGATCGCGGCGATCGAGGACCTGGATCTCGCCGCGCGAATCGAGGGCGATGCGTTGCAGCTGCGCCCGGCGGCGGTGGTGCTTGCCCCGGTGCTGGAACGGATTGCGGCAGACCTGCAATCGCTGGCGACGATGCGCGGCTGCACGCTGACGATCGCGCCGATGGACGCCGCGATCGCCGTGGCATGCGACGATCGCGCGACGGAGCGGCTGCTGGGCCGTTTGATCGGGACCATCGTCTCAGCGGCGCAGCCCGACGAGGCGATCACCGTGACAGCAGGCGCATCGGGGCTTCATACCTCCCTGGTGTCGGTGACGTTGCCCCGCGCGCTGGCCGACCTGTCAGAGGACGAACTGCTGACGCTGGATGCGGAGCGTGAGGCGGAACTGCCCGGCGCGCCGCTGCTGGGCACCGGCTTTGCGCTGCGGCTGGTGCGCAATCTGGCGGCGAGCCTGGGCGGGCAGATGATGATCACGGCCGACCGGATGGTGGTGTCGCTGCCCGCAGCGGCGGCCGGCACGCTGGGGCAGGCGGCGACCCACAAGGGGTGAGCAGCGGCGGCGCGAAAGGCTGGCGCGTACCGCCGCCGCCGCCAGCCGATTACATTGCATGGCCCCCGTCATTCGGCCGCCGGTTCATGGTGTTCGTCGATACCGAGGAGGAATTCGACTGGTCGGCGCTGTTCAGGCGCGACGCCATTGCGGTCGAGGCGATCGCGGCGTTGCCCGACATGCACCGCCGCCTTGCCGACCACGGGGTCGCGCCCTGCTATCTGTGCGATTATCCGGTGGCGACCAGCGCGGCGGCGATCGATACGCTGCGCGGCCTGATCGCCGATGGGCGCAGCACGATCGGCGCGCAGCTGCATCCCTGGGTCAATCCGCCGCATGACGAGGCGCCGAGCGGCTGGGCGTCCTTTGCGGGCAACCTCGATCCCGCGCTGGTCGCGGCGAAGGTCGACCAACTGACCGCCGCGATAACGGCCGCGTTCGGGGCGCAGCCGCTGGCGTTTCGCACCGGGCGCTACGGCCTGGGGCCCGGCATGCCCGCGCTGCTGGCGGCGCGCGGCTATCGCGTCGAGACATCGATGCGCGCGCTGCATGACTATAGCGCCGCCGGCGGGCCGGATTTCAGCGCCATCGGCAGCGCTGCCTTTCGCCTGGCGCCCGAGGGGTTGATCGAGGTGCCGCTGACGACGCGCTATATCGGCGCGCTGCGCCGGGGCGGGGGAGCATTGCACCGGTTGGCAGGCAGAATACCGCGTGGCTGCGGCGTGATGGCGCGAACGGGGCTGTTGTCGCGCGTGCCGCTGTCGCCCGAGGGCGTGTCGTTCGGCGAGGCAGCGGCCGCGGTGCGCGAGGCGGTGGCGGCTGGCGAAAGACTGCTCACCTTTTCCTTCCATTCGCCAAGCCTGGTGCCGGGGAACACGCCCTATGTGCGCGACGCGGCAGGGCTGGCGCGTTTCCACGGCTGGTGGGACGACATGCTCGCGTTGCTGGAGCAGATGGAGGTGCGGCCGGTCAGCCTGACCGAGCTGATCGCGGCGGCGGACGATGCGGCACCACGCGGGCAGCATCGCCGGTCTGGGACAGAATGTCCAAGTGACCGGGGCGGGCAGGGTCGCTAGCAGCCGGGTGACAAGGATCGGCGACGCCATGCCCGCGGACGGCAGGACCCCTGCCACCGGCACTCTCGGCCGCGCCGACGCGAGGAGTTGCGATGACCCATCGATTTGCGCTGCCCCTGATCATGGCCTTCGCCAGCCTGTCGCTGCCGGCGGCGGCGCAGGATGTGCGCAAGGGTGACATCACCATTTCCCAGCCATGGTCGCGCGCCACGGCGCCGCGCGCCACCGTCGGCGCAGGCTATGCCCAGATCCGCAATGGCGGAAAGACGGCCGACCGGCTGATCAGCGTGTCAACGCCGCGGGCCGCGCGCGTCGAACTGCACAGCATGACGACCGAGAATGGCATCATGCGGATGCGACCGCTGAGCGGCGGCATTGCGCTGGCGCCCGGCGCGACGATCGCGCTGGCGCCCGGCGGTAACCACATCATGTTCATGGGCCTGACCGCGCCGCTGAAGCAGGGTGAGCGCGTGCCCGCGACGCTGCGCTTTGCCAAGGCGGGAGAGGTGAAGGTGGTCTTCACCGTCCGCGCCGCTGGTGCCGCCGCGCCGGCGCATCCGCATGGAGGCCATCAATGACCCGCCCTCGCATCCGCACCACGCATGTCACGGCGTTGCTGGCCGCGGCGCTCGCGCTGGGGACGGCGGCCTGTTCGTCGCCGGCGCCCATCAAGGCTGACGAGGCGGCAGCGCAGAACGCGCCGGGCGGCGCCTTTCGCCTGGTGGATACCAGCGGCAAGACCGTCACCGAGCAGACGTTGAAGGGGAAGCCCTACGCGATCTTCTTCGGCTTCACGCGCTGCCCCGACATTTGCCCCACGTCGATGAACCGCATGGCGTTGCTTCACCAGAAACTGGGCGCGGACGGGGACAAGATGAACATCGTCTTCGTCTCGGTCGATCCCGAGCATGACAAGAGCGAGGATATCGCGAGCTTCCTGTCGATGTTCGACGCGCCGGTCATCGGCCTGACCGGAGAGCCGGCCGAGCTGAAGCGGATGGAGGAAGCGTACAAGATCTATGTCGAGCGCGTGCCGCTGCCCAATGGCGATTACACGATCGATCATACTGCGCGCATCCTGCTGTTCGATCGCAACGGCGAGTTCGCCACGACGATGGATGCCGCCGAGCCTGAGGACCGGGCGCTCGATCGGCTGCGAAAGCTGATCCGTGCTTAGGTGGGTGTTTCCGGCGCTGGCGCTGCTGCTCGCCGGTTGCGGGATCACCAACCCCGTGGTCGAGGAGCGCCGGGTGCGTGAGGCGACCGAGGCGCATTTCGGCAGCCCGCTGGCACCGATCGACGTCGGGCCGATCGTGGTGAGCGGCAACCATGCGCTGGCCGATTGGACCCAGGGTGACTTTGGCGGCCGGGCGCTGTTCGAAATGGGCGACTATGGCTGGCAGCTGCTGCTGTGCAGCGGTGATTCGATGCGCAACGCCAGCAATCTGAAGCGTGCCGGCGTGCCCGATTTCAACGCGACCTATATCGCCGATGAGCTGGCCAAGGCGGAATTGTCCGTCCCGGCCGAGCGGCTGGCGCGGATGAAGCGCTTCGTCGGGACGGCGGCCGATCACGAGGAATATCTGCGCTCGCTGGGCGAAGGGCAGGGCGCCGCCGGGACGGCGCCGTCGGATGGGCCCGAAGTGCGCGCAAATGCACCAAAGTCCTGAGGTTTGTGCAACAAAATGTAATGTTACCGGCGCTTGATATTTTGGCTCCGGGAATTAATTTCAACCGTGCGGACCGGGCCCCTCTGGCGCTCGTCTCAGGACGAACGTGATGTCGGACCGCATCGGGTTAGCTCGATGTAGGCCTGAGTCTGCCTCTTAACATCATCGCTGACCCGATCGTTCAATCTTTGATTGGAGAGAGGCGTTGAGTTTCCTTCGTTATAAATTGACCCAGTTGCATGCGCGGCTGGATGAGCAGATCCGCACCGAATTGACGCGACGCGCACCGGACACGTTCCGCCTGCTGCGTCTGAAGTGGCTGCGGCTGCAGGTGAAGGACCGACTTCACGCCATGGCCTGGCAACCACAGGCGGCCTGATCCGCCAATTTTCCCACTGACGAGCGGCGGCGACGACGCCGCGCGATGCGGTTCGCGCGCCGACCCGGTCGGCGGCCGCTCGCCTTTACCTTTCAGGAACGATCATGACCTTTCTTGCCATTTTTGCAGCTGCCGCCGCCGCGGCGACCGGTGCCCCTGCGGCGACCCACAGCCTGTCGGTCGAACATGCGTCCGGCGCCGTGCAGGCCGATTATCGCGGTGACATCAAGATCCAGCAGAAGCAGGTGGGGGCAGTCGCCCCGCCGGGCCGCCCGTCCTCGCTGCGCTGCGTATGGACCGCCAATATGGAAGTGAACCGCACCGCGACCGGCGCTGGCGGCATGATGGCCTCGCGCAGCTTCGTCGAGAACAATGTCGCGAACGGCAGCCGTCCGGGCTGGTGCAACGCCAGCCGCAGCGCGATCCAGCAGGACGTGGCAAAGAAGGTCGGCGACACGCGCGCTTACCTCGCCAAGGCGGCCGATGCGGATCGCGCCGCGTTGATCGCCGATCTCGACAAGCTGGCGGCCACCCAGTCCGCCAGCTGAGACCAGTTCCCTGAGCGGCGCGCGCCTACCTCCCCCCCCGGACGCGCCGCTCCTCCCTGGGCCCTCGCCCTCTGAGGCCGTATTGCCGGCTGCGTTGTACTCCCTTGCGGCGCAGCGACGGTGGCTCTCAGGGGGCGGGACGGGCCGCGGGTTTTCGGGTGCGCGCGATCAGCACGATCAGCCGGCGGGTTGATCCGCCGACCAGCCGCCGCCCATCGCCTGATAAAGCGCGATCACGCTGTTGATCTGGTCGGCGCGCAGCTGAACCAGCGTCAGATCGACGTTGAGCAAGGTGCGCTGCGCATCGAGCTGTTCCAGATAGGTCGCATAGCCCGCACGATAGCGGTTGGTGGCGTGGCGCAGGGCCTCCGCCGTGGCGGTGCGCTGCGCCTCAAGCTCCCGCCGCTGCGCGGCGAGGCGGTCGACCGCGGCCAGATTATCCTCCACCTCGCGGAAGGCGGTGAGGGCGGTGCGCTGATAGGTGAAGGCCGCCTGGTCGCGCCGTGCCGCCGCCCCCTCTACATTGGCGGTGAGCCGCCCGCCCTGAAACAAGGGCGCAAGGATGCTGGCGCCGATCGACCAGATCGACACCGGATCGGCAAGAGCGGTCGACAAGGTGAGGCCAGCCGATCCGGTCAGCCGAAGCGAGGGGAGGAATTGCGCGCGAGCGGCGGCGAGCGAGGCGTCGGTCGCGGCAAGGCTGTATTCGGCCTGGGCGATATCGGGTCGGCGACGCAGCAGATCGGATGGCAGGCCGGCGGGCACGCCGGGCGGGGCCAGCGCCGACAGCGGCCGCCCGCGCGGGATCGCGCGCGGGGTGACGCCGGTGAGGGTGCTCAGTGCGTTCTCCTGCCGCGCGATCGCCAGCTGCACCTGCGGCAGGATCTGCGTCGTGGCGCGATATTCCGCCTCCGCCTGGCGCAATTCGAGCTGCGAGGTGTAGCCGACGTCGGCGCGCGACTTGGCAAAGCGTAGTGCCTCCGCGCGCGAGGTGATCGTCGCCTCGACCACCGCGCGGCGGGCGTCGAGCGCGCGCAGCGTGATGTAGCCGCTGGCGGTGGCGGCGGTGACCGACAGGAGCGCCGCGTCGCGCGCGGCGGCGGTGGCGGCGGTGGACTGGCGCGCGGCCTCCACCTGATTGCCGATGCGGCCGAACAGATCGACCTCATAGGCGGCCTGGAACAGCGGCTGCACGCCGGTATTCTCGGCCGCGACCCCCAAGGGGTTGAGCGCGCGCGCCTCCGTCACGCCGACCCCGGCGTCGAGTGAGGGGAAGAGCTGCGCGCGGGCGAGCCGTTCGTTGGCGCGCGCCTCCTGCACACGCGCCGCAGCGATCGCGACATCGGGATTGTTGGCGCGCGCTTGTTCCACCAGCGTGTCGAGCACCGGATCACCGAAGCGGCGCCACCAGTCGCCGTCGAGCGCGGCGCCGGCGGGCAGGGTGGTGCGCCATTGCAGCGGTGCAGTGACGCCGGCCGCCTCGGGCCGGGGCGGGTTGGGCGCGGCGCAGCCGGCAAGCGCCAGCAGGACCGCGAGCGAAGAGCGTGTCCTCATCGTCTGGCGCCTACCTGGTCGCCGGGGCGGGCGCGCCGCTAGTATCGACCGCCGCCTCGACCGACATGCCGGGGCTGAGCCGTGGATACAGCGGGCTACGCTGATCCAGCGCGATGCGCACGGTGAGCCGCTGCGGCACCTTCACGAAATTGCCGGTCGCATTGTCCGGGCGGATGACGGAGAATTCGCTGCCCGCCGCCGGCGACAGCCGCTCGACCCGGCCGCGGATCTCGGCGCCGCCCAGCGCATCGACGTGCAGCACCGCGGGCTGGCCCGGGAAGATGCGCGCGGTCTGCGCTTCCTTGAAGTTGGCCGAGACCCAGACGGTCGGCGGGACGAGGAACATCAATTGCGTGCCAGCGGTGACATATTGGCCAAGGCGGACGGTGACTTCGCCGAGCTTCCCCGCCTGGGGCGCGCGGATGATGGTGTTGGCAAGGTCGATCTCGGCAAGGCGCAGCGCGGCGCGCGCGTTTGCCACCGCTGCCTCCAGGCCGCCGCGCCCGACGGTGACGGAGCGGACCTCCTGCTCGCCGATGGTGCGCTGCGCCTCCGCCTGGCGGACCGCCGCCTGCGCCTGCGCCAGCGCGGCGCGGGTCTGATCCTGCTCCCGCAGCGATACCGCCCCCTGCGCCACCAGATCGTCGACGCGGCGCATGTCGGCCTGGGCGCGGGCAAGTTGCGCGCGGGCGCTGGCGATCGCAGCGTCCTGCCCACCCACGGCGGCACGGCGCGAGCGTTCGCTTTGTTGCGAGTTGGCGAGATTGGCGCGCTGCGTATCCAGTGCGGCGCGCGCCTGTTCGACCCGTTGGCGGTAGATGCGATCGTCGATTCGGGCGAGCACCTGCCCGGCCCTCACCGTCTCGAAATCGCGCACCTCCACGCTGGTGACATAGCCGTTCACCTGCGGCGCGATGATCGTCGTCTGCCCGCGGACATAGGCATTGTCAGTCGTCTGCAGGCTACGGCGGAACGGCGGCAGGTCCCACGCCCACAGCGCGATCAGCGCGCCGGCGATCAGCAGCCCGACGAAGAACAATGTCGAGAGCAGGCCGCCGCGCGGCGGCGCCCAGCCGCGGCCACGATCAGGCTCGGGCGCGGTGGTTTCGACCGGATCCTCCAGCCGCTCCTCGGCCACCGCCTGGTCCCGGCGCGATGTCGCGTCATTCATTGTGCCGCATTCTCCCGCATCTTCTGCATCGCCGCCAATTCCTCCGCCAACGGATTGATCCCGTGCATCTTCAGCCAGACCCACCGCCCGCCAAGCCACAGCACCACCAGCACGGCGAGGATGCCGACGCCGGTGAAGACGTCGTTGAAGGCGAGGATGTTCGCCTCTCGCGTGACTTGCTGGCCGAACAGGACGGCGCCCTCCGCCTGACGCAGCATCGGATCGCCCTCGACGCGGGCGTAGGCGCCGCCAAGCTGCTGAAGCCGCTGCGTGACGAGCGGGTCGCCGGCGACGAGGCCGTGGACGATCTCCTGCGAATGGAGCCGCTCTCGCACGATCTGCACGGTGCCCAGGAACGCCGTGCCTGCGAGCCCGCCCACCGTCTGCGCAATGCCGAATACGGCCGAGAAGCTGACGATGTGGCTTGGCCCCTTTGAAATGGCGCGCAGGATGCCGACCATCGTGACGGGGCCCATCCAGAACAGGGCGGCAAAGGCGAGCAGCCCCTGGCTGAGATAGAAATTGCCCGGGCGGGTGAGGTTGGTCGCATCCGAATCCATGAAGGCCACCACGGCGATGATCATCGCCGACGCGACCACCTGCCACAGCAGGTCCTTCGGATTCAGCAGCAGCACCCCGGCGGCAATCCCGGCGATCGAGCCCAGGAGGATGATGACGTTCAGCGTGACGAGCTGGTCATTGCCCATGCCCAGAGCGGTCAGCAGCCCGGTCGAGCCATAGGTCTGTTCGGACAGGAGCACCCGGATCGCGGCGACGATGATGATGAAGCGCAGCACGTTGCGCGTGCGCATCCAGCGCGTGTTGAGCAGCGGATTGGCGCGATTGTGCTCGATCAGCATTGCCGCGCCGATCAGGATGATCGCGGCGGCGGTCGCATAGCCGAGCCAGGCCGTGCTCCACCAGACGATGCGTCCCTGCACCAGCACCCCGCACAGGAGCGCCATGCCCGGCGCGAACAGCGCGAAAGTGAGGAAGTCGAGCTTCTCGAACGCCTGGAACCGCTCGCTTGGCGGCAATCGCAGCAGCGCGACCGAGCCGAGGCACAGCAACGTCAGGCCGAGTTCGAACACGAACAGGTTCTGGATGTCGCCATCCGCGAGCAGGAAGGGGGAGATGATCCGGGCGAGCGGCAGGCCAAGTTGTGCGAGGCCAAAGCCGATGATCATGCCCGATAGGCGCGCCGGGGCAGGCATCGCCTGCATGATGTAAAAGAAGCATAGCGTGGAGAGGCCGCTGCCGACGATCCCCGCCGCCGCGCGCGTCAGCAGTTCGACGCCATAGCTGTGGACGAACACCTGCAGGACGGTGACCGCGAGGAAGCCGGTCAGGAACACGCGATTGAAGCGCTGCAGCCCGAATTGCTGGCGGAATTTGATAAGCAACATGCTCATGCACACGCTGGTCATCGAATAGATCGCGCTGAGCCAGCCGCCCTCCACCGGGCTGAGCCCCAGCGAGCCCTGGATCTGCGGCAGATTGGCGAGCAGCAGGCCGTTGCTGAGCCCACCCGTCAGGCCCAGCAGCACGCCGATCGCGGCATAGGCGATCCGCCGCCCCATCGGATGGTCGGGCGTCGCCGGCGATCCGGGCAGAAAGGGCCGCTCGTGCGGCTTGAATTCATAGGGCGTGGTGGCGGTGGCGGGCATCTATCGGCGGACCGAACCAACAAAGCTTTGGTTCCAAGCTTTGTTGCTCACATGTGACGAAATGCTGCCATGCAGCGAAAGCGCCACAGCCTCAACCCAAGATGTTGCAGTGCACAATAAAGAATAAGGTGCTGAAAGGTGGCTTGATCGGCGGGGGTGCGACACCATGGGAGCGGGTGCGGGCTCGGTTGATCTGTTCTGCCCCGCGCCATAGTGACCGGCGGGCGGCACGCGGCCACATCGATGACCGGTGCCCTGGCGCGCCTGACGACGACGAGGCGACCGGATGGACGGCATATGGACGATCGGGCCAGTGATGATCGCGGCCGATCGTGCGCTGGCGATCGCGGCGATGTGGCTGTTCCTCGCGGCCGGCATGATGGTGGCGCGGCGCACGGGCGCGGCGGCCGAGCGCGCCGCGGGCGTGGCGCTGGTCGTCGGGATCGTGGCGGCGCGGCTTGGCTTCGTCGTGCAGCATCTGGATGCGTTTCGCGTCGAGCCATGGTCGGTCATCGCCATCTGGCAGGGCGGTTTTGCCCCGTGGATCGGCGTGATGGCGGCGGCGCTCACCCTGCTGCTGGCGCTGGGACGGCGCGGGGCGACGGCGTGGATGATCGCGGTGCTGGCCGTGCTGTCACTCGGCCACGCGGCGCTGAGCGCGGTCCTCGCCCCGGCGCCCCAGCCACTGCCACGCGGACTGACGCTGCATGATCTGGACGGAAAGCCAGTCGCGATCGATGCGCTGCGCGGCAAGCCGTTCGTGCTGAACCTGTGGGCCACCTGGTGCGGACCGTGCCGCCGCGAAATGCCGATGATCATCGATGTGGCGCGAGCGTCCGACACGCCGGTGCTGCTGATCAACCAGCGCGAGAGCGAGGCCGCCGTGCGGCGCTTCCTGGCGGCGGAGCGGCTGGCGGGGGACGCCGTGGTGCTCGATCCCACGGGCCATGTCGCTGCGGCCACGCGGGCGGGGGGCTATCCCACCACCGTGTTCGTCGACGCGGCGGGCCGGATCACCCGCCGCCACACGGGCGAAATCTCGCGCGCCAGCCTGATGGCCGCGATCGACGAACTGGAAGGAAGCTGATGGTCACTGGCCGTTTTCTTATGGTGCAGGCGCTGGCCGCGCTTGCTGTGGCCCTGACCGTTTCACCGGCGGTGACGGCGCAGAACATCACCTCCAACGCCGCGTCGCTGCATCGCCAGATCCAGAATGACAGCGTCGCCCCGACAGTCGCGCCGGCGGGTGCGGATGTGACGATGGTGGTGTTTTCCGATTATCAATGCCCCTATTGCCGCAAGGTCCACCCGGCGCTGGAGCAATTGCGGCGCGAGGACCCGAAGCTGCGCGTGGTGTATCGCGACTGGCCGGTGTTCGGCGCGGTCTCTCGCGAGGCGGCGCGGACGGCGATCGCGGCGAATTACCAGGGGCGGCACGCCGCGTTCAACAATGCGCTGATGCAGACGCAGGGCAGGATCACCAGCCAGTCGATCCGTATCGCCGCGGACCGCGCCGGCGTGGATTGGGCGCGGCTGCAGGCTGACCTCGTCAAGCATGACGAGGCGATCGACGCAGCATTGGCACGTACCCACCGCTACGCCCGTGCGATCGGCCTGGCCGGCACGCCGGCGCTGGTGATCGGGCGCTACCTGCTGCCCGGCGCGGTCGAGCTGCCGACGCTGCGCGAGGCCGTCGCCGCCGCGCGGCGGCGGAACGCGGACTGACCCAGAACCAGCGGCCAATTGGTGCCTGACGCGTTGGGGCGGGGGAAAGGGCTGACTGATGCGCAAGGACGATGATGAACGGTGGATGCGATTGGCGCTGGAGGTGGCGCGGTCGAAGGGGTCGCATCCCTCGACATCGCCGCTCGGATGCGTGATCGTCCTGGACGGCAAGGTCATTGCCGCGGAGCGCAACCAAACGCACGAATTGCCCGACGCGACCGCCCATGCCGAGATGATGGCGATCCGCCGCGCGTGCGAGGGGATCGGTGAGCTCGAACTGCGCGGCGCGACGCTTTATTCCACGCTGCAGCCGTGCGGGATGTGCACCATGGCGTCGATCTGGTCGAAGGTCGGGCGGGTCGTGTTCGGCGCGGGGCGCGATGACGTTCACCCGATGTATTTCGAGGCGAAGCATGTCGACACGCTGGCGTTCATCGCCGACGCGTATCGCGACGATATCGAGATCGAGGGCGGCTGCCTCGCGGCGGAATGTGTCGAGCTTTATTACGGGCCCGATGCCGACCTGCCCGAGGAGGAGCAGGCCAATCTGTAGCCCCGGTCAGGCCAGCGGCCAGAAGAACAGGATGAGCGGGGTGCCCAGCACTAGCACCAACAGCGAGAGCGGCGCGCCCAGCCGCGCATAATCCGCGAAACGGTATCCGCCCGGGCCCATCACCAGGGTATTGCACTGATGCCCGATCGGGGTGAGGAAATCACACCCCGCGCCGACCGCCGTCGCCATCAGGAACGCCTCCGGCCGATAGCCGAGATCGCCGGCGAATTGCGCGGCGATCGGCGCCATCACCAGCACCGTCGCGGCGTTGTTCAGGAACGGCGTCACCGCCATCGCCGCGGCGAGGATCAGCGCGACCGCGCCCCAGGCGGGCAGGGTGGTGGCGACATGGGCAAGGCCGGTTGCGATCACCTCCGACGCGCCCGTCGTTCGCAACGTATCCGACACCGGGATCAATGCGCCGAGCATGATGAGGATCGGCCATTCGACATGATCATAGGCCTCCCGCGGGCTGATCGCACCCGTCGCCATGACAAGGCCCGCCGCGGCGAAGAAGGCGACGGCCACCGGCACCCAGCCCATTGCGGTCAGGAACATGGCGCCCGCGAGGACAAGGATCGGCAACCAGGTGGTGCGGCGCGAGCCCAGCCGCAGGTCGCGTTCCGCCAGCGGCAGGCAGCCGAGCTGCCGCAATCTTTCGGGCATCGTATCAAGCGGGCCTTGCAGCACGACGACATCGCCGGCGCGCAGCACCGTGTTGGCGAGACGGCGGGACAGCCGCTCGCCGCGGCGCGAGATCGCGACCAGGTTGACGCCGAACATCCGCTGGAGGTTGAGGCGCCCGGCGGTCTGCCCCTCCAGCATGCCGCCCATGTTGACCACCGCCTCGACCACGCCGATCTCGCCGGTGCTGCTGCCCTTGTCCTTGTCGCGCTGTTCCTGCGCCGCTTCGCGCCCCTCGCCCTCATAAGCGAGCCGATCGGTGGCGATCGCCCGCTCCAACGCGTCGGGCGCGCCGCTGAGGATCAGCGTGTCACCTTCCTCCAGCGTCATCGCCATGCCGGGCGCGCTGCGCAGCCCGGCGCGCAACATCTGGGTGAGGACGATCTCGCCCTCGTGCCGATCAAGGAACGCCTGCACCGTCTCCCCGACTGCCGGCGACCCGGCGGGAAGCACTACTTCGGTGACATAGCCGGTGATATCCAGTGCCTCACCCATCGTCGCGGCGGCGCGGCGGTCGCGCGGGACGAGGCGATAGGCGAACCGCAGATAGACCAGGCCGATGACGAACAGCCCGAGGCCGACCGGTGTGTAGTCGAACATGCCGAACGGGTGCCCCGTCATCTGTTCGCGCACGCGGCTGACGATGATGTTCGGCGAGGTGCCGACGAGCGTCATCAGCCCACCGAGCAATGCGGCAAAGGACATCGGCATCAGGAAGACCGACGGGCTGGTATCGTTGCGCTTCGCCATCTGGAACGAGGCCGGCATCAGCATGGCAAGCGCGCCGATGTTCTTCACCAGCGCACTCGCGACCCCGACCGTCCCGGTGAGCACCAGCAGTTGCGAGCGGACCCGGGTGACGTGGCGGCTCACCTTGCGCAGCGCGCGTTCGAGCACGCCCGAGCGTTGCACCGCCCCCGAGATCACCAGCGCGGAGCCGACGATCACGACGATATCGTCGGAAAAGCCGCGAAACGCGTCCTCCGGCTTCACGATGCCGAGCAGCAACGCGGCGAGCAGCGCGATGATCGCGGTGACGTCATAGCGGAACCGCCCCCAGATGAAGAGCGCCATCATCCCCAGGAGCGTTGCGATGGAGAGGCTCTGGGGCAGTGTCATGGGCTTACCGGAAATGCGCGAACGTGGCTTTATCTCCGTGGGGAGGCGGCAAATTACGCGTTGGCGTCGGGCGGTCCGTGCTGCTGCGGCGCCAGCTTTTGTTTTGGGCGCGGCTGGGTCAGGATGGCGGCATGAAATTGTACAGCGCGCCGTCGCCGGCCCCGAACCCCCGCCGCGTCCGCATGGCCGCCGCCGAGAAGGACATCACGCTGGAGGAGGTCATGCTCGATCTCCGGCGGGGAGAGCACAAGGCGCCGGACCATCTGGCACGCAATCCGCTTGGCCAGGTGCCGGTGCTTGAGCTTGATGACGGAACGATGATTTCCGAGACGGTGTCGATCTGCCGCTATCTCGACAGCGTGGCCGACGCGCCGTCGCTGTTCGGGCAGACGCCGACCGAGCAGGCGCTGGTCGACATGTGGATCCGCCGGGTCGAGCTTCAGATCGGCGAGCCGGTGAAGATGTTCTGGCGCCATGCGCATCCGGCGACGGCGGCGCTGCTGACGCAGTACACGGATTATGGCGCATCGAACCGCGACCTGCTGCATCGCGCCATGCGCTGGTTCGACCGCGAGCTGTCGGACGCGCGGGCGTTCATCACGGGAGATGACTATTCGATGGCCGATATCGCGGCGGTGACGATCATCGATTTCGGCCAGCTGATCGGCATGGAGCCGCTGGCAGAGCGCGACCACGTTCGCGCCTGGCACGAGCGGGTGGCCGGGCGGGCAAGCTACGCAGCCTGAGCGGCAGGGTAAACACGCCGAACCAACGCCGGCGGCATCCCGGCGCGATCGTATCTTTGCCTATTGGATCCTGCCCCAGCGGCCGGCCATGTGATGGCGTGGCGTGTTCGCAGGGGCGGACGGACCGTACAGCCCCTTGCCCCGCCGAGCAGGAGGATGCCCGTGAACTATTGGATCAGCATCCTATTCCGGATCATTCCCCTGGCGATGGGGGCAGTGTGCCTCGGCCTTGGCCTGTATGTGTTGCGGGACGGCACGGATGCCAATGATTTCGTCGCCGGACACATTCTGGTGTCGCTGACCGCCATCTGCATCGCCCTGTTCACGACCGCCGCGATGATCATCCGGCAACTAACGCACACGTTCAGTCCGGCATGGAAGGTCATCCTCCCCGTGATCGGCTATTCCGCCGCGGGTGCGACCGTGATCTGGGGCTTCGCGATCATTCAACAGGGGAGCGTGCCCAGCTTCGTTGCCGGCCATGTGATAGCCGGCGTGGGGTTGATTGCTGCGTGTGTCAGCACCGTCGCGACGGCATCAAGTGCCTTCACGCTGATCCCCAGAAATGCGCATGGCCGCGCGCAGGACGGTCCGCCCGCCGAGGCGTACAGCCGCGCGACCGGCGCGGCGCTGATTGCCGTGCCTGTCATAGCTACCGTCGCTGGTGCGTTGTGGGCGGCGATGTTGCTGGCGCGTGCCGCCGAGACGCCTGATTATGTCGCCGGCCACGTCCTGCTCGGCATCACGGCCATTTGCGCAAGCCTTATCTCGTTGGTGTCGACGGTGGTGCGGCAGGTGCGCAACGAATTTGGCGAGGGAGAAAGATGGGCGTGGACGCTGTGGGTCCTGTTGATGGGAGCAGCGGCATTTGGTTGGGGAGTGATCGTCCTGTTCGGAGATGACCGGGTAGATCGGATCGCCCCCGGGTGCGTCCTGCTCGGGCTGGGCATGGTGTGCTTCAGCATCGTGTCAAAGGTGTGGTTGCTGGCGCTGACCTGGCGGCGCGAATGCGCACTGGCGAACCGGATTCCGCTGCTTCCGGTCCTGACCTGCCTCGCCTGCCTGTTCTTTTCCGCCTTCCTTGCAGAAGCGGCCACCGCTAACCCGGGCTTCTTCGTCCCGGCGCGCGTTCTGGCGGGGCTTGGCGCCGTCTGCTTTACCCTGTTTTCGATCGTGTCGATCCTGGAGGCCGGCACGTCGGACAAGGAATAGGCTTCGGTGGGCGGCTCCGTCAGTACGGCTGAATACGCCTCGATCGCGATCGCAACGGCGCCGGCGTGAGTTGGTCGGGGAGACAGGATTCGAACCTGCGACATCCTGCTCCCAAAGCAGGCGCGCTACCAGACTGCGCCACTCCCCGACGCGTGCGAGCGCCTAGGCGGTTACCGGCCCGAGTGCAAGCGATCACGCGGTGGGCCCGGCAGGACTCGAACCCGCAACCTAGCCGTTATGAGCGGCCAGCTCTAACCGTTGAGCTACAGGCCCTCCGCGTGAGTGACCGCCTATAGGCGGAGCGTCGCAGGGGCGGCAATGCCTCAAATGGTACGCGGCCCCCTGGGAAAGTGACAAAAGAAAAGGGCGCCTCCGCAAAGCGGAAACGCCCGTTTCATCATTCAGCAAAGCGGCGAGCCTGATGGCCCGCAGCGCATTACTGCATGTTGTCAGCCTTTTCCTCGGCGACGTCACGGACGTTGTCCGCTGCGTCCTCAAGGTTGTCAGCTGCATTCTCGAGACCCTCGGCAGCAACGGCGTTCGCCGAGTTGTCAGCCAGGTCCTCAAGGTTGTCGGCCATCATTTCCATGTTGTCGGCCATCATGTCCGCGTTGTTCTCGACCGCGGCGGCCTCCGGCGACTTCGAGCAAGCAGCCACGGACATCAGGCCGGCGGCGGCAGCGATCAGAACGATCTTCTTCATTCGAATGCTCCCAAGCATTTATTCATTTCGCGGCCGACCCGTTTGCCGTCGCGAGCCACGGCAAATACCGCAGCAATTTGATGGGTCAATGATGAAATTCATCTGGCAGCAAGGTTCGCGACGAACGGATTCAGCGCGCGGGACGCTCAACCGGCCCGATTTCCTCCGGCGCATCGGCCACGATCGCCAGCATCGCCGTCCATGCCGCGACGTTCTGACGCAGGTTCTCCGGGTCCACGCGATCCAGCGTATCGTCAGGCGTGTGATGTACGTCGAAATAATCGGAGCCCGACTGGTTTAGGTCAACGCCGGCGACGCCGAGTGCCACCGTCGGGCCGATGTCCGCGCCGCTGCCGCCCGGGCCATTGCCGCGCACGATGCCGAGCGGGGCGAGCGCGGCGGCGAGGCGATCACCCACGGGTTTGGCGGATTCCGGCAGCGTCATGCCGAGCCGCCAGATCTTGTCCGCGCCCAAATCGCTTTCGGCGGCGAGCGCGTGGCGTTCCTTGCCGTGCTTCGCGGCATAATCGCGGCCGCCGAAGCCGCCGACTTCCTCCGCGCCGAACCAGACGACGCGGATCGTGCGGCGCGGGCGCTTGCCGCTGTCGAGGATTCGCTTGGCGGCAGCCGCAGTGATCGCAACGCCGCTGGCGTCGTCGATCGCGCCGGTGGCGAGATCCCAGCTGTCGAGGTGGCCGCCGATGAGGACGATACCGGCGTTGGGATCAGTGCCGGGCACTTCGGCGATGACATTGCCCGATTCCTGCTCGCCCACCTGACGCGGGGTGAGAACCAGCTTCATGCGGATCGGCTTGCCGCGCTTCGCCAGCGCCTCGATCAGCTTGGCGTCGGGCACCGACAGCGCGGCGGCGGGGATCGCCGGGCCGTCACGGAAATAGGTGGTGCCGGTATGCGGCAGGCGATGCGTGTCGGTGCCGATCGAGCGGATCACGATGGCGGCGGCGCCCTTCTTGGCGGCGAGCGCAGGGCCGGCGAAGCGTGCGACGCCGGCCTGGCCGTAGCTCGATCCGTCCTGCGTCTTCATCATCGTGTTGCCGACATAGGCGATCTTGCCGGTAAGGCTGCCGTCAGGCGCCGCGGCGAGATCGGCATAGGTGGGGAAGATCACCACTTCCGCCTCGATGCCGTTGGCGGGCGTTGCGCCCGAATTGCCGAGCGCGGTCAGGTGCAGCTTCTGCGGCACGGGGGCGACCACTTCGCCGCGTTCCTCACCGCGCACCCAGACCGGCATCTGGTAGGTTTCGATCCGAACGTTCTTGAAGCCCAGCGCCTTCAGCTTCGCCGCGCTCCAGGTGCGGGCGCGGGCCTCCGCCTCGGTCCCTGCCAGGCGCTGGCCGACCTCGGTCGTCATGCCTTCGACGATGTCGTAGGCGACATCGTCCTTCAGCGCGGCATCGCGCAGCGCGGCGACGCGCGGGTCGACACCGGCGGGCGCGGCCGGTGCGGCGCGCTGCGCGACGGCCGGCACGGCAGCGGATGTGGCGAGGAGAAGGGCGGCGAGGGCGTAACGACTGGTCATGCCCACCGCGTAGGTCGGCGCAGCAAGTTTGCCAACGGCCCGTCGCATCATTACATGCGCGGCGACATTTTCCAGCCATTCCAGTCTACGGAGCGACAGGCGACCCATGGCCGTCCAGTATACCTACGTCATGAAGGGTCTGACCAAGACCTTCCCGGGCGCCAACAAGCCCGTGCTCAACAACATCCACCTGCAGTTCCTGCCGGGCGCGAAGATCGCGATCATCGGCCCGAACGGTTCGGGCAAGTCCACGCTCATGAAGATCATGGGCGGGATCGACACCGATTTCACCGGTGAGGCCTGGGCCGCCGAGGGGATCAAGGTCGGTTACCTGCCGCAGGAGCCGCAGCTCGACCCCGACAAGACGGTGATCGAGAACGTCCGCATGGGCGCGGGACCGGTCGTGCAGATGGTCGAGCGGTTCAACGCCATTTCCGCCGAAATGGGCGATCCGAAGGACGATACCGACTTCGACGCGCTGATGGAGGAGATGGGCGATCTTCAGGCGAAGATCGACGCCGCCGACGGCTGGAGCCTCGATTCGCAGCTGGAACAGGCGATGGAGGCGATGCGCTGCCCGCCGTCCGACAGCCCGGTCACCAACCTGTCGGGTGGTGAGAAGCGCCGCGTCGCGCTCGTTCGCCTGCTGCTCGAGAAGCCCGACATCCTGCTGCTCGACGAACCGACCAACCACCTCGACGCCGAGAGCGTCAGCTGGCTCGAGAATTTCCTCAAGGAATATACCGGCAACGTCATCCTGGTGACGCACGACCGCTACTTCCTCGACAATGTCGTGAACTGGGTGCTCGAGCTCGATCGTGGGCGTTATTACACCTACGAGTCGAACTATTCCGGTTACCTGGAGAAGAAGGCCAAGCGGCTGGAGCAGGAAGAGCGCGAAGAGGCCGGCCGCCAGAAAGCGATCGCCGACGAGCTCGCCTGGATGCGGCAGACCCCCAAGGCGCGCCAGACCAAGAGCAAGGCGCGTATCCGTGCGTTCGACGAGCTGGTCGAGAAGCAGGAGAACCGCGCGATCGGGAAGGCGCAGATCCTGATCCAGATCCCCGAGCGCCTGGGCGGCAAGGTGATCGAGGCCAAGGGGCTGACCAAGGCCTATGGCGACAAGTTGCTGTTCGAGAACCTCGACTTCAACCTGCCGCCGGGCGGCATCGTCGGCGTCATCGGCCCGAACGGCGCCGGCAAGTCGACGCTGTTCAAGCTGATCACCGGGCAGGAGCAGCCCGATGGTGGCACGATCGAGGTCGGCCAGACGGTGAAGCTGGGCTATGTCGACCAGAGCCGCGACGCGCTCGACCCGCACAAGAACGTCTGGGAAGAGATTTCCGACGGGCTCGATGTGTTCCGCTTCGGCAAGCAGGAGCTGGGTACGCGCGCCTACGTGGGTGCGTTCAACTTCAAGGGGCAGGACCAGCAGAAGAAGGTCGGCCAGCTGTCGGGCGGTGAGCGCAACCGCGTCCATATCGCCAAGATGCTGAAGGAGGGTGGCAACGTCCTGCTGCTCGACGAGCCGACCAACGACCTCGACGTCGAGACGCTGCGCGCGCTCGAAGAGGCGCTGGAAAGCTTCGCGGGCTGCGCCGTGGTGATCAGCCACGATCGCTTCTTCCTCGATCGCCTGTGCACGCACATCCTCGCCTTCGAAGGCAACAGCCATGTCGAATGGTTCGAGGGTAACTTCGAGGCTTATGAGGAGGACAAGCGCCGCCGGATGGGCGATGCGGCGGATCGTCCGACGCGGCTTGCCTACAAGAAGCTGACGCGCTGATCCGACGCGATCGTCGCCCTGGCGCATCGCCGGGGTGACGGCGGATCAAGGAAAAGGCCCGCCCGGCAGATGCCGCGGCGGGCCATTTTTCTTATTGGCGCTCGCCGGCGCTCTTGGCGCGGATGGCGCGGAATTCGGACGCCGGGCGCCATTCGGGCCACACGCCCGCCTTCGAAAGCCGCTGGCCCATCGTGTAGAACAGGTCGACGTCCTGCGCCGCGCCGGTGAAGTTCCAGTCGGGCGTCCAGGCGTCGCAGGTCTTGTGGTAGCATGCCATATAGCCGTCGAGCCACTTCTGCCCCGCCTCGCGACCGCCGACGCGCATGTCGCTCGCACCGCCAAGCGCCATCAGCTGAAGCGCGGGAACGCCGCGGCGCACGACCGAGAAATGATCCGCGCGATAGAATAGCCCGCGCTCGCTGGCCTCCTCCGGCGTGACGACGCGGTTCTGCGCGCGCGCTGCCTCGGTCAGCAGGTCTTCGAGCGAGGATTGGCCGGCGCCGACGAGGATCACGTCCTTCGCCTCGCCCGCCGTCTGCAGGATGTCGAGCGTCAGGTTCGCGACGGTCTTCTCCAGCGGCGCGGTGGGGCGAGTGGCATACCATTCGGAGCCCAGCAGGCCGCGCTCCTCCGCGGTCCACAGCGCGAAAACGAGCGTGCGGTCGGGCGCCGGGCCGGCCTTGAACAGCCGGGCCAGCTCCATCACGCCGGCAACGCCGAGCGCATCGTCGTTGGCGCCGGGGCGGATGGTACGGCCCTGCGCATCGGGCGGGCCTTCGCCATAGGCGTCCCAATGCGCGGCGAACTGGACGGTCTCGTCCGGCTTCACCTTGCCCGGGATCTTGGCGAGGACGTTGGCGCTTTCAATCCGCTCGACGGTGACAGGCAGCTTCGCGGTAAAGCGCGCCTTCATCGTGATCGGGCGGAACGCGGCGGAGCGGGCCTGCTTGCGAAGCGCCGCGAGGTCGAGACCCTCGGCAGCGAAGACGCGGTTCGCCGCCTCGCCCGACAGCCAGCCCTGCAGCGCGATGCGCTGATCCTCAGGGCCGCGGACAATATCGTAATTCTCGCCGTTGGAGGCATTGGCGGTGGACCAGGGATAGCCGGCGCCCGCGGTGTCATGAACGATCAGCGCGCCGATCGCGCCGCGTCGTGCCGCTTCCTCATACTTGTAGGTCCATCGGCCGTAATAGGTCATCCGCTTGTCGCCGAAGCGGCCCTTGGCGTCCTCGCCCGCGACCGCCTCGAAATCGGGATCGTTGACCAGGAAAACCGCGACCTTGCCCTTAAGGTCGACGCCCTTGAAATCGTCCCACTGCGCCTCGGGCGCGCTGACGCCATAGCCGACGAAGACAAGCGGCGCATTCTCGATCGCAACGGCCGCATCGGGGCGAACTGTGGTGAGGGCGACGTCGGTGCCCTGCTTCAGGCTGGTCGCGCCAAAGCTGACCGGGCCATCGCCAAGCCGGGTGTGGATCAGCGGCACCTTTTGCGTCCAGGCGCCGTCCGGCCCGCCGGGCTCCAGCCCCAGCGCCTTGAAGCGCGCGATCGACCAGTCGATCGTCTTCTTCTCGCCTTCCGTCCCCGGCGACCGGCCACCGAAGGCGTCGGAGGCGAGCACCTTGGTCATTTCGGACAGCTTGGCGGGGTCGGTTTTTGGTGGTTCGGCGGCCGCAATGGCGATCAGCGGGAGGAGATAGGCAATCGTCTTGTTCTTCATCAACGCAACCTTCGCACGAATACACGGCCATCCTCGCGCCGCTCGGTCTGGAAATTGGGGACGGAGGCGATCAGGTCCGACAGGCGCTTGTAGCCATAGTTGCGCACGTCGAAGCTCGACCGGTTGGCGGCAAGCTGTCCCATGGCGGACAGGCTGACGAAGCCCTTTTCGTCGCGCTTCACCGCGGAATAGGCGTCGATCAGCAGCTTGACCAATTCGTCGTCGATCGGCGCGGGGCCCTGCGATGCGGCGGGCTCAGGCGGGGTCGTCTCCGCCACGCCCGTATCAGTGGGGGCAGGGGGAGAGGCTGGCGTGGCCTGCTCCTTGCCGTTTGCCGGTGCCGCCGGTGCTTCCCTGGCTGGAGCGGGGCGCGGCGTGGGCGCGGGGCTCTCCTCCTCGGCGGCCATCAGCTTGTCGACATCGATGAAGCGGGTGCAGGCGCGCTTGAAGCCCTCGGGCGTCTTGGCCTGGCCGAAACCATAGACGGGCAGGCCATCCTGCCGCAGCCGGGTGGCAAGCGGCATGAAATCGCTGTCCGACGACATGATGCCGAACCCCTCGACGCGCCCGCGGAACAGCAGGTCCATCGCGTCGATGGTCATCTTCATGTCGGTGGCGTTCTTGCCCTTGGTGATATCGAACTGCTGCTGCGGCTCGATGCCGTGCTTGATCGTCATCTCGCGCCAGCCGCTCAGCGCCGGCTTCGACCAATTGCCGTAGACGCGGCGGATGTTGACCGTCCCCAGTTCGGCAAGGACGGTCAGCACCGGATCGATCGCGTGCCAGCTGGCATTGTCCGCGTCGATCAGGAGGGCGATGTTGCGGGTGGGGGTGTCGTCGGTCGCCATGGGTCAAGCCATCGGCGCTCCATCCGCCCGCGTCAATCGCCCCCGGTTCGTTGATGGACGCAGCGTTCAGCCACCCACGGGTCGCGAGCTGCGGAACGCCTGATCGGCGTCGATATCCGCCTGCTTGGTCAGCGGGGTCGAACCGTCGGGATCATCCACCTGCTTCAGGTCAGCGCGCGAGCCGAGGTCGCGGGCCAGCGCGCCGCCGCTGGTGCCGGCCTGTGCGTCACCCGCGGGGATCATGCCTTCGATCACATCCTTGTCGTCATGATCGCGGGCGCTGGTGGTGCGGGGGTTCTCTGCCATTGTTACTCTCCTTCACTGCGTGGAAGAACGAGTGGGCAGGGTGCCGAGTTTCGTCAGGCGTCCGGATAAGCGATGGCGATCACTTCATATTCCTTCTCGCCCGCGGGCAGCGTGACGCGGCGCAGATCGCCGACCGCTGCGCCGCGCAAGGCGCGGGCCAGCGGGGCGTTCCAGCCGATCAGCCCCCTGCCGGCATCCGCCTCGTCATCGCCGACAATGGTGAGTTC
Organism: Chlorella sp. CH2018; assembly: GCA_009928355.1. Lineage (NCBI taxonomy): Eukaryota > Viridiplantae > Chlorophyta > Trebouxiophyceae > Chlorellales > Chlorellaceae > Chlorella > Chlorella sp. CH2018. The sequence goes on along the minus strand of VIYQ01004046.1, from coordinate 449,632 downwards.
GCGGTGATTGTCGTCCTCGTCGGCGATCGTGACGCTCGCGCCGAAATAGACGCGGCTGCGATCGGGCGCCTGCGCGGGATCGACCACCTTGGCGGCCTTCATGCGGCGCGAGAGGAAGCCGAGCCGGCGGTCGATCTCGCGCAGCCGCTTGCGGCCGTAGATATAGTCGCCGTTCTCTGAGCGGTCGCCGTTGCCGGCGGCCCAGGCGATCGTTTCGACCAGCGCCGGGCGCTCCTTGGCGAACAGCTGGTCGTACTCCGCCCGCAACGTCGCATAGCCGGCGGGGGTGATGTAGTTCGGGCGATCCATCGCGGCGTCTTAGCCAAGCCGCAGCGGATCCGCGACCTTCCCGTCGCGTGGCGAGGGAAGGTCGCGATGCGTCAGCCGGTGCGATTGCGGCCGAGATACCAGCTGAGGTTGGCGGGGCCACGGCTCTTGGCGCGCGGCGGGTTCATGAGGTCATACACCACGGCGTTTTCCAGTACGCGCTGCACATAGTTGCGCGTTTCGCCGTAGGGGATCGCCTCGATCCATTCGACCATGTCGATCGCCCCGGTGCGCGGATCGCCATTGGCGCGCAGCCACTTGTTCACGTTGCCCGGCCCGGCGTTATACGCCGCGATCGCCAGCGGATAGCTGCCGTAGATGCCGAAGATGCGCTGGAAATAGCTGGAGCCGAGCTGCGTGTTGTAGCCCGTGTCGGTCAGCAGGCGGCCGGCGTCATAGGGCAGCCCCATCTTCCCCGCCTGTTCGCGCGCGGTGCCCGGCATCAGCTGCATCAACCCGCGCGCACCGGCCGACGAGATGGCGGCGCGATCGAACTGGCTTTCCTGCCGCGCGATGGCGTGGATCATCGTCCACTGGCTGTCATAGCCCGAAGGCACCGACACGGTGGGGAAGGCGATCGCGCTATATTCGGTCTGGTCGTTCTGCATCGCCTTTCGCCCGACGATCACCGCCAGGTCGGGGCGACGGATGGAGCGGGAGAGTTCCTCCGCCAGGAAATGCTCGGCATCGGTCTCGACGTCGGCGGCGATGGTGCGGACGAAAGCGGTCTGATCCTGGTACTGGCCAATAGTGCCCAGAAACTGCGCGGCGCGCACCGTTTCGCGGCCGAAGAATGCCTGGCGGGCGGCCGGATCGATGACGGGGGAGGCCACGTCGCGCGGGGCGGTCAGCGGGCGGCGAAGGTGCTCGAGCGCCAACTGGCCGTAGAATTGATCGCGATATCCAGCGGCGCGGTTGAAGAAAGCGCTGGCATCGGCGCTGCGACCGGCGGCCTCGGCGGCGCGGCCGGCCCAGTAAAAGCCCTTGGCGCGGGTCTGCGGCGACTGGCTGCCCCGGCCATAGCGATCGAACATCGTCATCGCGTCAGCCGGGCGGTTCAATTGCTTCAGCGCCGTCTGGCCAGCCAGCCAGACGAGGCTCGTGTAATCGTCCCGCTCGCCATAAGGCTTCTTCGACACGTCAGTGCCGGCGGGATAGGCGTCGTCGACCTGCCGCGCGATGTCATAGGCGAGCTGATACTGCCCATCGGCGGCGGCGGCGCGCGCATTGGTCAGCAGCACCTCGTAGAATTTCTCGACATTGCCGGGCAGGGCGATTCCGGGCCGGCGGGTGCGGGCGAGCCACGACCGCGCGCTGGCGCTCGCCCCGCTATTGCGCAGCCACACCGCCTTGTCGGCGATATAGCCCGCATCCGACGCGCCCGCGGCATCGTTGGCGGCGGCGAGCGCGGAGGCGTTCTCCGCCTTGGTGCGGAACGCCAGCCGCGCCTCGAACAGCGGGCGACGGGCAGGGGAGGTCAGCGCGATCTGCCGAGCAGCGATGCTGGTCGATCCCTGCCACAACAGCGCGTCCATCCGCGCGTCATGATCCTCCGGCCGGAGGGCGCCGGCAAAGCTGGTGAGGATCGTCGATTCATCGGTCGGCGTCAGCGCGCCGCGCCGCCATGCATTGCGTGCGGCCTCATAGGCCTCACCCGTCGCTCCCGTGGCCTGAAGCGCCTTCGCCTGCGCCACGGCGCCCGCCGCGGTCAGCGGGGGATAGCGGCGGAAAAAGGCGACGACATTCGCGGGCGCGGCATAGCCGTTGCTGGCCTGCCGCTCCGCCGCGCGGCGATTGGCGGCCTCGTTCGGCCAGCCGGGATGCGCCATCACGAAGCTGGCGTAGCTGTCGAACGGCAGCCCGTCGGTCTGCTGCAACGCGCGCCATTGCGCGAGCGCGGCGGCGAGATCGGCGTTGTTCGTTACCTGCGCCATGGCGGCAGGCTGCGACTGCGCCAGCGCGTTGGCTGCCCGCGTGCGTGCAGCATCATCCTGCCCCTGAGCGACGACCAGCGCCGCGCCCAACCCTATTCCCAGTGCGATCAATGCCCCTGCCCTCAAACCAGTCACCATTGTGGACAGAATAGCCGGCTCACCCGTATCTGTCCTGAACGACCCAACGCACCACAATCCGTTTCAGGAGCAACACATGTTTTCCGGATCGATTCCGGCGCTCGTCACGCCGTTCGACGCCGACGGCCGCTTCGTCGAGCGCGCCTTTCGAGAACTGATCGAATGGCAGATCAGTGAAGGCTCCACCGCGCTTGTCCCCTGCGGGACCACGGGCGAGGCCGCGACGCTGGCCAAGGATGAGCATTTCGCGATCGTGAAGGTCTGCGTCGATCAGGTCCGCGGCCGAGTGCCGGTGATTGCCGGCGCCGGATCCAACGACACGCGCGTTGCCGCGGAGAATATCGCGGCGGCGAAGGAGGCGGGGGCCGATGCCGCGTTGATGGTGCCGCCTTATTACAACCGGCCCTCGCAAGAGGGGATCTTCCAGCATTTCGCCGCGCTGGCGCCCAGTTCCCCGCTGCCGATCGTGCTCTACAACGTACCGGGCCGCACGGTGACTGACATCCAGCCGGGAACGCTGATCCGTATCGTGGAGGCGTTTCCCAAGGTGTTCGTTGGGGTCAAGGATGCATCGGGCGTGCTCCAGCGTGTGTCGCAGCATCGCGCGGCGCTGGGCGAGGGGTTCAGCCAACTGTCCGGCAATGACGATCTGGCGCTGGCATTCAACGCCATGGGCGGGGTGGGGTGCATTTCTGTCACCGCCAATGTCGCGCCCCGGCTGTGCGCCGATTTCCAGGCGGCGGGCACGGGGGTCGAGGCGCTGGCGCTGCACGATCGTTTGTTCGCGCTTCATACCGCGCTGTTCACCGATGCCTCTCCCGGGCCGGTGAAATATGCCATGAGCCGTGTTCGCCCTGATTTCCCGCAGGGACTTCGCCTGCCAATGACGTGGCCGAACGAGGCGAGCCGCGCCGCGGTCGACACTGGGCTGGAGCGCGCTGGCCTGCTCTGATCGCGCCATCGTGGACGCATCGGCTAAGCGCTCTTAATCCCGCCGCATTCTCCCCGCACGTTCCCGAACGAACAGGGGAGAAAGCGGTGGCGGCTTGGTTGATGCTGACCGTGCAGGCAGTTGCCGGACCGCCGGCCCCGGTCGCCCGCGCGCCCGTGGAACGCCCATGCCCGGTCGCCAAGCCCGGGGAAGAGATCATCGTCTGCGGCCGGTCAGGCGATGCCTTCCGGTTGAAGCCGATGCCGGATCGCTACGCGCCCGAACGCGCCCCGCCCAAGGCAGAAACCGCGATTAACGGGGTCGGGGCGCTTGCCGCGGAAGCAGAGCGCGCGGCGGATGCGCAGGGGGCGCCGATCAATCGCGCGATGATCCGCCTCCGCGTTCCGATCGGCACCGTCAAACGCTGATCACGCCGCCTTCCCACGGACGACGCAACGCCCTACATCGCCCCGTCCATGCCACGTCCCAAACCCGCCATCTTCGACAAGAAGAAGATCGTCGCCGAGAACCGCCGCGCGCGCTTCGATTATTCGATCGACACCACCTATGAGGCCGGGATCGTCCTGACCGGCACAGAGGTGAAGAGCCTGCGGTTCGGCGAGGGATCAATCGCGGAAAGCTACGCCGAGGTCAGTGAGGGCGGCGTTTGGCTGGTGAATTCGAACATCCCGGAATTCAGCCACGGCAATCGTTTCAACCACGAGCCCAAGCGTCCCCGTAAACTCCTGCTTCACGAGCGCGAAGTTAGAAAGCTTCACGGCGCCGTGGCGCGGGAGGGTATGACCCTCGTGCCCCTGATGATCTATTTCAACAGTCAGGGTCGGGCCAAGGTGGAGTTGGCGTTGGCGAAGGGCAGGAAAGCGCACGACAAGCGTGACGCGATCAAGGAGCGCGACTGGAAGCGCGAGGCCGGCCGCCTCATGCGTGAGCGCGGCTAGTGGCCACGCGCAACCCCGGCATCTGGCAGCGGTTCACCGGCTGGTGCCATCGCAATTTGCCGACCCGCGAATCGATGGAGGAAAGCCGCCTGCTTCGCCCCGTCGCGCACCGTGTGCTCGCGCCGCAGCTCTGGCGGTTCACCCGCCGGTCGGTGCCGCGCGGCGTGGCGCTGGGCATGGTGACCGGGATCCTCTTCCCGGTCGCCCAGATCCCTTTTTCGGCCATGCTGGCGCTGCCGTTTCGCGCCAACATCCCCTCCGCCGCGCTAACGACGTTCATCACCAATCCGGTGACTACCCCGCCGCTGTGGGTGGCGGCTTATTATATCGGCAAATGGACGCTGCACCTCGACCGGGCGCTGCCCGGCGATCCGATGCAGGACGCCGCGGTCAACGCCGCGCAATCGGGCTGGATGCAGTGGCTGATGTCGGATGCGGCGCCAGCGACGGCGCTCGGCCTGTTGATCGTCACCGCGGTGCTGTCGCTGGCAGGCTATGGGCTGTCGATGCTGGGATGGCGTTTGTGGATCGCGCGCAAGTGGCGGTCTCGTCACATTCGTAACCACGTTGACGAGGCGTCTTGAGCGGATAAAACACCGCCTTTCATTCCCTTGAAGGCGATTTTGATGCGCTCGTCCCTCCTGGTTGCTGCGATTCTTTCCACCACCGCGGCTGCGGCGATTGCCCGGACCGCGGCGGACAAGCCCAAAACGGCTGCCGCTCCCAGCAAGGCGGTGCAGGGCCAGACGGCGCAGGGCCAGACGGTGCAGGGTCAGCCGGCAGCCGCGAAGGCGAACGGGCCGAAGATCGGGACCTTCGGCTTCGACATGGCGGGCCGCGACACCAGCGTGCCGCCGGGCGACGACTTCTACCAATATGCCAGCGGTACCTGGGAGAAGAATACGCAAATCCCGGCGGACCGATCGACCTATGGCATGTTCCACGTGCTGCAGGACCTGTCGCGCGAACAGACCCGCACGATCCTGGAGGAGCAGCGTGGCCAGCCGGGCAGCAAGTCGGGCGATTTCTACGCGAGTTTCCTCGACGAGGCGACGGTGAATGCCAAGGGTATCACGCCCCTCCAGCCGTGGCTGACCGCGATCAAGAACGCGCCGAGCAAGGCGGCGCTGGCTGAAGAAGCCGGGCGGATGCAGCGCCGCGGCGTCGGCACCCTGTTCGGCATGTACGTCAACCAGGACGACAAGGATCCCGAGACCTATGCCGTGGTGTTCAGCCAATCGGGCCTGGGCCTGCCGGACCGTGATTATTACCTGAAGGATGATGCCAAGCTGGCGGCCAACCGGACCGCCTACCAGTCGTATCTGGCGAAGATGCTGACGCTGGCGGGTGAGCCGGATGCGGAGGCGCGCGCGGCGGCGGTCGTCGACATGGAAAAGGCGATCGCCGCGGCGCACTGGACCCGCGTCGACAGCCGCGACGCCGACAAGGTCTATAACAAGCTGACGTTCGAGGAGCTGAACGCCCGTGCCCCGGGCTATGACTGGGCGCAGTATTTCGAAGGCGCGGGCATTCCCACGGATGCGCCGATGCTGGTGTCGCAGCCGTCCGCCTTTACCGGTGAGGCGAAGGTGTGGGCGGAAACGCCGCTGCCGGTGCTGAAGGATCATCTGCTGCTGCGCACATTGTCCAGCTATGCGCGTTTTCTGCCGAAGGAGTTCGACGACACCCGCTTCGCCTTTTACGGCACCGAGCTGACCGGCGCGCCCGAACAGCAGGCGCGGTGGAAGCGCGGCGTCGATCTGGCGAGCGAGCATCTGGGGGAAGATCTCGGCAAGGCGTATGTCGCCCGATACTTCCCGCCGGAATCGAAGGCCGCGGCGGACGAACTGGTGCGCAACGTCATCGCGTCGATGGGTGAGCGGCTGAAGAAGCTGGAATGGATGGCGCCCGAGACGAAGCAGAAGGCGCTGGCGAAGCTCGCCGCCTTCACGCCGAAGATCGGCTATCCCGACAGCTGGCGCGACTATACTGCGCTGGAGATCCGCCGCGACGATCTGGTCGGCAATGTCGCGCGCGCCAATGAGTTCGAGTTCCAGCGCAACATCGACAAGCTGGGCAAGCCGATCGACCGGGGCGAGTGGTTCATGACCCCGATGACGATCAACGCCTATGCCAATCCGACGATGAACGAGATCGTTTTCCCGGCGGCGATCCTGCAGCCGCCGTTCTTCGATCCGAAAGCCGACCCGGCAATCAATTACGGCGGGATCGGCGCCGTGATCGGCCATGAGATCAGCCATCATTTCGACGATCAGGGCCGCAAATATGATGTGAACGGCAAGCTGACCGACTGGTGGACGGAGAAGGACGTCGCGCAGTTCAAGACCTTCACCGACCGCCTCGTGGCGCAATATGACGCCTATGAGCCGCTGCCCGGCCAGCACGTGCAGGGCGCGCTGACGCTGGGTGAGAACATCGCCGACCTCGCCGGGCTGGTCGTCGCGCATGACGCCTACCGCCTGTCGCTCGGTGGCAAGAAGGCGCCGGTGATCGACGGCACGACCGGCGATCAGCGTTTCTATCTGGGCTGGGGCCAGGTGTGGCGGACCAAGTACCGCGAGCCGATCCTGCGTCAGATCCTGCTGTCCGATCCGCACGCGCCGGGGATGCAGCGCGCGAACATCGTCCGCAATCTGGATGCCTGGTATGATACGTTCGGTGTCCGCCCCGGTCAGAAGCTTTACCTGACGAACGAGCAGCGCATCCGGATCTGGTGACGCCATGCCCGCCGCGCGCTGCTTGACGCGGCCGCGGTGGGGATTGAAGGGTTGCCGGGATGGCGACGCTGTTTCCCGATACCATGCCCCGCCTGACGCCGCGCGCTGCGCTGGCGACCGCGGCGGGCGCTGGCGTGTTGTCCGCGGCGTTAATCCTGTGGGTGATCGGGGACACGGCGGTTGCGACCGGCTTCCTCGCCGCGGCCATCGTGCTGGGCGGTGCCCTGGTGGCGTGGCGCGCGCTGGCGCCCGAACCGCCCGCACCGGGCCCGGCGGTTGATTGGCAGCTGGTCCGCACGCTGGCGCAGGAAAGCGATGATGCGATCGCGGTGACGGATCGTGCCGGGCGCCTCGTCTGCGCCAACGATCGTTTCGAGGAGCTGTTCGGCGGCCTGTCCGCGCCCCCCGGCCTGCCGGTCGGCGAAGCGGGCGTGGGTGCGCTGGCGGCTGCTGGGCGCGCCGCCTGGCGCGACGGGCGCGCGCGGGTCGAGCATGCCGAAGTCGCGGGACGGGCGATCTATTTCGACGTGCTGCGCGCGGGCCAGCGGCAGGATCTGCTGATCTGGCGCGCGGCATCGCTGATGGGGTCCGACAGCGGGCGTGCGCTCGCGGAGGCGCTGACGGGCTCGCTCGGCCGGCGACTGGCGGAATCGGGCATCATGGCCGCGCTGCTCACGCCGGACGGCCGGGTCATTGCCGCCGATCCGGTGCTGCGGATGCGTGCGATGGGGCATGCCGATGCCGCCGTGGAGGGTGCGGATTTCGCGCGCTTCCTGATCACCGATGAGCGGGGCCTGATCCGGTTCGAGCGCGAGGGCCGCGACGGCAATCCGCTGCGGCTGGTGCAGGTGCCGTTCTCCGACATCGACGGCGCGCCGATCCTGGTCGCGCTGCTCGATGAGGACGAGGCGCCGGTCAGCCTGGGCAGCGGAGCGGCGGCGCATATCCGTACGCTCGTGCAGCTCATGCCGCTGGGCATCGCGCTCGTCGATCGGGACGGCCGGTTCATCGAGATGAACGACGCCTTCATCCGCGCTGCTGCCGTCGATCGCGACGCCCCGCCGCTGTATCCGGGCGACCTGGTGGTGCGTGAGGACAAGGCCGCGGTGGCGGATGCAGTGCGCCGCTTTGCCGGCGGCGGGGCCGCCCATGTCACCGACATTGCGGTCCGTCTGCGCGATTTGCCGGAGGAACCGGTGGTGCTGTCGATCGCCGGCGCGCGGGGGCTGGGCGATGCGGCGGTGGTGCTGAGCCTCAAGGAAAACAACGAGGAATCGCGGCTGAAACGCGAAGTCGCACAGGCGACGAAGATGCAGGCGGTCGGCCAGCTGGCCGGTGGCGTGGCGCACGATTTCAACAACATCCTGACCGCCATCATCGGTCACTGCGACCTGATGCTGATGCGCCATTCGCCGGGCGACAGCGACTATGACGACATCCAGCAGGTGCGGAACAACTCCAATCGGGCGGCGGCGTTGACGCGCCAGCTGCTCGCCTTTTCGCGCCAGCAGACGCTGCGGCCGCAGATCCTGCAACTGCCCGATGTCGTGTCCGAAGTGTCGAACCTGCTGAAGCGGCTGCTGGGCGAGATGGTGACGCTGGAGGTACGGCACGGGCGTAACTTGGGGCCGGTGCGCGCCGATCCCGGACAGCTGGAGCAAGTGGTCGTCAATCTGGCGGTGAATGCGCGTGACGCCATGGCAGCGAAATATCCGCATGGCGGTGGCAAGCTGATGATCCAGACGCGGTCGGCGACAACGGCCGAGATCCGGCGCCGCGGTCCCGACGTCATGCCGGTCGGGGAATATACCGCGCTGGAGATTTCCGACACCGGCTCGGGCATAGCGCCGGACGCACTGCCCAAGATCTTCGAGCCGTTCTTCACCACCAAGGAGGTCGGCAAGGGGACGGGGCTCGGCCTGTCGACGGTCTATGGCATCGTCAAACAATCCGGCGGCTATATCTTCGCCGATTCCAAGCCGGGGCAGGGCGCGACCTTCACCATCTATCTACCGGTGCACGCCAGCGGTGAGCCGGTAGCCCCGCGGAAGGCCGCGCCAAAGGCGAAGCCCGCCGAACTCTGGGGCACCGGTACCGTGCTGCTGGTGGAAGACGAGGACATGGTGCGCGCGGTGGCGGAGCGTGCGCTGACGCGGCAGGGTTATACCGTCATCGCGGCGGAAAACGGCGAGATCGCGCTGGAGTTGATCGAGCAGCACCCGCGCCCCGATCTGCTGGTCAGCGATGTGGTGATGCCGGCGATGGATGGCCCGACGATGGCGCGGCGTATCCGGCTGCGTTACCCTGACCTGCCGATCCTGTTCATGTCCGGCTATGCCGAGGAGCAGCTGCGCCGGTCGATCGACATCGAGAATGTCGCCTTCATTCCCAAGCCGTTTTCGGTCCAGCAGCTCGCCGAAGCAGCGCGCGAGGCGCTCGGCCAGCAGGGCTGACACGCAATGTCACACGATCGACGTGTGGGGACATTGCGGGAACAGCTTGCGCGTTCTAAGGGCTGATCATGACTAGCCGCGTTCTGCTCGTCGAGGATGAGCCGCTTATCGCCATGATGCTCGAGGACTTTCTCGATGCGCTGGATCGTCAGTGTGCCGGAACGGCAGACTGCGTGGAGGCGGCGTTGCCGCTTGTGGAGGCGGGCGGCTTCGATTGCGCCATCCTCGACGTGAACCTGCGCGGGGGTGAGAAGAGCTGGCCGATCGCGGCCGCGCTGGCTGAACGCAACGTGCCGTTCGTGTTCGCCACCGGGGGTGCGGACGACATGATCGCGGAGGAATTTCGCGCCCGCCCGATCCTGCAGAAGCCGTTCACGCTGGACGGGGTGGAAAAGGCGCTCAACGCGCTCTGAGGCAGCGGCCGGATATTTTCGGTCTTTCCGGCCCGCAGTAACGTTCAATGCTTGCTCGGCGGCGCCTTGCGGCATAGCGAGCGGTCCATGACCCAACGTTTCGACAAGGCCCGGCTGCCCAGCCGGCATGTGTCCGTCGGCCCCGAGCGGGCGCCTCACCGCAGCTATTATTATGCGATGGGCCTGACCGAGGAAGAGATTGCCCGGCCGTTCGTGGCGCTTGCCAGCGCCGGGAATGACAGCGCGCCGTGCAACACCACGCTCGACGCCCAGGCCGACGCGGCGCGTCGCGGGGTGGAGCAGGGCGGCGGCATGCCGCGTCGTTTCAACACGATCACCGTGACCGATGGCATCGCCATGGGCCACCAGGGGATGAAGGCGAGTCTCGTCAGCCGCGAGGTGATCGCCGATTCGGTCGAACTGTCTGTCCGGGGCCATTGCTATGACGCGCTCGTCGGTTTTGCGGGTTGCGACAAGTCGCTGCCGGGCATGATGATGGCGATGCTGCGCCTGAACATCCCGTCGATCTTCGTTTATGGCGGCTCCATCCTCCCAGGGCGGTTCGAGGGCCGCGACGTGACCGTGGTCGACGTGTTCGAGGTCGTCGGGCGCCATGCAGCGGGTGCCTGCCCGATCGAGGAAGTGCACGCGCTGGAGAAGGTGGCGTGCCCGGGGCATGGTGCCTGCGGCGGCCAATATACCGCCAACACCATGGCATGCGTTGCCGAAGCGATCGGTTTGTCCTTGCCGAACAGCAACATGGTGCCAGCACCTTATACGACGCGTGAGCAGATCGCGGTTGCTGCCGGTGCACAGGTGATGGAGTTGCTGGCGCGAAACATCCGCCCGCGCGACATCTGCACGCGCGAGGCGTTCGAGAATGCTGCCCGTATCGTTGCGGCGACCGGCGGGTCGACCAATGGCGCGCTGCACCTGCCGGCGATGGCGCATGAGGCCGGCATCGAGTTTGACCTGTTCGACGTGGCCGAGATCTTCAAGTCGACGCCTTATTGCGCCGACCTGAAGCCGGGCGGCCAGTATGTGGCGAAGGATATGTACGAGGCCGGCGGCGCCTATATGCTGATGAAGTCGCTGCTCGCCGAAGGCCTGCTGCACGGCGACTGCCTGACCGTCACCGGCAAGACGCTGGGCGAGAATATCGAGCAGGTGACGTGGAACCCGGACCAGAAGGTAATCTATGACGCCAAATCGCCGATCACGCCCACGGGTGGTGTGGTCGGCCTGCGCGGCTCGCTGGCGCCCGATGGCGCGATCGTGAAGGTGGCAGGGATGCACCGCCTGCAATTCGAAGGTCCAGCGCGCTGCTTCGACTGCGAGGAGGATGCGTTCCAGGCGGTCGAGAACCGCGAAATCCGCGAAGGTGAGGTGATCATCATCCGCTACGAAGGGCCAAAGGGCGGCCCTGGCATGCGCGAGATGCTGTCCACCACCGCGGCGCTCTATGGTCTGGGCATGGGCGAGAAGGTGGCTTTGATCACCGACGGGCGTTTCTCGGGCGCAACGCGCGGCTTCTGCATCGGGCATGTCGGCCCGGAGGCCGCTGAGGGTGGCCCGATCGCGCTGGTCGAGGACGGTGACACGATCCGCATCGATGCTGAGGCGGGCACCATCGACCTGCTGGTCGAGGCCGACGTGCTGGAGGCGCGCCGCGCCGCCTGGCAGCCGCGTCCCACTGATTATGGGTCGGGCGCGTTGTGGCGCTATGCGCAGAACGTAGGGCCGGCGTACAAGGGAGCTGTCACGCACCCGGGAGCCGCCGCCGAAAGCCATGTCTACGCGGATATCTAGCGCGCTACTGGTCATGCTCGCCGCGTGCGGCGAGGCGCGACAGGACGCACCGGTTGGCGGCGAGCCGACCGCGGTTGCGAGAGGCGGCGAACAGGCCGCGGCGGCCGGACCGGCGCGGCTGCCCTGCGCGCTGGCGAACGCGGGGGCGTTTACCCCCTCGTGCACGGTGGATCGCGCCGAGCGTGATGCCGGCGTCGTCCTCACGCTGCGACACCCGGACGGTGGGTTTCGCCGGCTTCTGGTGACGGAGGATGGCCGCGGCGTTCGCGCGGCCGACGGTGCGGAGCCGGCGCAGGTCGTCTTGGTGGGCAAGAACGTGATCGAAGTGTCGGTGGCGGGTGACCGTTACCGGCTGCCCGCCAGGGTCAGCGGAGAGGCGCAATGATCCCGATCGATGGGCAGGCAGTGCTGACGGCGGCGGACACCCGCAAGGCTGAGGCGCGCGCCATAGCGGCGGGGGTCAGCGCCGACGAATTGATGGCGCGAGCGGGCGCAGCCGTGGCGGAGCAGGTGCGCCGGTTGGCGGCAGGCGCGGAAGTGCTGGTTCTGTGCGGGCCGGGCAACAATGGTGGCGACGGCTATGTCGCGGCCGCCGCGTTGCGCCGCGCCGGGGTGCCGGTCCGCGTGGCGGCCTTTGCGCCGGCGGCGACCCCGCAAGCGCGTGCCGCGCGCGAACGCTGGGGCGAGGAGGTGGAGGCCCTGGCGGAGGCGCAGCCGGCGCCGATCCTGGTCGATGCGATCTTCGGCATCGGATTGTCGCGTGCGCTGGACGAGGCTCTATCGGGCCCGCTGCGCAGATTGATGACGGCGGCGCGGCTCACGATTGCCGTCGATGTGCCGAGTGGGGTGTCGACGGACGATGGCGTCTGCCTCTCCGATCTGCCCCCCGCGAACCTGACGCTGGCGATGGGGGCGGTGAAGCCGGCCCATCTGCTCCAGCCTGCCGCGGCGCAGTGCGGCACGGTCCGCCTGGTCGACATTGGGCTTGAGGCGCCGAGCCGGGTGCGCGTGGCAGCAGCGCCCGTGATCCAGCCGCCCGCGGCGTCGGCGCATAAATATTCGCGCGGGATGGTCGCCGTGGTTGCGGGCGCGATGCCGGGCGCGGGCGCGCTGGCGGCCAGTGCGGCGGCGCGGGCTGGCGCCGGCTATGTCCTGCTGCTCGGCAGCGCCACCGACCGGCTGCCGCACGCGATCGTCAGGCGGCGGTTCACGGCGGAGGCGCTGGAGGATCATCGGATCGGCGCCGTTGTGATCGGGCCGGGGCTGGGGCGGGACGAGCGTGCCGAAGAGCGCCTGGTTGGGTCGCTCGCCAGCGGGCGACCGCTGGTGATCGATGGCGACGCTTTGCGTCTGATGGATGATCGTCGATGTGCCGGCGCCGCGATCCTCACGCCGCATGCCGGCGAGTTCGATGCGATGTTCGGCAGGGGCTCGGGCAGCAAGATCGACCGAACCGTCGCCGCGGCGGAAGGGACCGGGGCGGTTGTCGTGCACAAGGGCCCCGACACAGTGATCGCCGCCCCGGACGGCCGTGTCATCGTTCATTCGGGCAGCAGTAGCTGGCTGTCGACGGCGGGTACCGGCGACGTGCTTGCCGGCGTGATCGGCGCGCGATTGGCGGCAGGGCTTGAGCCGATGGAGGCGGCAGTCCAAGGGGTGTGGCTTCACGCCGAGGCGGCACGACGGGCGGGAGCAGCCTTCATCGCCGACGACCTGGTGGACCACCTGACACTCACGGCATGACCTGCCGTGAAAACAATGATTTGTGAGTAATAGCTGTGAGTGATGTTGATGAGATCGTGCGGGTTGCCGCCCGCGGCGAAGGCGTGACGGCGGATGGGCGCCATGTGCCCTTTGCGGCGCCCGGCGATCGCGTGCTGCCCGGCGGTGACATTGAGGCGGGACCACATCACCAGGTGCCGCCGTGCCGTCACTTCCCCGAATGTGGCGGTTGCCAGTTGCAGCATCTGGACGACGCCAGCTGGAGCCAGTTCATCCTCGATCGGATCAGCAGTGCGTTGGCCACTCAGGGGTTGGAGGCGGCGATCCGGGCGCCGGCGCTGTCGCCACCGCGGACCAGGCGGCGTGCCACGCTTCATGCGGAAAGCTCGGGCCGGATCGGCTTTTCGATGGAGAAGAGCCATGCGATCGTTGACCTTGCCGAATGCCATGTGCTGGCGCCAGAGCTGTTCGCGCTGGTCGCGCCGCTGCGGCGGCTGATCCATGTTCTGCGACCGCGTCGTCGGCTGGACGTGCATCTGACGCTGGCCGATCAGGGCGTCGACCTGCTGATCAATGGCGTGATGCCGGAGGGGCTGGCAGCGGCAGAGGCGATCACAGCGTTCGCAGAGGGTAACCGACTGGCGCGCGTGGCCTTCGACGAGGGCTACGGCCCCGAGGTGCGCTGGGAGCCGGAAGCGGTCACCATTACGCTTGGCGGCGTGCCGGTGCCGCTGCCGCCGGCGTCTTTCCTGCAGGCAACGCGCGAGGGCGAGGCCGCGCTGGTTGCCGCGGTACGTGAGGTGGTGCCCGGCGAGGGCGTCGTGGCCGACCTGTTTGCGGGGCTAGGCACCTTTGCGCTGGCGCTGCCCGGCAGGGTCTATGCCGCGGAGGCGGGGCGCGAGGCGATCATGGCGTTGAAGGCGGCGGCGGCGCGATCGCATCGCACGGTGTTCACCGAGCATCGCGACCTGTACCGGCGGCCGCTGACCCCGGCCGAGCTTGACCGGTTCAGCGCCGTTGTGATCGATCCGCCCCGCGCCGGCGCCAAGGAGCAGGCGCAGGCACTGGCCGGATCGAAGACCCCGAAGCTCGCCTATGTTTCGTGCAATCCCAGCAGCTTCGCACGTGATGTGAAGACAATGGTCGAGGGCGGCTGGCAGATCGACTGGATCCAGCCGGTCGGCCAGTTCCGCTGGTCAACCCATGTGGAACTGGCCGCCAGCCTGAGCCGGCGCTGACCGGCTGGGATCAGACGTCCGCGGTCAGCCGGCCGTACAACTCCGGCCGGCGATCGCGGAAGAAGCCGAAGGCGGCGCGGTGGCGCTTCACGCGATCAATGTCGATCGTGGCGGTAATCACGCCCTCTTCCTCGCGGCCAAGCTCGGCCAGGATGTCGCCGCGTTCGTCGCAGATGAAGCTGGTGCCGTAGAAGGTCTGATCGTGTTCGACGCCGATGCGGTTGGCGGCGACCACGGGGACCACGTTGGAGACGGCATGGCCGACCATCGCACGGCGCCAGAGGCGGGCGGTATCCAGCGACGTGTCATGAGGTTCGCTGCCTATCGCCGTGGGATAGAACAAAACTTCCGCGCCCATCAGCATCATGGCGCGGGCGGTTTCGGGATACCATTGGTCCCAGCAGATGCCCACACCGAGCTTCGCGCCCTTGCTTTCGGCCGGGCCGTCCCAGACCTTGAAGCCGGTGTTGCCGGGGCGGAAGTAGAATTTCTCCTCATAGCCCGGGCCGTCGGGAATGTGGCTCTTGCGATAGACGCCCTGCACCTTGCCGTCGGGGCCGATCATCGCGAGGCTGTTGTAATGGTGCGGGCCATCGGCTTCGAAGAAACTGGTGGGAATCGTGACCTTTAGCTCCGATGCCAGCGACTGCATGGCAAGAACGGCGGGGTGCTCGGCCGTCGGGCGGGCGTTGGCGAACAGCCCTTCATCCTCGACCCGGCAGAAATATTCGCCCTCGAACAATTCGGGCGGGAGGATGACCTGGGCACCGCGCGACGCCGCTTCCCGAACGAGGCGGGAGACGTTGGCGATGTTGGCGTCCATGTCGGCGGAAAAGGCGAGCTGAAGCGCGGCGACGGTGATTTCGGTCATGTGCGGCCATGTAGGAGATCGCGCCACCGGCCGCCACCCTGTCGCGAACGGCCGGCCGCCGGCGCCCGACCCGCGGCCTGCCGGCGGCCTCGCGTGCGACCGCACTGGCGACAATTGGCCTGTTCGCGGCCTGTCGTGGCCAGATCGCGCGAACAGGCCGGTTTTCGCGCCAAATGCGATCAATAGATCGTGTAGCCGCCGTCGATCGTGAACGTGTCGCCGGTGTGGAATCGCGAGGCATCGGAGGCGAGATAGACGGCGAGGCCGCCGAAGTCCTCCGGCTCACCCCAGCGGCGCATCGGCACGCGGGAAATGACCTTTTCATTGAAGCGGTCATTGCCCTGCGCCCGCGCCGTCATATCGGTGGCGATCCAGCCGGGGAGGATGGCGTTGGCGCGGATGCCGTGGCGGGCATATTCGACCGCGAGGCCGCGCATCATCGGGAGCAGCGCGCCCTTGGTCGCGGCATAGGCCTGGTTGCGTGGCGCGCCGTGCACCGCGGAGGTGGAGGAGGTAGCGAGCAGCGAGCCGCCGGGATCGCCATCCTTTGCGCGGGCGACCATGTGGCGGGCGGCGGCGCGCAACGTCCAGAACACGCCGTCGAGATTGACCGCCAGCACGCGGCGCCACAGGTCGGTGCTCATCGTGTCGAAGCTGTCAGCGCCTTCCCCGACGCCGGCATTGGCGGCGACGAAATCGAGCCGGCCGAGCGCCTCCAGCGCGCGCGCCACGCCGGCCTCGACCGCCGCCTCATCCGCCACATCGACGCGGTCGACGATGATTCGGGTGCCGTGCTGCGCGAGGCGCGCCTCGGCCGCCTCGTTCTTCGCGGGATTGTTGCCCCAGATGACCACATCGGCCCCGGCCTGCGCCAGCGCGTCCGCCATGCCGATGCCGATCCCGCCATTGCCGCCGGTGATCAGCGCGACGCGCCCGCTGAGGTCAAAGGGTGTATAGGCCATGGTCTCTCTCTCCCATCGTTCTTGTCGCGGGGGAGCCTAGCCGCGCCGGGGGGCAGGACGCCAGATTGGAGGGCCTGTCACTTTTGCGGCATTATGTAGCAAATGCACCAAGGCGATGATGACCGTATCGCATACGGTTACAACCGCCAGCGTTTGCAATGATGCCGCTCCAAAATAGGAGTGAGCGCTTTGAAAAAGACTCTACACAGCGAATATTACATTGCAGGATCGCCTTCATGTGGGAGGCTGTCCAGAAGTTCATCGACCGGTTTGAGTCGCGGCTTTCACTTGCGACATGGATTGGCGCAAGTGGGGCCTTGGGTCTCGTGAGTGGCTATCTTGGAAGCACAGTCCAATGGTTAAACCAGTTCGGTGCCTTTGGGTGGTGGATGGCTGGCCTAACCGGATTTGCCCTTTCGGCTTTTGGATTCGGTGCAGTCGGATGGGCAAGGCAGCGGTGGATTATGGCCGCAGCTGCCTCTCGTCTCCACAAAGAGCCAGACGCTGTTAATCCTTTAGACAAGGAATTCCACAAGAAAAGGATACGCCTATACGACATAGCGCACCCAATAACTCGTAGCGTAGGTAACAAAAGGTTCTTGGATTGCCAGATCATCGGCCCAGGATTGATAATGATACAAAATGAAAATGTCATTAGCTTTTGTACATTGACCAACTGCGATGCGGTATTAATTCAGCCAGGCAGGAAGATGTATAACGGTATAGCTTTATCTAAATGCGAGTTTCTGCGCTGCGAATTCATAAACTTCGTTATTGTCGGACCGGACAGCGTAATCAGAGATGTAGGAATACAACCGCTCAACTGAGTCGAATTGTGTCAGCTTTTATCGCTTCCAAGCATTGAATTAAAAACACCGCCGTAAATTTACCGCGGCTGATCTTATTGCGAATGTTCGGTTCGGTGTCATGCACGCCAATGTCAGCGAGCTTTCCCACCAGCTGCGCGTAGGTGATGCCCTTGCGCGCTAGCTCCGCCTTGAGCAGTTGCTTGACCTTCGTTTCCCACTCTTTCTCAGCGACAGGCACAGGGCGCTCCGTATGATGTGAAATGTCATCATATGCGATGCAAAGGCCATTGACAACAGTGCTTAGTATCATCATATATAGTGCATAAGCACTGGAAACGATGACATGCAGCACTTCCTTCTCTCCGCCGCAGCCCGCACCCTCAGCCTCAAGGCCGTTTTCAAGATGGGCGAGGACAAGGCTTACGAGACGTTCTGCGAGCTGCGCTGGCCAGGGAACGATGGTGAAGCGGTTTGCCCGCGCTGTGGCTGCACCGAGACGTACAACATCACGTCGCGCCGTCGCTTCAAGTGCGTTGCCTGCCATCACCAGTTCAGCGTCACCAGCGGGACGATCTTCGCGAGCCGCAAGCTCTCGTACACCGATCTGCTCGCCGCCATCGTGATCTTCGTCAACGGTGCCAAGGGTATCTCGGCGCTCCAGATGAGCCGCGATCTCGACGTGCAGTACAAGACCGCATTCGTCCTGGCCCACAAGCTGCGCGAAGCCATGAGCCTTGAGCAGCAGAACCGCCGTCTTGATGGCGTGGTCGAAATCGACGGTGCGTACTTTGGCGGTTACGTGAAGCCTGAGAACGAAAAGGCCGACCGCAAGGACCGCCGCCTAGTCGCCAACCGCACCGGCAAGCGCCAGTGTGTGGTCATCATGCGCGAGCAGAATGGCAAGTCGCTCCCGTTCGTCGTCAAGAACGAAGGCGATGCTGTCCCGTTCGTGCGCGATCACGTTGCCAATCTCGCCACCCTCCACGCCGACGAAGGCACCGGTTGGGATGCCCTCCACGCCGGTTGGGGCACAAAGCGCGTCAATCACTCGGTCCAGTTCATGGACAAGGGCGTCTGCACCAATCAGGCGGAAAGCTACTTCTCGCGCCTTCGCCGCATGGAAGTCGGTACGCACCACCACATCGCCGGTCCGCATCTCCACGCTTACGCGCAGGAAGCATCATGGCGTGAAGATAACCGTCGCGTGGCGAACGGCTCGCAAGCAATGCTGGTCACGGAAAGCGCGCTTTCTTTACCAGTATCTCGCAAGTGGGCCGGGTACTGGCAGCGTTCGATTTGATCGCGTACACGGCTGACATGCCTGAACTTACATTTTACATGGACGAAACGGGAAATCGGCAGCCAGATAAGAAGGCCGACAAGACCAGGGAAGGTCGCGATTGGTTCGGCCTTGGCGGGTTCTTGATTCGCAGAGAGGACGAAGATGCTGCAAAATGGCGTCGAGATGAGGTGGCTAATGAACTTGGCGTGAGAACGCCTTTCCACGTTACTGACATGCTTTCAGAGACAGCCAGATTCTCTTGGCTCGGTCGCAAGTCAGAGCGGGAACGCACAGAATTTTGGACCGCCTATCGAGGTCTGTTGACTGAGATACCAGTGGTAGGATTGGCCT
Source organism: Chlorella sp. CH2018 (assembly GCA_009928355.1). Classification (NCBI taxonomy): domain Eukaryota; kingdom Viridiplantae; phylum Chlorophyta; class Trebouxiophyceae; order Chlorellales; family Chlorellaceae; genus Chlorella; species Chlorella sp. CH2018. The sequence continues at coordinate 430,695 of VIYQ01004046.1, read as the reverse complement.
GTATTATCGATAGGCCTGGATACGTCGCGCGAGGCTACCTTGAAGCGCACAAGAACCAGAAGTGGCTACTTTGCCGCAGCGCCTTTGATATAGCCATCGAAAGGGCCGTCAAGTTCGCTCAGAAGGAAGGGCGAAAACTTCGGGTAGTTTTCGAAAGTGATGCGCCCTTTGATCCCATTATGAAGGGCTATTTCAACAACCTGAAGGAGAAAGGGCTCGAGTTCGATCAGGGAAGATCGGAAAAGTACGCGCCGCTGAGCCCAGACGATTTCAAAGCGGTGCTTACCACGATTGAGAGCCGGCCTAAATCAAACCGCCTCCTCCAGCTAGCCGATAGCTATATCTATGCGATGGCGCGCGGCAAGTACGACCGCAAATTTTCTATGTGGCGCCAACTCTGCGAGGAGCAACGCATCATGAACTTCGCCCTTGGTGGCGACGCCAACGCTATAAAGGGCATGGGCATCAAGTACTACTGCTTCGACGCCAGTAAGTAAAAAGCCGGGGCTATCAACCCCGGCTTTTAGCGGCCCCCGATACGGTGAACCTAACAGGCTATGCCTGGAGCCTGAATACTCGGCGAAGCATAAAGTTCAAGTAAATTTTTTGGGAGTCCTACCGCACGATCTCCCATTGCAGCCACAGCCCGGTTTCCTCGATCGAACGCACAAGGCCGCTCTCGCGCTTGTCTCGCAACACATGCCCCACGCGCCGCGTCATAATGTTGAGGATTTCGCTAACGTTATCCAAGCCCCTCTGAGCGACAATCTGAGCCGCTATCTCCCGCGTACTCAGCGGCCCTTTGGCAACGCGCAGGATCGACAGGACAGCGCGGCTCATTTCCCCGCGCTTGCTCCACGACTTGGGCGGGGTGAACACCTTGGGCAGCACGCTCTCAGCCACAAAGTCAGGGGCGAACAGCCGTAGCGTTCCGTCCAGATGCTCTAGGTCAGCCGACAGCTTCGCTAGGTCCGCGTGGCACCGGGCTATCTCTCCGGTAATCTCTGCGCGCTTACGTTTCAGCGCTTCAAGGGCAATGTCGCTCATACGGTGAGAATAGCATCACAGGCGATGACAACCATCTAGCCGTTGGTGCATTTGCTACATAATGCCGCACTTTTGGCATTGGCGCAGGCGGGCGATGCTTTTCATAGGTGGGCGTGATGAAACAGGAACGACAAGGCGGCGGATGATGCCGAGCCCCGCGTTGCGGCGGCAAAGGGGGAAGAGGATTTGACGTTGGGCAAGACAATCGCGGCGGCCGGATTGCTGGCGATCACCTCCGCCGCGGCGATTGCGGGGCAGGGCGGGAAGGCGGAGGCGCCGCGCGCGCGGGAGGCCGGCGTGGAGATCGGCGTGCTGCCGGCAGGGCCGCGCAACGCGATCACCGATGTCGCCGGGGTCCGCGTGGGGCATGTCACGATCGAGGAAGGGCGCGACGTGCATACCGGCGTCACCGCCGTCGTGCCGCATGGCGGCAACGTCTTCCGATCGCGCGTGCCGGCGGGGTTCGTCGCCTATAATGCCTTTGGCAAGTTCGCCGGATCGACCCAGGTCGTGGAGCTGGGCGAGATCGAGACGCCGATCCTGCTGACCAACACGCTGAACGTGCCCGAGGCGATGGCGGCGGCGGTCGAATGGACGCTGGCGCAGCCGGGCAACGAAAAGGTGCGATCCGTCAACGCCGTAGTGGGGGAGACCAACGACGGCTTCCTGAACGACATCCGCCGCCGCCGCGTGACCATCGCCGATGCGCGCCGCGCGATCGAGGCCGCGCGCGAGGGGCCGGTGGCGGAGGGCGCGGTGGGCGCGGGCACGGGGACGGTCGCGTTCGAATATAAGGGCGGGATCGGCACTGCGTCGCGCCGCTTGCCGGCGGCGATGGGCGGCTGGACGCTGGGCGTGCTGGTGCAGAGCAATTACGGTGGGGTGCTCAACATCGCGGGCGTGCCGGTGGGCCAGCGGCTGGGGCGGCACGAGTTCGCCGGACGGGTGGAACGCGGCACGGCGGATGGATCGGTGGTGATCGTGATCGCGACCGACGCGCCGCTTTCCGACCGCAACCTGCGCCGGATCGCCGAGCGCGCGTTCATCGGGATCGGGCGGACCGGATCATCCTTCTCCAACGGATCGGGCGATTATGCGATCGCCTTTTCCACCCATGCGGCGGTGCGCCGCGAGGAAGGGAAGGCGGGGGCGGTCGGTGCGACCGCGGCCGAGCTGCGCAACGAGGCGATGTCGCCGCTGTTCCAGGCGGCGGCGGAGGCGACCGAGGAAGCGGTGATCAACTCGCTGTTCGCCGCCCGGACGGTGACGGGGCATCGCGGCACCGCCGAGCAACTGCCGCTGGACAAGGTGCTGCCGTGGGTTGTTGACGCGGGGAAGTGAGCGGCCTCCCGCGCGCGCCGGCAGGATCGGGCGGGGCGCGGGTGGCAGACTTATCCAAGCGCACGGATGGAAGCATCCGAACAGAAACCGCGATTAATACAACCGTGTTTCTAAACAATCTGTCGCGCTGCGCTGGATGAGTGCATAATGTTACGACAAGCTCGACTCAAAGATCATGGGAGAGCGGCATGTTACGCAGACTGAGCTGTCTGATCGCGGGAACGGTGTTGCTTCATAGCGCACCGGCAAGTGCCCAATATGCGCCGGTTGATACCACGCCGCTGGGACACATTGCGACCGGTGTGATGGCGAACAAGCTTTCGGGCGATATCGCGAACGATAAAGCAAGCTCCAATTCGATATCGAGCCGATGCCTGGCCGATTCCGGGCCGGGCCCTGAGCGGCGCGCGATGGAAGCGGAATATGGACGAGTGCTCAAGGCGAGCGGGCGTCAGCGCGCCGACGCATGGCGGGCCGAGCACGGGCGTCGCTATCGCGCCAAGCTCAAAGCCGACGGGAAATGCCCCTAGACCTGATTGAAGCAGATCGACCGCTTTCCTGCCGCTCCCGGCCGCTTTGCATCGGTGACGCCGGTATCTGCCGCCGTTCTGCTTTCGCCCCAATTGCAGACGTTCCACAATCGCCCCCTTGCAGACATTTGTGCGTCAAGGCAGGCTAATGCTATGGCCTACGGGATAGTTGAGCAATGGCATCCGGTCCCCGACGCCGTCGAGCGGAAGGCCTTGATCCTCGACCTAAGCTGGCAAGGTGGTGAGAAGCGCGTTATCGCTACCGTTTGGTTCGCGAACAAAGCCGGCATTGACGACGAGAATATAAGCGCCGTTATCATCTTTGAGGATGTTTTTGCTTTCAAGGTTTTCGACGAGAATATGGAGTTGAGCGGCGTCACGGAGGATGATGCGGTTGTTCCAAAGAGTGGATTCCCTTGGGGTGGTCGCTGGCCCTATCTTGAGGTTCATGCTTCCGACTGGATCAGGCAACTGGCTGAACACGATGGTGCATGGAAGGCTTCCGAGTTCCGGCATCTGGTAATCACCACAGAGAGCCTGCATTTGCATGTAGCCTGTCGCAAACTGTCTTCGCCATCCTACCACTTTGCCGATTAGGAACGAACAACAGCTAACCACCCAATCTCGGCCATCTACGCTCGCGTTGGCGGCACCCGAAAGCAGACTGGCAGCAAACGCCCCAGTTCCGGTCGTCCGCAGGATCGGCTATTCGGTCCTAATGCGTCCGCTTTGGCCCATCGAACGGGAAGTCCTCGAAATTACGGCAGCAGAGTATTCGGGCTCTGCCGAGGCCATCCATCGTCAGATCGACACGGCGCAGGTCGTTAGCTTCGAGAACAGCGGGGCAGGTTTCTTTTCTAACCTCGCGGTCGCCGATGATGCCCCTTTGTTGTCCGAAAAGTCGCCGTTAAACGGGGCTTATGGAAGCGTGCTGGGGATCGAACATGGCATGGGCTTTATCGTGTTCCTGAAGGACGGCCGCCTTTCGATGATCGAAGGCTACTGTAATGGCGGCGGGCCGACCACCAACTTCGACTTTTCCCGCGCGGTGTATGGGCTGATGCCGTGGACCCCGAAACCTGACGTAGAGGCGTAGGGCAACTAACCTCCCAGTCTCGGCCGTTCGCTCTCGCGCGCGCGGCATTTAAAAGCGGACAGGCAGCGGTCGCCCCAGTTGCGGTCATTCGTCTGTGGGTTAATTACCTATATGCCTGTTGCCTCACCGCCAGTTCCGCCAAGGACACCTGCACCCCTTCGGGATAGCGAGCGAGACTTCATCAAGGAAGTGGTGCGGCGCTTCTATGGACAAGACGCCGTCGTTCGCAACTTCGGTCCTGACCCGGAACGGTTGGAACTTCACGTCGAGACTGACGCCGACGACGATATGAGGAAGTATGATTGTCTCGGGGTGCTGCTAACCCGCATCGACCGACGACAGGTTAGCTTAGAAATCACGAAGCGTCGCACTAAGGCGCATGGGAGTGCGAAGCTGGCATACCGCCAAGGCGTAATTCTTTAACGTCCGCTTTCCACCCAAGGTCCGCCGTTCCGCATCGACGCCGTCGATGCCGAAAGCGGCCGTTCTGCTTACGCTCCATTAATCGCCATTCAGATGGCAACGAGGCTTGCCTGTAAGCTGTCCTTCGTTCACTTTGCCACCATGACAAAGCCGGTGATCTCCATCGACTATCCTGCCGCTTGGGGACGGTTGCGCTATGGCTTGGCCGTGGTAACATCCAGCTTGATCGCGCTCTTTGTGATCGGCGGCGCAATGATGGGAGGACCTAAGGGAGTAATAGGCTGGACCGCTGTACTATTCTGCTTGGCGCTGCCCGCTCTCGTTTGGTGGACCCGAAATCATGCGGTAGCCCCGCCGGTGCAAAGTCTGCCACTTATTCTCGCCGCTGCGGCCATTTGTATGATTGCTTTGACGCGGTTTAGTGAAGCGGGCTGACCACGGGGCAGCTTCCGTGTCACATCGCCCGAAAGCGGCCTTTCCGCTTTCCACCCATGTCCGCCGTTCCGCATCGACGCCGTCGATCCCAAGAGCGGCCGTTCTGCTTCCGCCGCAATTGCAGACGTTCCACAATAGCCGCAACTTGGTCCGATGATCGTCATCCGGCTCAGCGTCATCCTCGTTCTGGTGGCTAGTTGCGCACCACGGCAAGAGCGAGAAACCCGCGCTCAGGTCTTAAGCATCGTGCCGTCAGTATCGCGGTTCCGCGCCAACATGCTCACCGTCACTGTCCGATCGGCCCACGGCTTGGTGGGACGGGCATCGGTGGATACTCGCGTGCTTCGCTGCCATGTAGGCGATACGGTAGACGCAACAGTTACAGGTGTCAGACTTCGCTTTCACCCTAGTTCATGCCGCCACGATAGATCGGCCGTTTTCCATCCAATGTCGTACCATCAGCGCTCGTTCTGGAAGCCCTGGTTTGCGGGGGCCGCCAGTTCACGGGCGAGGGTGTAGCGCCTCGCACAGGCGGTCGGTGGCCAGCGCGATGCGGGATTCGGCGGTGGTGCGGTTGGAGGGGTTGTTTTCGACCGCGCGCGTTTCGGTGTTGAAGGCGAGCAGGCTGGCGGCGCGGCGGGCGGGGCAGAGGCTGAGGTAGGCGCGAAAGCCGTTCTGGTCGCCATTGTGGCCGATGAAGGTGAGGCCGCCGGGTGCCTGGTCGATGAAGAAGGACAGGCCGGCCTTGGTGGTCGGGGCCATGCGGCCTTGCGAATAATCCTCGCCGGCGGCGATCTGCGGCGCCCACATCTCCTCCAGCGAGGAGCGCTTGAGCACCAGATCGTGCCGGGCTGCGGCGGCGGGATCGCCGAGGAGGAAGGCGGCGTATTTTGCCATGTCGGGCATCGGCGCGTTCAGCCCGCCGTTGGAGACGGTGACGCCGGTGTCGGCATCGAACGGCGCCTCCACCCGCTTGCCGTCACGGATCAGATAGCTGTGCGAGCGGTGCGGCAGGAGGTGCGGCGGGGTTCGATCGAAATAGCTGTCGTACATGCCGAGCGGGCGCAGGATGTTCTTGTCGACATAAACCTCCCAATCCTCGCCCGAGAGGCGTTCGATCACCTGGCCGAGATAGACGATGCCGGGGTTGGAATAGCTGAAGCGGCTGCCGGGGCGGAACTGGACCTGGGTGTAGGGGAGCATGGCGACAAGCTGCGACCAGCGCGCCGGCTCGAACGGTTGCCACGCGGCCTCGCGCCACGGCCAGGTGGGGCCACCATAGCCGGCGGAATGGCTCATCAGGTGGCGAAGCGTGACCGCATCGTTGCTGCCGTGCGGATTATGCACGGCGGCAAGCTCCGGCACGTAGCGGGTGATCGGATCGTCGAGCGTGAGCAGGCCGCGATCGCGCAATTGCATGATCGCGATGCCGGTCATCGTCTTGGTGATCGACGCCCAGTGGAAGATCGTGCGCGCATCGACCGGGGTGCGCGTGGCGGCGTCCTGATAGCCGATATGGTCGGCGACGGCGGTGCGGCCATCGCGCAAGAAATAGAAGCTGCTGCCGACGATCCCCGCCTCCGCCACGACGCGGCGGTGCGTGTCCCGGAATTCGCCGAGCGCGTGGTCGAACGACGCCGGCGCGGCGGTAGCAGGGAGCGGCATCAGTGCGGCGCTAAGCAGGGCGGGCGGGATGAGGGCGGCGGGGATGAATCGGGCAGGCACGCGGAGGCTTCCTGAAGGCAGGGGACGTTGGGTCGCCAGAACGGCGGCCCGCAGAGTGGAGCGCGCGTCCTGCTTTGTCGAGGGAGTCGCCCGGCGGGCCGGATCGTCAGGGCGGCGGGGGCGCGTCGGTTGCCTCCGCGGCGAGGGTGCGCACGTCGACGCGCGCCTTCAGCCGGGCGGCGAGGAGGGCGGTGCCGCTGACCTTGCGCTGGACGAACAGGGTCTCGACGTCGGGGACGTGCCAGGTGGCGCGATCCTCGATCATCGCCTTGGCTTCCTCGCGGATCACGGGGACGAAGGCGCGGTCGCCGAAGTCGAAGGGGCCGGGGCGGTGGATGGTGGCGTCGACCGCCGCGATCATCCGGTCGACCGCCGGGCGGTGCGCCGCCGCTGCGCGGGCGCCGATGAAGCCGGTCTCGATCGCGACATCGCGCATCGCGTCGCGATCACGTGCGAGGCCGGCGTGGATGAGGCGGGTATAGGCCTCTGCGGTGGCGGCGGGCACGGTGCGGGTGGCCCCGAAATCGAGCAGCACCAGCCGGCCGGTGTCGGGTTACCAGCGGTAATTGGCGAAATTGGGGTCGGTCTGCATCACCCGGAATTCAAACAATTCGCGCAGCACGAGGCTGACCAGCGCATCCATCGCGGCATCGCGCGCGGGCTGGTCGGCGCCCTCCAGCGTCTCGATCGGGCGGCCGTCGATGAACTCCATCGCGAGCACGCGGCGCGTGGTTAGCGCGGGTTCGAGGCCGGGGACGACGTAGCGATCGTCGCCGGCCAGACGATCGCGATAGGCGCGCATCTGTTCGCCCTCGCGCAGGTAATCCGCCTCCTCGCGCAGCTGGCGCTTCGCCTCGGTGAGGAGCGGAGCGATATCGAGCGTCGAGGGGAGGAGGTTCGAGACGCGCAGCAGCGTCGCGACATTGTCGACATCGGCGTCGATGCTGTTCGCGACACCGGGATATTGGACCTTGATCGCGAGGCGCCGGCCGTCGGGCAGGGTGGCGCGGTGGACCTGGCCGATCGAGGCGGCGGCGATCGGCGTTGCCTCGAACCGGGCGAAGCGGCGGCGCCAGTCGGCACCCCATTCGGCCTTCAGCACCTTGTCGAGCTGTTGCGGGGGCATGCGATAGGCCTGGTTGCGCAGGCGGGCGAGGATGGTGGCGAGTTCGGGCGGCAGCATGTCGCCGGCGTCCATCGAGATCATCTGGCCAAGCTTCATCGCCGCGCCGCGCAGGTGCGACAGGCGATCGGCGACGCGGGTGGCGTTGGCCGGGGTCAGCACCAGATCGCCGAGGCGCGGCCGCTCCCCGGCGGCGAGGCGGCGTGCGCCCTCCGCCAGCATCCCGCCCGCGACACCGCCCGCGAGCCGGCCGAAGGTGCCGAGCCGGGCGATGCGGCCGGACGGAATCGCGCGGCCGGGGTTGGCAGGATCGGGGGCGTGGGGATCGGGAAGGAAGGGATCGGAAGGATCGTCGGTCATCCCGCTACGACTGGCGGGGGCGGCAATCGTTCCGCTGGGGCGGGGCTGGATAGGGGAACCGTAGCCGTGGCCGCGCCTTTCATGTCGGGGTGGCGGCCAACAGGAGTATGTCATGGCTTTGCGCATCGCCTCGATCGTCGGCAGCCTGCGGCGCGATTCGCTCAACCGGCGACTGCACGACGCGCTGCTTCGCCTGGCACCGGCCGACCTTTCCTTTCACGACGTGCCCATCGGCGACCTGCCACTCTACAACCAGGACGAGGAGGCGGAGCCGGGCGAGCCGGTGCGGCGGCTGAAGCGCGCGATTGCGGAGGCCGACGGCGTGCTGTTCGTCACGCCCGAATATAATCGATCGATCCGGGGTTCTGAAGAACGCGCTCGACCATGGATCGCGCCCGCCGGGGGAGAGCGTGTGGGCGGGGCGGCCGGCCGGCATCATCGGGGTGTCGCAGGGCAAGATCGGCACGGCGCTGGCGCAGCAGCACCTGCGCAACATCCTGGCCTATCTCGACATGCCGACGCTGGGGCAGCCGGAGGCGTTCATCCAGTGGAGCGACGCGATGCTGGATGCGGACGGCACGATCGCCGCTGGCGGCCGTGCGTTCCTGCAAGGCTGGATGGACCGCTTTGCCGGCTGGGTGCGGCGGCACGCGGGCTGAGCGACGCGGCGTGCGCGGGGAAGGGGCACCGGCCGCGCCGGCGCCCCCTTCGTTCGCGATGTGCGATCAGACGTCGAGGTTGGCGACGCTGAGCGCGTTCTCCTGGATGAACTCGCGGCGCGGCTCGACCACGTCGCCCATCAGGCGGGTGAAGATCTCGTCCGCGACGTCGGCCTGGTCGATCGCGACCTTCAGCATCGAGCGGTTGTTGGGATCGAGCGTCGTTTCCCACAATTGCTCGGCGTTCATTTCGCCAAGACCCTTGTAGCGCTGGATCGCAAGGCCCTTGCGACCGGCGGCGAGGATCGCCTCCAACAGCTGCGACGGGCGGGCGACGAGCGTTTCGCCCTTGCCGATCACCAGCGCCTCATCCGCCTCGCCCTCATCGACGATCGCGCCGTCGAGCGTCGCGTCGGGCGCCGGTTCCTCGGTGCGGTCGCCGGCCTTGAGCGAGATGAGCTTGCGCGCGCTGTCGTACAGGTCGGCATGTTCGGCAGCGAGGCCGTGCAGCTTGCGCGCCTCGGCCGACGCGACGAACGCGGCCTCGACGATGTGGTGATCGGTCACGCCGCGCCAGAAGCGCTGGAAGTGGAAGCCGCCCTCCGGCGTCATCTGTGCCGTCCAGCGGGCCTCGGGGTCGCCCTGGTCGAGCCGGCGGGTCACCTGCGCGAGGCGGGTGGCGCGTTCGGCGGGGTCGATCTGCGGATCGAGTGCGCCGCCGAGCGCCAGCGTCTCGATGATCACCGGATCGTAGCGGCGGGGCACGTAGCGCATCAGCGTGCGCATGCGGCGGGCGTGGTCGACGAGGTTGAACAGCGGCGCGCCGGTGCCGACGCCATCGAGCGTCGTCGCCTGCGTCCCGTTGCGGACGAGATAATCGTCGAGCGCCGCCTCGTCCTTCAGATACTCGACCGCCTTGCCGCGCGTCGCCTTATAGAGCGGCGGCTGGGCGATATAGAGGTGCCCGGCGCTGATCAGGTCGGGCATCTGGCGATAGAAGAACGTCAGCAGCAGCGTGCGGATGTGCGCGCCGTCAACGTCTGCGTCGGTCATGATGACGATCTTGTGGTAGCGCAGCTTCTCGAGGTTGAACTCGTCGCGGCCAATGCCGGTGCCCATCGCCTGGATCAGCGAGATGATCTCCTTCGACGAGAGCATGCGATCCTCGCGCACGCGCTCGACGTTGAGGATCTTGCCGCGGATCGGCAGGATCGCCTGGAACTCGCTGTTGCGCCCCGACTTGGCCGAGCCGCCGGCCGAATCGCCCTCCACGATGAACAGTTCGGACTTGGCCGGATCCTTCTCGCGGCAATCGTGCAGCTTGCCCGGAAGGCCGCCCATCGAGCCCATCACCGTCTTGCGGCTGGCGTCGCGCGCCTTGCGCGCCGCCTCGCGCGCGGCGGCCGCGTCAATTACCTTCTGGATGATCTGGCGCGCGTTCTGGGGATTTTCCTCCAGCCAGTCGGCCATCTTGTCGGCTAGAAGGCTTTCGAGTGGCTGGCGAACCTCGGAGCTGACGAGCTTGTCCTTGGTCTGCGAGGAGAATTTGGGGTCGGGCAGCTTGACCGAGACGATCGCGGTAAGCCCTTCGCGCATGTCGTCGCCGGTGAGCGAGACCTTCTCCTTCTTCAGCATGCCCGACTTGTCGGCATAGGCGTTGAGCGTGCGGGTCAGCGCCGAGCGGAAGGCGGCGAGGTGGGTGCCGCCGTCACGCTGTGGAATGTTGTTGGTGAAGCAGAGGACGTTCTCGTAGTAGGAATCATTCCACTGCAGCGCGACGTCGATGCCGATGTCGTCGCGCTGGCCGCTGATCGCGATCGGCTCCGGGAACAGCGCGGCCTTGTTGCGATCGAGCCACTTCACGAAGGCGGCGATGCCGCCCTCGTAATAGAGCTCGACCGTCTTGGGCTCCTCGTGACGTGCGTCGGTGAGGAACAGGCGGACGCCCGAGTTGAGGAAGGCGAGCTCGCGATAGCGGTGCTCCAGCTTCTCGAAGTCGAACTCGGTGATCTTGAAGGTGGCGGGCGAGGGGAGGAAGGTGACGCGGGTGCCCTTCTTCCCCTCAGGCGCCTTGCCGACGACCTTCAGCGGAGCGACGGCGTCGCCATGGGTGAAGCGCATGTAATGCTCCTCCCCATCGCGCCAGATGGTGAGATCGAGATATTCGGACAGCGCGTTGACGACCGAGACGCCGACGCCGTGGAGGCCGCCGGAGACCTTGTAGGCATTGTCGTTCGAGGTGTTTTCGAACTTACCGCCGGCGTGAAGCTGGGTCATGATGACCTCGGCCGCCGAGACGCCTTCCTCCGGGTGGATGCCGGTGGGGATGCCGCGGCCGTTGTCGGTGACGCTGACCGAGCCGTCCGGGTTCAGCGTGATGTCGATCCGGTCGCAATGGCCGGCCAGCGCCTCGTCGATCGCATTGTCCGAAACCTCGAACACCATGTGGTGGAGGCCCGATCCGTCGTCGGTATCGCCGATGTACATGCCCGGCCGCTTGCGCACCGCGTCCAGGCCCTTCAGCACCTTGATCGAGGAGGCGCCGTAGTCGTTCGAATTCTGCTGATCTGCCATGCCAATCATATAGGCATGGCGGCGCTGCAACGAAAGCGAAATGGCGCGCGTTCAGGCCGGTTGCGCGTGCGCCTGGACGTGCGGGAGCGGCCGTTCGCGCAGGGTGAGGAACAAAACCGCCGCCAGCGCCAGCGCGATCGCCGCCATCGCAAGCGCGGCGCCATAGCTGCCGGTGGCATCGTACAGCCGCCCGAAGGCGGTGATGCCGGTGGCGGTGCCGAACAGGCCGATCATCACCAGCAGGCCGTAAAGCTCCCCAAAGGCGCGCAGGCCGAACAGGCGGGTGGCGAGATAGGGCAGCAGATCATGCTCCGCGCCGTTCATCAGCCCGGCAAGGAACACCAGCGTCAGCATCAGCGGCAGGCCAGGCGCGGGGAGTTGCAGTCCGACAAAGGCGAGCGCCGACACGGTGGCGAAGGCGGCGGCGGTCGCTTGCGGCCGGTAGCGGTCGACCAGCGCGCCCATGACGAGCCGGCCGACGACCTGGCTGGCGGCAAAGGCAGTGACGAGCAAGGCGGCGGCGGCGGGCGTCAGGCCACGATCGGTACCGAGCGGGACGAGCGAGGTGACGAGGCCGACGCTGGCGATGTTGATCAGCGCCGCGGTGGCGCCGAGCCGCCAGTAGCGGGTGTCGCGCCGGGTCTCCGCGCCGGTCATCCCCTCCACCGGCAGCGCTGCGGCGGGATCATCGGGATCGGGGCGGGTCGGGGCGGTCCGTTCGTGCCGCAGGAGGTAGAGGACGGCGGGAAGCGCGAGCAGCGCGACGATGAGGCCGAGTGCGACGAAGCCGGCGCGCCAGCCATAAGCGGCGATGATGATGCCCAGCACCGGGGCGAGCGCCAGCGAGGAGATCGAGATGCCCGAGGTGGCGACGCCGAGCGCAATGCCGCGCCGCGCCTCGAACCGCTGGGCGATCAGCTTGCCATAGACGATCGCGCTGGTACCCGGGACGGTGAGCGCGAGGCCGAACACCAGCACCTGATATTGCCACAGCGGCCCGGTGAGCGATGCCATGCCGGCATAGACGAGGCCGAGCAGCAGCATGGCGAGGATGATGATCGCCTTCACCCCGATGCGGTCGGCGAGGCGGCCGAGGAAGGGGACGGTGAGGCCGCCGAGCAGCCCGAGGCCGGCGGCAGTGGCGATGTCGCCGCGCGTCCAGCCGAATTCGCCCACCGGGCCGGCGATGAACAGGCTGGACAGATTCTGGAACAGCCCCGGTCCGGTGCCGATGCCGATCATCGCCGCGACGACCACAGGCCAGCCGAGACGCCACTCGCCGGCGCGGGCCGGGCGGTGCGTGTTCCTCTCCATGACGGTGATGGTAGCGCGCGGGGCGGGCGCGTCCAGCGATTATGGCGGGGTTGGGGGTGGGCTCGCGCGCCTAACCGAGCGCGATGCGGGTCGCATCCTCGCCGATCGCGGCGAACAGCGCAGGCTCGGTACCGGTCATCCAGACCTGCGCATGGCCGCTGAGCCGATCGAACAGCGCGGCGCGGCGTGCCGGGTCGAGATGCGCGGCAACCTCATCGAGCAGCAGGATCGGCGGCTGGCCGCGGCGCTCACCCACGAGCGCGGCATGGGCGAGGACGATCGACAGGAGCAACGCCTTCTGCTCGCCGGTCGAGGCCTGGGCGGCGGCGATCTGCTTGTCGCGGTGGGTGACGTGGAGATCGGCACGGTGCGGCCCGACGAGGGTGCGACCGGCGGCGGCATCGCGCGCGCGGCCGGCGGCAAGCGCGGCAAGCAGCGCGTCGGCGTCGCCGCTCCACCCCTCCAGGGCCAATGTGGCGCGGGGGAAGTCGGTATCCGAGGTGCCGGCAAGTTGGGCGGAAACCGCGCTTACCGCCTCCCGCCGGGCGCCGTCGATCGCCGCGCCATGCTGCGCCATTTGCGCCTCCAGCGCTGAGAGCCACTCGCGGTCGGGAAAGGGCTCCGCCAGCAGCTTGTTGCGGGCGCGCATCGCGGCGTCGTAGCGGGTCGATTCGGTGGCGTGACCGGGCACCAGCGCGAGCGTCAGCCGATCGAGGAAGCGGCGGCGCTCGCTCGCGGGTTCGACGAACAACCGGTCCATCGCGGGGGTGAGCCACAGCACCGACAGCCATTCCGCCAGCGCATTGCCAGGAGCGGCGGCGCCGTTGATGCGGATGACGCGGCGCTCGGGGGCGCTCGCCAGCGTGCCGGTGGCGATTTCCGTCGTGTCGTCCAGCGTGGCGGCGATGCCGAAGCCGCCTGGCCCGTCGCGGCGCGCGATATCGCCGAGGCTGGCGCGGCGCAGGCCGCGACCGGGCGCGAGCAGCGAGACCGCCTCCAGCACATTGGTCTTGCCCGCGCCATTGGGGCCGGTGAGCAGCACGAACCCCGCCCCGGGGGACAGCGCCAGCGCGGAATGGCTGCGCACGTCGGTCAGCACGAGCCGGCGGATCATCGCCGCCGCTCTACTGTGGCTTGGGAAAAGGCGAAAGCGCCGTGTTGTGCGCGCCGGCGCGCGCCTAGTGGCGGAGGCGCGGGCGATCGCGGCGCAGGAGCGTCGCACTCGCCAGTGCAACGATGGCGTCGCCCGACTGGAGAGCGGCGATGCGGCGAGCATAGCCGGCGGCGAGGCCGCGATGCGCATGGCGCGCCTCGGATGTCGGCGCGGACGTGGCGCGCACGACCGATAGCTGGTGGCGGAAATACAGTTCGTTGAGGTCCATCATCGTGCCTTCAGAAGGGGTAAGCGAAAGCACGTCGGTCTCTCAGCCGATGACGCCTACAGATCAGAACTGCCACCGATGAAATCTACATGGGGAACGGGGTAATTTCCGCAACGGTCGCGCCAAAATATATCGGCCTGGGCCGGGGCTGGCTATTTTCAGGAATATTGTCTATATCGGCGGGGCTACAGTCGCAAATCGAACGGTCTTTGGCGCTTTGCGGCACCTTCTTCCTTCTTTCCCTGCTGCCGCGGCACCGGACGATCCGCTCTTTGGATCGGCCAGCCAAAAATGAAGGAATAAGCACATGGCCCAGATCGGCACCGTAAAGTTTTTCAACATGGACAAGGGCTTCGGCTTCATCGCGCCGGACAATGGCGGCGCGGACGCGTTCGTGCACATCTCCGCCGTCGAGCGCGCGGGCTTCGCCACGCTGCAGCAGAACCAGCGCGTCAGCTATGAAATGGAGACCGACCGTCGCGGCCGTTCGAGCGCCGTGGCGCTTGAAGCCGCGGAGTAAGGACATGCGGGTCGGCCGATCGCCGGCCCGTTTTTTTCAGGAGCGATACCATGGCCGATGATGCCGTCACCTATCGCGCTCGCGCGGCCGCCGAAACGGCCAATGCGAACGCCGCAACGCTCGACAATGTGCGCGAGCGATGTGAGCGGGCAGCGAGGGCGTGGGGCGTCATGGCCGACCGCGCCGAACGGGTGAGCACCCAGCGGATGGAGCGCGAGGCGGCCACCGCCGCCCAGCGGACCGCCGAGGGCTGACCCACCAACAGCGATCAGCGCCCGGCTGAGAACAGCCGGGCGCTGGCGCTTTTTTCTTTCTTGATGACGCTGCGGTCAAAGGCGCTGCCTTTAAAGGCGTCGCGCTTGCTGCAGTCGCGGACCGCCGCTGCCGGCGGCCCTGCGTCGATGCTGCCGGTCAGGCGGCGAGCGGCATGTCCTTCTGCTGCGCCTCTTCGCGGCGCTGGCTGAGATAGGATGCCATTTCCTCACCCAGTTCCGCCTGCGCGCGGCGGTAGAGCACTGGCTCGGTCAGGCCGAGGCGCTTGCGCGCGGCGCCGAGCGGCTCGTGCATCAGCTTCAGATAATCCTCGCCGGCTAGCCATTTCGCGGCCTTGCCACGCTGATATCCCTCGAGCACGGCGCGGGCGAACAGCGTGCCCTTTGTAATGCGCAGGCTCTTGAGCGCGGCGGCCGAGCCGATGAAGGCCCAGCCCGCACCGCCGACCTGGGCGTAGCTGAACGCGACCAGTGCCGCCTCACCCAGGCTTTCGTCGGCCTTGTAGCCGGTCAGCACGTGCCAGATGTCATGGATGTCGCGGGTGCGACGACCAAACCAGGCATAGGGATGGTTGATCTCGACATTGTCATTGCCTTCGCGGCTGACGGCGACGAGGCCGTCGGCCGAATAGCCGGTGCTGTCGAGGAAATCGCGATAGGCGGCGCCGACAGTGCCGGGCGCGAAGCTGTCGACCCAGGCACGATCGGAAAAGCGCTCCGACAGTTCGGCCTGTTCGCGGGCGATGCGGCCACCCTCTTCGGTGCCGAGCAGCTTGGCATAGCCCCATTCGGTACTGCCGACGTTCAATGCGCGCATGATGCGGAACACCTGCACCGTGTCGTCGCCATTGTTGAGCAGCTTCTTGATTGCGTCGAAGGCTGTGTTCCAGTCACGCCGGCCGGTGCTGCCGGGGAAGGGAGGTAGCTTAGCGGCCATGTGTTCGGCTCCTTACTGACAGGCATGTCAATAAATCATCGCACGAGGGGCGTCAATTGTTCCCGGCGACGGCTCACACAATTCGTTACGCGACGGTTCCAAAGATGAACCCGGCTGGCGACGCGGCCGGCGCCGCTGTTAAAGGGGCCGCCATGCCGATCGACCTCATATGCCTCGATGCCGACGATACCCTGTGGCACAACATGCGCTTCTTCGCCGCGGCGGAGGACGCCTTTGTGGCGATGCTGGCACCCTTTGCCGAGGCGGGGATCGCACGCGACCGGCTGGCGGCGGTCGAGGTGCGCAATCTGCCGCTGTACGGCTATGGCGCCAAGAGCTTCACCCTGTCGATGATCGAGACGGCGCTGGAATTCGGCGCGGACGCGCGGGCGATCGGCGACGTGCTGGAGGCGGGACGCGCGCTGCTGGCGCATCCGGTCGAGCTGTTGGATGACATCGAGGACACGCTGGCTGCCCTCGCGGAGCGTGCGCGGCTCGTCCTCGTCACCAAAGGCGACCTTCTGCACCAGGAAATGAAGCTGGCCGCATCGGGACTGGGCGAGATGTTCCACGGCGTCGAGATCGTCAGCGACAAGAAGGAGGAAACCTTTGCGCGGCTGTTCGAACGCTACGGCGTGCCGCCCGCCCATGCCCTGATGGCGGGCGATTCGATGCGCTCGGACGTCCTGCCGGCGCTCGCCGCCGGGGCATGGGCGGCATATGTGCCGCAGGCGGGCGCCTGGGCGCATGAGGTGGCGCCGCCGCCAACCGACGCGGCGCGATTTCGCGAGCTGGCGAGCCTGGCGGAGCTGCCCGACTGGGTGCGCGCGATCGAGGAAGGATAGCGGCGGCCGGCGCCCGAAATCGTCGCCAAGCTGTTGACCCTGCAGCAAAACTGGAACAGCTTCGGCCGACAGACGTCTGATACGGGGCGAGACATCGTAGCAGGAGAGGTCGGATGAAGGTTGTCCTAGCCGCAGCATTGCTGGTCGTTGGTGGAAGCGCGAGTGCGCAGAGCACGTTCTCCGTGCCAGGCACCGCGCCAGGCTCCCCGACGCCGCTCGGCACCTTCGGCGGCCTGAATGATCCGGCGTTCAGTTCCACCGTGCTGATCCCGACTGCCACAACGCCGGTCATGTATCGCGAGCGTCTGGAACGCGCGCAGATGGTGGACGAGATGTTCCCGGAACTGGGCGCCAAGCTGTCGAAGAAGAAGATCGCCGGTTTCGATCAACTGCGGCGTAACAAGGAATATCAGCGAGCCGAACGCAAAGCGCGCTGGGCGCGGATCGAGGCGAGCGGCGACGCGAACCAGTAAGTCTGCGTAGCGCCGGCCGCGCGTCACTGGCCGCGGGCGGCGCAGCGCTCATCGCATCCCTCCCGTCTCCTCTTGTCGCCGCGCTGGCGTGCGGCGACAAGGCGGGGAAAGGGAGATCATTACATGGTGTGCCGAACCGGCATTGTTGTTGCCGCGCTGCTGATTGGCGGCAGCGCCGCTGGGCCCGTCGTGGCGACCGGACCGGGTACAGGTGCCGGGCAGCAAGCGAGCGATCCGCTGACCCGGCCGCTGGCCGTTGAGCGCGAATCGACGTGGCTGGCACCGCGCGCGCCGGAGAAGATCTTCGGTACCACCTATCTGGTCGGGTTCGGCGGGCTGAGCGTCGCATTGATCGATACGGGCGCGGGGCTGATCCTGGTCGACGGCGCGCTGCCGCAGGCGGCGCCGCGAATCCTCGACAATGTTCGCAAGCTCGGGTTCAAGCCCCGCGACATCAAATACATCCTGAGCACCGAGCCGCATTTCGACCATGCCGGCGGGCTTGCCGCGCTGGTGCGCGATACCGGCGCGACGGTGGTGGCGAGCGATCGCGCCGCCGAGGGGCTGCGCACGGGGCGGCTGGGCAAGGACGATCCGCAACTCGCCTATGACCACAGCTTTCCGCCCGTGGCCAAGGTGCGCACGCTGGCGGACGGCGAGCGGCTGACGCTGGGCAAGGTGACGGTGACGGGGCATCGCACCGCGGGGCATACGACCGGGAGCATGAGCTGGAGCTGGCCTGCGTGCGAGGGCGCGACATGCCGGACGATCGTGTTTGCCTCGAGCCTCAACCCGGTGTCGGCCGAGGGGTATCGTTACAGTGCGCCGACGAGTGCGGGGATTCGTGATGCCTTTGCGCAGACCTATGCCACGATGAAGGCGATGCCGTGCGACATCCTGATCACCGCCCATGCCGACCAGGGCGGGGCGACAGGGCGCTATCTGACCGAGCCGGGCGCCTGCCGCGCGCTGGCTGAGGCGTCGGAGCGCGCACTGGCGGCACGGCTGCGCAAGGAGGCGGCGGGGACCGCCGAATAGGGGCGACCGACGCCAATCAGGCGGCGTTGTCGATGCCCAGCTCGCCCAGCTTGCGGTAGAGCGTCGAGCGACCGATGCCGAGCCGGCGTGCAACCTCCGTCATTCGGCCGCGATAATGGCCGATGGCGAGGCGGATGACGTCGGCCTCGATCTCCTCCAGCATGCGCAGATTGCCGTCGGGGCGGAACAGCTCCACGCCGCCTGAGGTCGCCATCTGCTGCGGCTGGGGCGTGCGGACGCGGCGGGTGTTAAGCGTCGCGATCTGCGGGAAATCGGTGCGGGTCAGCGCATCGCCCTCACACAGCACTGCGGCGCGGAACAGCGCGTTCTGAAGCTGGCGCACGTTGCCGGGCCAGTCATAGTCCATCAGGAGCGCGAGCGCGTCGTCGGTGATGCCCAGCTGACGCAGGCCGGGCTGAAGTGCGATGCGGGCGAGCAGGTGGCGGGCGAGCGCGGGGATATCCTGCGCGCGTTCGCGCAGCGGCGGGATGGTGACCGGCACGATGTTGAGGCGGAAGTACAGGTCCTCGCGGAAATTGCCGGCCTCCACCTCATCCACCAGCCGCTTGCTCGTGGCGACGATGACGCGCACGTCCACCTCGCGCGGGTGGCGGCCGCCGAGCGGGTGAACCAGCCCGGTCTGGATCGTGTCGAGGAGGCGTGCCTGCGTTTCCAGCGGCATTTCGCCGATATCGTCGATGAACAGGGTGCCGCCATCGGCCTCCACGAACTTCCCGATCTTGCGATCGAAGGCGCCGGCGAAGGCGCCGGTCTCGTGGCCGAACAATTCGCTGTCGAGCTGATTGGCGGGCAAAGCGCTGCAATTCACCGACAGCATCGGCTTCTTCGCGCGCGGGCTGGCGGCGTGCACCGCCTCCGCCACCACTTCCTTGCCGACGCCGCTTTCGCCCTCGATCAGGACGGCGACACGGGCGCGGGCCGCCTTGGCCGCCACCGCGAGCGCGGCGCGGAATTGTGGGGCGGAGCCGACGATCTCGTCGAAGCCAAGCATCGCCGGGATCTTTTCGGTCAGCGGGCGAAGCTCTCCGGCCGCCGTATCCGCCACCGCCGCGTCGAGCGCCTGGAGCAGCCGTTCGGGCGCGAGCGGCTTTACGAGGAAGTCCGTCGCCCCGGCACGCATCGCGTTCACCGCATGGGCGACCGAGCCATTGGCGGTCACCACCAGCACCGGCAGCGCGGGCCGGCGGGCGCGCAGCTCCGCGATCAGCGCGGAGGCATCGGCATCCTCCCCCCAATGATCGAACAGGATGGCGTCGAGCTGCATCCCCTCCTGCGTGCCGAGCATGGCGATCGCCGTTTCGGCATCGCTGGCGAACAAGGTGCGCCATCCACCGCGCGAGGCGAGCGCCGCCACCAGCCGGCGCTGCGCGGGCTCGTCATCGATCAGCATCAGCATGCGCTGGCCGTTTCGCGTCATGATTCGTCCCGTTTCATCCAGTGCCCCACTTTATGGCATGCAAGTAAAAGCTCGCTTAAGCAGGCTTGAGGCGAAGGCGCCGACCGGACTAAGACGAACTTCAAAGCAGTGGAAAGAGGATTACAATGGCCCAGCACAGCGCAAATCACCATGGCGACATGAAGGCGCATGAAGCAACCTATGGCAGAGTCATGGGCATGTTGAAGTGGGGAACGATCGTCTGCGTGGCGCTGGTTGCGTTCGTCGTCTGGCTGATCGCCTGAGCCATGAAGATCGCTGTCCTCAAGGAGGGGGCGGACGGCGAACGGCGAGTGGCGGCGACACCGGAGACGGTGAAGAAGTTCATTCAGCTAGGCGCTGATCTGGCCGTGGAGGCTGGCGCAGGCGCCAGCGCCTCGATCGCCGACCAGGCGTACCGCGATGCGGGCGCCACGGTCGCCGACCGGGCAGGGGTGGTCGACGGGGCGGACATCATCCTGGGCGTCCAAGGCCCCGATCCGGCCTCGATCGCCAATGCCAAGCGGGGCGCCTGGCTGGTTGCGGGGCTGAACCCGTTCGGCACGGGCGAACAGGGCGGACGGGCACGGGTGGACGCCTATGCCGCCGCCGGGCTCGAGGCGCTGGCGATGGAGTTCATGCCGCGAATCACTCGCGCGCAGTCGATGGACATCCTGTCGTCGCAATCGAATCTGTCGGGCTACAAGGCGGTGCTGGATGCCGCGGCGGAATATGACCGCGCCTTTCCGATGATGATGACCGCGGCGGGCACGGTATCGGCCGCCAAGGTATTCGTGATGGGCGTCGGCGTCGCGGGCCTCCAGGCGATCGCCACCGCGCGCCGCCTCGGCGCGCAGGTGTCCGCCACCGACGTGCGCTCCGCGACCAAGGAACAGATCCTCTCGCTCGGCGCCAAGCCGATCTTCGTCGAGAATGTGAAGGGGATCGAGGGCGAAGGCTCGGGCGGGTACGCGACCGAGATGAGCGAGGAATATCAGAAGGCGCAGGCCGAGCTGGTTTCCAGCCATATCGCCAAGCAGGATATCGTGATCACCACCGCGCTGATCCCGGGACGGCCCGCGCCGCGCCTGGTCAGCGACGCGCAGATCGCGACCATGCGGCCGGGCAGCGTCATCGTCGACCTGGCAGTGGAGCAGGGCGGCAACGTCGAGGGCGCCGTCGCGGGCGAAATCGTCGAGCGGCACGGCGTCAAGATCGTCGGGCATCGCAACGTGCCCTCGCGGCTGGCGGCGGATGCCTCAGCGCTGTTTTCGCGCAACCTGTTCAACTTCCTGTCCGCCTTCTGGGACAAGGACCTCGGCCGGCCGGTGCTGGACGAGGAGATCGGGGACGCCGTGCGGCTGACCCGCGACGGCCAGATCGTCAGTCAGAGGCTGCTGTCGTGATCCTTCCTCCCCACATCGGGGAGGGGGCCGCGGCGCGGGGCGCCGTGGCAATGTTTCGGAACTGTCGGCGCCGGTCGCGGCGCATCTCCACCACCGGCACGCCGCCGGGGGTCAGCCCTTCTGCGCGCGGAAGGATCAGGAGTAGATCATGTCTTTCATAGCGATCCTGTCGATCTTCGTGCTGGCGTGCTTCGTCGGCTATTTCGTGGTCTGGTCGGTCACGCCGGCGCTGCACACGCCGCTGATGGCGGTGACCAACGCGATTTCCTCCGTCATCATCGTCGGCGCGCTGATCGCCGCCGCGGCGAGCGGATCGCCCACCGCCAAGTGGCTGGGGCTGCTGGGCGTGGTGCTGGCCAGCGTCAACATCTTCGGCGGCTTTGCCGTCACCCAGCGGATGCTGGCGATGTACAAGAAGAAGGAGCGGCCGGCGGCCGCCAAGCACTGACGACAACAAGCGGCTCCGATCCAACGAGACGGGGCCACGTCCAACAACGTCGCGCTCGGGCAGGGCGGTTCCGGCTTGGGCAGGAACGACGAACGCCGGGACGACGAACAGGGGGTAGAGGATAGTGGATCACGTCGCGGACAATCCCTGGGTGGCGCTTGCCTACCTGATATCGGGCGTGTGCTTCATCATGGCGCTGCGCGGCCTGTCGAGCCCGGAAAGCAGCCGTCGCGGTAATCGCTATGGCATGATCGGCATGGCCATCGCCGTCGTGACGACGCTGGTGACGCACGTGCCGACCATGCCGGTGCTCGCGGTGGGCGAAGTCGCCGGCTATGATTATGCGACGATCCTGCGGCGGGTTGACACGCTGTCGGTGATCGAGATCCTGCTGGCGATCGGCCTGGGTGCGGTGATCGGCGTGGTGACCGCGCGGCGGATCGCGATGACGGCGATGCCGCAGCTGGTCGCGGCGTTCCACAGCCTCGTCGGCCTTGCCGCGGTGCTGGTGGCGATCGCCGCCTTCCTCAATCCGGTCGCCTTCGGCATCGCAGACGTGGTCACGCCGCTGATCGGCGCGCCTTTCGCCGCGATCCACGGGGTCAGCCGGATCGAGATGATCCTGGGCGTCGCGATTGGCGCGATCACCTTTTCGGGCTCGGTCATCGCCTTCCTGAAGCTGAACGGCAACATGGGCGGCGCGCCGATCATGCTGCCGGCCCGCCACGCGATCAATCTGGGCGTGGCGTTGATGATCCTGTGGTTCTCCTTCTCCTTCTGGCTGACGCAGTCGCCGTTCGATTTCTGGATCGTCGTCGCCCTGTCGTTCGCGATCGGTTTCCTCCTGATCATCCCGATCGGCGGCGCCGACATGCCGGTCGTGGTGTCGATGCTGAACAGCTATTCGGGCTGGGCCGCAGCGGCGATGGGCTTCACGCTGCACAACACCGCGATGATCATCACCGGCGCGCTGGTCGGCAGCTCGGGCGCGATCCTGAGCTACATCATGTGCCGCGCGATGAACCGCAGCTTCATCAGCGTGATCGCCGGCGGTTTCGGCGCGGAAGCGTCGTCGGGCGGCGGCGGCGGGGCGCAGATCGACCGGCCGTGGAAGCGCGGCTCGGCCGAGGACGCGGCGTTCCTGATGAGCCAGGCCGAACAGGTCATCATCGTCCCCGGCTACGGCATGGCGGTCGCCCAGGCGCAGCACGTACTGCGCGAGATGGCCGACAAGCTGAAGGAGCAGGGCGTGCGCGTGAAATACGCAATCCACCCAGTTGCCGGCCGCATGCCCGGGCATATGAACGTCCTGCTCGCCGAGGCCAACGTGCCGTATGACGAGGTGTTCGAGCTGGAGGATATCAATTCCGAGTTCGCGCAGACCGACGTAGCGTTCGTCATTGGCGCGAATGACGTGACCAATCCCGCGGCAAAGACCGACAAGACCTCACCAATCTACGGCATGCCGGTGCTGGATGTGGAAAAGGCCAAGACGGTATTGTTCGTGAAGCGATCGATGGGCGGGGTCGGCTATGCCGGCGTCGACAATGAAGTATTCTATCGCGACAACACGATGATGCTGCTGGCCGACGCCAAGAAGATGGTCGAGGAGATCGTCAAGGCGCTGGACTAACCTGATCCGGTCCGGATTGGATGCAAAACCGACCATCAATTGTCATCCATTTCGGATGATGGATTGTCGAATGGCGTAAAACATTACAGGAATGTCGGAAATCGCCGTTCGGAGTCAGAAGATGCATTTGATCCATCGTGATTATCACGCCGGGGGGGAGTCGTCGGGCTTTGACGCCCTGATCATCGGTGGCGATCGGCACCCTGGCGGGGATAAGGGCTGGGGTGAGGATGAGGGCGGGGGCGAGGACGCAGCGGCCGCGCTGGAGATGTGTGGCGGCCGGGTGGTCGGTAGCGGCACGCTGAGCGATGCGCCCGCCCGCCTCGCGACACTGGCGACGCGGCCGCTGATCCTGCTCGATCTGCGGCAGGTCGAGGATGAGGCGATCAGTGCCGGCCTGTCCCGGCTGGACGGCATGGCGGCCGGGCGCGACCTGGCGATGGTTGCCGCCGTCACCCCGGCGCAGATCGATGTGGTGGCCGCTGGCCTCGTCCTGTCGCGCCACCAGATCCTGTGCGATCCGCAGCCGGCGGACTGGATCGCCGCCATGGCTGGCGCTCAGGGGGCAGACCGGCTGGTCCTGCACGATCGGATCAACGAGGGCGAGGCGGCGCGCCTGGCGAAGCTGAACGCGGAAGTAGCGCGGATCGCCGACGTGCTGGCGAAATTGTCCAAGCATGACGAGCCGATGCGCACCGCGATCGTGGCTGAACCCAGCTTCGACTATGCAGCCGAGCAGCGCACCGATTCGATCACCGCGGCCGATATCCGCCAGATCGTCCGCTCGCGCCGGCTGCGCGATCGCTATGTCGGGCCCGGGCTGTTCGAGGATCCCGCCTGGGACATGATGTTGGACCTGTATGCCGCGCATCTGGAGCGCGCGCACGTTTCGGTGTCCAGCCTGTGCATCGCGGCCGCGGTGGCGCCAACGACGGCGTTGCGCTGGATCTCCCGCCTGACCGAGGCGGGACTCTTCGAACGCCGCCCGGACCCGTTCGATCGACGCCGTGCCTTCATGTCGCTGACCGAAAGCGGGCTGGACGCGATGCGCCGCTATGTCGCCATGGCGCGCACTCTGGGGCTGCCGATCATCTGACGCGCCCCCGGGTCAGCGTGCGGAGGTGGCGTTGGCGTCTCAAGGAGCCTTGTGCGATCGGCGCGGGACGCTAAAGGAGCATCCTCCCGCAAGGGGGCGCTTAGCTCAGCTGGTAGAGCGGCTCGTTTACACACTGCATGTGTAGATGCCTGAAAGGCGCAGAAAACCTAGCCTTTTTGCGCTTTGCCGTCCCGAACTTCGGGAATAGTTCGGGACTCTGATGCATCGAGCGCGTTGCGCACGTCGTTGTCTGTCGCGTGCGCGTAGCGCAGCGTTGTCTTGATCGAGCGGTGCTTCAGCGCTTCCTTTGCCGCCGCCAGGTTGCCGGTCGCGCGCAGGATCCGCGTGCCGCGGGTGTGGCGCAGATCGTGGAAGCGGAAGTTCTCCACGCCGGCCGCAGCGAGCGCGGCTTTCCATGGTCGACGGATCACGGTTTCGGTCATCGGATAACGGTCGCCCTTCTTGCGGGCGGGGTGCTTTCGGCCGAGCTTGTCAGTGAACGCCGGCTTCGTCCTCGCCGCCTCATAGGTGAAGACGAACGGGCCGACCTTCGGTTGGTTGGCGATGATCACCAGCATGTCCTGCGTGAGCGGCCGGCGCACCACGTCGCCGCCCTTGATCTTGGTGCCGGCTGTCCGTGAGCTGAGATCCACGTCCGCCCACCGCAGACCCATCACCTCGCTCTTGCGCCAGCCTGTTTTGAGCGCAAACTCGCAGAAGGCGAACAAGTCGTCGCGGATCTCGCCGAACAAGGCTGTCTCTTCCGTCGCGCTCAGCTCGCGCGGGGCCTTGTTCGGCACCTTCAGGAACAGCGCTCCCCAATCGGGCATCTCGCCGACGTCATAACGCGCCTTTGCCGCCCATCGCCACATGGCGCGGCAGACTTCGATTTCGCGATTGACGGAGGCATTGGTGCGACCGTCCCGCCGTTTGGAGAAGTAGTGCAGCAGCTCGCGCTGAGTAATCTCCGATAGCAGGGTCGCCTTGCCGATCCCGTCGATCAGCGCTGCAAGCATGTACCGAGTGACGCGCCAGGAGGGCAATTCCTCCACACGATCCTGATATAGTCCGCACGCTTCATCGAGCGTTATAGGCGGTCGCGCGACACCGCCGGCGCGAGCCTTAGCGCGCGCGGCTTCCTCTACCCGCGTGGCTTCCCGCTTCGATTTCGCGCCCGTCGATCCGTGAAAGCGACGACCGTTCCAGACGAAGTCGTAGTGGTAGTACGGCGAGTTTTTCGGCTGGTAGATTGACATTCAGGTGCCTTCCGGGCGCGGCTCGCCACGTATTCGTCGCAGTCTTCAGCCCGGTAACGGATCTTGCGGTCGGTGATCGCGACGTAGCGAATGTGACCGGCCATTCGGAGTCGGCGCAAGGTCTTCGTGCAGACATGGATTCGTGCTGCCGCTTCGTCCGGGGTGAGCAACTCCATGTCAGCTACCGTCGAACTTGTCGGTCTGGTTGCCCCATACGTCCCAGCCCGGGCGGGGCGCGCGGGCGAACAGTTCGCAGCGAGGCCCGGCGTAGAGCTGTTCGAGATCGTCGTGCAGTTGGGCGGGCTTGCGGCTGTGCTCGCGAACCGGCGCGGCGATCAGGTTGCGGATCGATCGGGAAAGGACGCGCGGCTTGCCGATCGTGCCAACGAGGTAGAACTCGGCGGCCGAGCGGAAGATGTAGCCGGTGCCGAAGGTCCACTTCTCGCCGGTGCGGGACTGCTTTGCCCAAGCGCCGGCGCTTTTGAAGGTGAAGCCGTAGCCCTTCATCAGCTCGATCGCTTGATCAAGCAAGGGCGCCGTCGCCCACATGACCAAGACGCAGTCGGCCGCGGCTAGCCGCGCGATCGGAAGGCGCGCGAGATCCTCGATCGACATGCACGGATAATGAGCGACGGGGTTCTTCACCTCGCCCGCTGCCGTCCGATTGCGGAAGTACCAAGGGAAGTCGGCGAGGATCACGCCGTAACGGTGCGGCACCAGGTCGCCGAACGGCCAGGCCGGCAGAGCGGTTGGCGCGATCGGTGCGACGGTTGGCAGCGGCACCGGCTGGCGAGTCCGGTCGCCCAGATCGGCGTCAAACATTTCTAGTGTGCCGGCCGCGGCAATGCGGCGAAGAGAGTGGGTGCGACGTAGGTTGGCGATATGGTGCGGCTGATCGTAGGCGAGGTGGCAGCGCTGGCACCAAGCGCGCAGATCCTCGTCACCGGATCGCTCCGGATCATGATGGATATGGCCAACCGTCAGCACTACGGGCGAGCTGGTGACGGAGTGCGGCTTGCCTTGCAGCTCGGGGCATCGACCGCGGTGGTCGTGGCCGCATTCGCCCTGGCATTCGCACCGACCGCCTGCGCGCTCGAAGCGAATGCGCCGACTGATCTCCGGCCAGTCGGGCGGATAAAGGGCTGCGTTCTCAGCTGAGATCGGCATCAGGGTTCGTGCTTTCGGGCAGGAATTGCTTCGATGTGGGCGGCGCGCGGTGTCTTTGCGGCGTGGTAGTTGCGGGCCTCCAGGCAGTTGGTTGACCAGTCCTTGATCCGCTTCTCGCGCCAGGCGTCACTGATCGCGCGGCGCAGGTGGATTGGCGTTCCGAACCAATGCGCGCGGCACATCAGCTTTCCGTTGGCGACCCGCTCAGGGCAGCGGGGCGCGTCACAGGTGCGGGGGCGAGCGGGCGGGCGCCTCATGCTCGGCCTCCCTCGTGGCGCCGGTACGGTGCGTAGGTGTCGCTATAGATCAGGCGTTCGAGGCGCCGGCTTTCGCTGTCGGTCAGGGCGCGGGTGCGGCTCAGGGTGTCGAGACGATCAATCTCGGCTCGGCGCAGGGCGGTGCGGTCGACGAGCTGGTTGCGCATCAGCGGGTTTCCTTCATGCTGGCGAGCAGGAGCGCGATGGTGATTGGGAAGCAGATGATCGCGAGGATGATGATCGCGGCGATCTTCAGCCGGCTCATGCGGGCGGTGTCGGTGGTCATGCTGCAGCTCCGAGGCTGGCGGTTGAGCGGGCGGCGCGATTGGATGCAGCGCGGGCGCGTAGCTCGATCGTCATGTCGGCAAGCCAGCGGGCGGACGGGTGCCGGTCCTCCCACCAGAGCAGCGCGTCGACGCAGTCGGCGATGGCGCGCAGGCGATCGTCGGACGGATCCTCGTCGGCAGCCGTGCGGGTTCGGATCGCCATGGCGCCGAGCGTCTCGATCCGCTCGCGCTTGAAGGCGCCGCCCCGATCGGGGTCGCTGATCCAGTCGGGTGCCGGCTCGATCGCGGCGATCGCTGTCCAATCGGCGGCGATGGCGTTGCTGATCCGCAGCGCGCGATCGGCCGCAGCCTGGCTGATCTTGCCGGCCGCGATCAGATCGGGATAGCGGACGACACGTTGCTGGTGGAGGTAGGCGGCGACCTCGGCAAGCGCCGGCCGATCATGCATGAAGCGCGGATCCTGCATCACAGCATCCCCAGCGCTTGCATGTAGGTTTCGAGGATCGCTTCCTCTTCCTGAAACTCCTCGCGGCGCTTTTTCCGGATCGACATGATCTTCTTGAGCGCCTTGGGATCGTAGCCACGGCCTTTCGCTTCGGCGAACACGTCGGCGATGTCGTCAGCGATGCCGGCACGTTCCTCCTCAAGCCGTTCGGCGCGCTCGATCAGGAGGCGCAGCTCCTCGGCCGATGTTTCGCCGCTGGTCCTGATCGGGTCGGGAACGTGCTGCTTTTGCCCCTTCTTCTTCGCCGCTGGCGGCACGTAGGGCGTCGGAACGTGGCGGAACTCGCCGCCGGCGCCGCGCACCTGGCGCATGGTGACGAGGGCGTTCATGCCGCGATCTTCCGGGCGCCGGCTGCGCAGTGGCTGCACAGGGTACCCGTAAGGGTGCAGGCGCCCCCGCAGGCGTCGTGCGTCGAGCAGCCGCATCCGCGGCAGACCAGCGGGTGACGATCGGCCGGCTCGTCGCGGAGCTGGTGATAGACGTCGGCGTCGAGCGGCACGATCCCGCCGAGGAAGTCGACCATCGGCCGGTATCTGGCGTAGGCGCCCGGTGTCTCCAGCTGCTGCACCGTGGCAAGGGCCTGCGCGATGCTGTCGTACAGCCGGCGAGGACGCCGATCGCCGAACACGCGCTTGATCTGGATGTCGTAGAGCCGCCGGGCGACCTGTGTGCGGGAGAGGCCAGCGGCTTCGCGGCGAAGGCGCAGGTAGAGCGAGGGCGTCATCACCTTGGCACAGGCAGGGGCAAGGGCAGGCGCGAGGGCGGACTTGCCGGTTCGGCGTGACGTGAGGGCGTGCAACATCGTGGCTCCTTTCAGCGGGCGGCGGGTTGGTGATCGGGATTGCGGAAGACCCAGCATTTCACGGCGCGGTCGACGATCCGGCTGTTGACAGTCTTCGTGTCGACGAACTTGCGGCGCTTGCTGGTCTTCAGCAGCTTCTTCAGCTCGTTGGCGGTGCAGGGCAGGCGCAGGCCGTTGTCGGCACAGCGCTTCTCGAAATCGACCAGGCTGATCGCGTGGACGTCGGGCGACCGGCTGTGATCGAGCGGCGCGGGGCCGGCGTTCGAGCCGATCGGATTGTTGAGATAATCGAACCGCTCCCAGAACCACTCGACATGCGGGTGATCGCTTTCGACGGCGCGCTGCCGCTCTTCGAGCATGGTCAGGATGAAGGCATGCGCCTGCTCGACCTGAGGGTTGGTCAGGTTGGTGACCACGATCCGCATGGCATCGAGCATGGCGGCGAGCTGGGCGTGGTTCTTCGCCAGTCGGCCGTTGCGGATGCCGGGGTGCCGCAGCATCACGGCTTCATGGTGGCGGAAGGCCTCGCGGTAGGCGGTGAGGATCTCTTCCTCGCGCCGTACGACGTGAATGATGAAGCCCGACACGGCCTCCACGTCGACGCGGGCGAGCAGCTCGCCGGCGCGCTTGCCGTCGACGCTGAACAGGCTTTTGTCGAAGTGGATCGCCATGATGCGCTCGCGCAGGGCGGGCGAGGCCTCGATCGTGTCGTTCTGCGCGACGACGATCGCGCCGCGGAAGGGCGGCTCAAAGGTTTCCATGCCGCCATTGGCGATGGCGCGGGTGCGGACGGCGCGACCGTTATAGGCGGTCTTCAGCTCGTCCCATTCAAACTTGCGGCCGTGCGGCGCATCCTGGCCGCGATCGGCCTCGATCAGCACTACCGGCAGGTTGCCGACCGAGCCGAGCGTGCGCGCAATGCCGGCGTTCGTCGCTTTGGTCGGATCGAAGCCTTCGTAATTCGAGCGGCCGAGCAGCTTCCACAGGAACTCCAGCAGCGTCGTCTTGCCGGTGCCCGGCAGGCCCGTCATTTCGAGGAAGGCGAGGCTGTCCTGCTCGCGCCGGACGTGATCGGCGAAGAGGCTGAGCGTCCAGAAGGCGAGGGTGACGATGCCCTTCACGCCATAGGCGGTGCATAGGGGCGGCACCCATGACAGGTTGAGCTTGTCCGCGTCGTAGCTGATCCGCAGCAGGCGATCCGACGTGCGCAGCTTTACCGACTGCTTGCCGAGGGTGAAGAATTCTTCCTCGTTCGGCTCGTGGATGCGGCCCTTGTGAACGGCGATGTCGCCGAAGATCCAGGCGCCGTGTTCGATCGAATAGCCGGTGTGCTGGATCGCCTCGACCATCTTGATCGACGTCCACTGCAGCTGCATCAGCCGGTCGATCTGGAACTGGTTGCCGGTCCACTGCGCGCCGGGCGCGATTGACGCGAGGCGCTTCTTGAACTCGCCGTTGGTGGAGCAGGCCGAGCCGGAGAAGGTGGCCTTTACGCTGTGCCGGCCTTTGGGAAAGTCGACGCGCAGGAAATAAGCGCCTTCCTCAAGGTTCGGATCACGCTGGAAATACAGGGTGCGGAAGGTGCAGTTCGCCAGCTCGTCGACGTCGACGGCTTCTTCCGCGGCGAGATCCCATCGCGCCTGCGAGGACATATCCTTGAAGTGCGCGTGTTCGGGATCATCGCTCTCCATCCACATCTGCTGAATCTGATTGATCCGCTCGATGGAGAAGTTCGCCCATAGCTGCTTGCCGGCGAAGGTGATCGGGAAGGAGGCGTAGCGCTCCTTCTTGTAGATCAGCATCGCCTTCTCGGTGGCGCTCGCGGCGATGGTGACGTCGCCGTTCCACAGGTAGGTTTCGAGATCCTCGGCAGTGAGCTTGTCCGCCTGGTGCAGGTCGTTCCAGTCGGCCTTCTCGCCCTCGCCATCGGGACGGACCTGCGCGGCGCCGCAGACGAGGCCGACGTCGCGGCCCTTCTTCACGAACTCGCGGGCGTAGCGGACGCCGGCCTTGCCGACGTCAAAGGCGAAGACCAGCTTCGGCGCGGCGTGACCGGCATCCGCAGCGGCCCGGCGCAGATCGTCGATCGCGGTACCGGGCCAGTTGTTGCACGACAGCGTGCTGACAGCGATTGCGCCGCGATCACGGAAGGCGGGCGACTGGTTCAGCGCGATGGCATCGAAAATGCCTTCCGCGATCCAGATCTCTTTGGCGCTGGCGAGGACATCGACGCTGTGCGCCGGCATCGTCCACCACAGGCCCTGATATTTGCAGCCGTAAGCGAAGACCGCCTTCTTCTTCCCGAAGCGGGCGGGCTGATCGATCAGCCGCTGCCAATAGGTGTTGGGTGCACCGGGGAGCGGGAACCGGACGGTCGCCGAGCTGATGTTCAGCTTCGGATCGTGATAGACCTCCTGCGTGTAGCAGCCGCGCAGACCCATAAGGTCAAAGCCGCGGGCGTGCTGCAGATAGGCGTCAGCCGCGGCGTTCGGGTTCTCGCGCGTCTGAACGTGCCGCTTCGACCAATCGTCAAAGATCTCGGGGTAGAGCGGCTTGACCTGAAACGTCTCACCGCAGCGGTTTTCCCGGCCGCAGCGCAGGACGAACGGCTTATCGGCCCAGGTGAAAAGCTCCTTCTTGTCGCAAGCGGGGCACTTCCCCTCCTGCAGATAGCGGCCCTTCTCCTTGAAGCCGTAATCACGCTTCAGGCAGGTGAGGACTTCACGGAGGACGTCGGGTTGCACGGGCGGTGTGATCTTTCAGGGCAAGCGGGGGGCGTTGCCGAAAGCGGGTGCTTTCAGCGGGGAGATGGCAGCGAAGGAGAGCGCGGCGCGGGGCCGCGTCGGTCAGGTGTTCATGTTGGCGTCCAGCATCGCGGCGATCGCGACGCCGATGCCGTGGTCATCGTTGGCGGGCAGAGGAGGGCTATCGTCGTTGGCGGGCGTGGCCGGCTGGCTGCGCCAGGTGCCGAACGGGATCCGCACGGCCGGGTTCGGCCGTTCGGCCGGACGCAGCGTGCGGATCACCGACAGCTGCGCCACGAAGACGTGACCGCAATCGATGTTCTCGCAGGTCAGCCGCAGCTCGCGGACGGTGGGTGTGACCTCGCAGCTGTTGCGCACGATCGAACGTGACAGGCAGTGCGGGCAGGCGATGGCCGGCATGCGCGGCGGGTAAGGACGTCGGTTCTTCACTGGTGGGTGCCCCCGGTATCCCCTGCGACCGGCCCCGTGCCGCTCGGAAGGAAGGGTGTCAGGCGCCGGATCAGGCGCCCCCAGGCGTTGTGCGCCTGCTCTGCCTCGGCGAGCGCGCGGAGCGCCAAGCGCGGCGAGGCATTGGTGTGCGTAAGGGTGATGGCGGCAGCGACGGCTTCGCCGCTTTCCGATGATGCGTCAGCGACAGCGACGGCAAGCTCGCGCCGGCAGGCTTCGTGCTGATCACGCGAGACCTGCAGCTGATGGGCGAAGGCATCGTGGAAGGGAGCGCCATCGCCGCCTGCCGCCTGGTAGGCCGCGTCATAGGCCAGCGCGAGATTGATCGGGGGGGTGGCCTTGCAGCCATCCTCTGACCAGTAGCGCACGGTGCGTTCGTTGCGCCGGGCGAGAGCTGCGCAGGCGGGCCAGCCAATGACACCGGCAACCCGCGTCATGGCGGCGGGAAATGTGAGAGGCGCGCGTAGCTGCGTCATGCGCCGTGCGCCCGCTTCAATTCGGAAGCCTGATCGAAAGCGACCGTTGGCGCACTGGCTGTTAGATGCGCTGCCGGCTGGTTTGCAGGCGGGTAAATGTCAGGACGCAATTCCTCACGAGTGACGCCGGTCCCGGCTTCTACCTTGAGCACGAAGCGCTCCGGCAGAAGCGACCTATTAGCCAGCAGCTGGGAGATGTTGCCCTGTGTACACCGGCAGATGTTGGCGAGCCCGGTCTGCCCCGACGCCTTGGCGACGGCGCGCCTAAACGCCTCGAAAGCCAGTTCAAACTGTTGCTCTGAAAGATCGTATCGGCTCGACATTAGCCATCGACATTACCGAACTAATGCCTTCGCAATAGCAAACTACATTAGCCGTCTAATTTTTCTGCGTTATGGTGCAGCATGACCTTGCTGGGGGATCGTCTGAAAGCCGCAATGGGCCGAGCGCGCATGGAGCAGGCTGAACTCGCAGCAAAAGTGGGTTGTACGCAGGGCGCAATCAGCCAGATTTTGACGGGCCGCACATCACGGTCCCGGTTCCTGCCAGACATCGCCGAAGCACTCGGCACGACGACAGCGTTCCTGCTGGGTGATACAAACGATCCCGCGCCTCGTGCGTCATCGGAGTTGACCGAGGGCGAGATGGCGGATCGCCTTGATCTGGTCGGCATTGCGTCTGTGGACATGGCGTACGGCATGGGACTGACGTTTGCGTCTGATCCGGTGCAGGTTGAGGTGCTCCACTTTCCTCGGCGTTGGCTCGAGTCGCTTACCAGCACCGCTCCGCAGGAACTTGCCTGGGCGCGTGGTCGCGGGAACTCGATGTCGCCCACGATCGAAGACAACGACCTAGTGCTGATCGACCGATCAGATCGGTCAGTGCGCGATCAGGACGCCATTTGGGCATTCACGATCGGGGAGGTGGCAATGATGAAGCGCCTCCGCGTCCGCGGCGAACAAGTCACGATCTTGTCCGACAACGCGCACGTGCCGCCCGACAACGCTCATCCAGAAGAAATTCATATCGTTGGCCGCGTGTCGCATATAGTTCGGCGATTATAATCGACGGCTCTTTACCAAGACTAGTAAAAGCTGGATCGTAACGGCGGCGTAGATCAAGTCGATCTATGGGACTCATCAATAATATCCGTTTGTACGACAGCGGAACGATTGTTGCTGAATGCCGCGATTGGGTATCGCAACGTTGAGGGGGTTTTGATGCTGGCAAGTCTGGAAGAACTGGTCTTGCGTTGCCGGGACGACAACTCGCGATCGCACATAAGAGAAGCTGTCAGGTGCTATGAGGCAGGAGCCTACCGCGCTGCCATCGTTGCAGTCTATGTGGCCGTGTGTTTTGACCTGATAGAGAAACTTCGATCCCTCGCCGCCGCGGAGGATGCTGAGGCTGGTGCGCAGATTACGTCGCTCGAAAGGCTGCAAGAAAAGCAGAGAAACAACGATCCCAGTGCAGTGCGCGGGCTACTACAGTTTGAACGTGATCTCCCTCGCTTATTCCGAGACAAGTTCGAGTTTTTTGGGGTAATCGAGTATGACGAGATAGATCGTCTGGTAGTGGACAGGAACAAGTGTGCTCACCCGACTTTTTTGTCCAGTGAAGAGCCTTATCACCCGTCTGCTGAGGCTGCACGTCTTCACCTTCGAAATGCATTAGACTTGGTGCTTACGCAAGAGCCAAGGCAAGGAAAGGCGGCGTTAATCGCTCTTGGAGATATGGTATGCTCCGATAGATTTCCTAGAAATGCAGACGAGGCTCGAAAAAAACTTGAGGCATCTCCGTTGAGGAACGCGCGAGATAGTCTAGTTCGCGGGTTCGTCGATGATGCTATATTCGGGTCTGTGAACAAGGGTAGTCCTTATTATCGAAAGTTTGCAGCCATTGTTGCTGTTGAGGCAGTGGCTGCAATGAGACCAAAAGAAGCTAACCCTAGAATATGCGCGAATGTCGCGAAGCTTCTCGAGAGACCAGAAGACGAAGCCATAACCACCGGTGCGCTGATCTCGCTTCGTACGCCTGAAGTCGCAAACGCGCTCCCGGATGCCGCGCGTCCTGCGCTGACGGACTTTGTGATGAACCCGAAAGGAACCACAAAAGCTATAACCCTTGATCGCGCTCTTTCGATAGATTGGCTTAAAAAACAGGCACTGACTGAAATAGCTAAACTTGAGTTAGACGGATTTGAAAAGGTTCGCGTTAGCCCAGCGCGGCCGATTGTAGAGCGAGCGGTTCAGATAATACTGGCCGTCAAAAGCCACAAAGAAGCAACGAGGGTTGCGAGAGAGCTTTCTCCTTTGATGCGCTTCCTTGATGAAAATCAAATAAGGTCTATTCTATCCGCGGCAAGCGATGGATCTGCGGATCTCAAGGGCTCTTACGGGTTTCATGATATGCTTCAGAGTCTGGCGTCTGAAAACCCGATAGGTCTCTCTTCCATAAAGTCGCTCCTAGCAGAGTATGGCCTAGACGAGCCGAAATGGAGTGATGCGACGGGTCTGTAGGCGCGATCAGGGGGGCGCAAGCTTCAGTGTCGTCACAAGGCCGCGGTCGCCCAGCGCATGAGCTACATCGACAACAATCCATGCATTGTTGTCTATGACTGCCTTGTACCCGCTGACTCGCGCGACCTGCTCCGGCGCTAGATCGGGGCGGCCCAGTGCGAGGGTGAGGGATAGCGACACGGGCTCCCGCCCGGCCTTGGCGTGCGCGGCGTTGGCGGCGGTCTGCGCGGCCTCCTCGGTCGGATAGACACGCGCCAGCTTCTTCGCTCCCTCTGCCTTGCCGGCAGTGAAGGTGCGGCGCTTGCCTGCCTTGCGGTCGTGCCAGGTGGCGACCACGCCGGGGACATCGTCGCGCGTCTGGCGCGTGAACTGGTGCGCATCGCCATCGCGCCGGCGGATGGTGATCGCCGGCAGGGCCTTGCCGCTGGCGCTGGTGCCGGCGCCAATTGGCGACAGGATCAGCGCGCCCGCCTTGATCGTGGCGACGGCGTGATGCTCGCGGCCGAGGCGGCGGATGAACGCCATATCGCTTTCGCGGCTCTGCGCCTTGCTGCGCACCGCGATCCCGGCCAGGGCAGGGGCGCATTTCGGCGTGAGCTTCTGGCGCCCGGCGATCTCGGCGACGATCGCGCCGAGGGTGGTGTCGTGATAACCCTTCTCACGCCGTGTCTTGATGTCGCCGGCGAAGTCCGCCGCGCGGGCGCGGATCGTCACCTGATCCGGCGGGCCGCTGTGCGACACCTCGTCGACGATGAAGCGACCCTTGTCGACCAGCCCGGGCGTCACGTCGCTGCCGCTCTTCCAGCCGAGCTGAACCTGTAGCGTGGCGCCGGTGGGCGGGAGATCGAGTTTGCCGTCGCTATCGTCGAGGACGATGTCGAGCTGGTCGGCTTCGTCGCCGCGTTTTTCCGACAGCCCGAGCGAGATCAGGCGCGGGCGGACCTTGGCGGTGATGTCGAGCAGCTGCGCCGCTTCGTCGAACAGCGTGCCGCGCATATCGGTGCCGCCTATCGTCAGGCGGAAATCGGGCACGTTGTTCATGCGCGCGCCTCGTCATCGACGCGCAGCAGGTTGATGGTGAAATCGATCTTCAGCGGCGTGCCATCGGCGAGCAGGACGCGCTGCCCCTCGTCGATCGTCTCGATGACATAGGCGCCGTACACGCGGCCGGCGCCGTCGAGCAGCGGCCAGGCGTCGCCGCTGTTCGCCATGGCGCGCAGCTCGTCGAGCGAGGCGCTGCCGTTGCTCAGCTCGGCATAGGCGGTACCGCTGATCGAGATCGTTTCCTCGCCGGGCCCGACATATTGCGTCGCATCGCGCGCGCCGATGCGCGGCGAGGTGGCGTGGCGCCATGACGTGCGGCGCTGCAGCTCATCATGCGCGAGGGTGGAGATCCCGAAGGCGAAGAGTCCGAGGGCCAGCAGCATCAGAAATCGTCCTCGTCGGCGAAGGTCGAGCGGTTGCGGTTGGCGGCCGCCTGTGCCTGGCCGAGCTTTCGAGCCACGGCTTCGGCGAGCTGATCGACGCTTTGGCCTGACGCCCCATAGACGTTGATCGTGACGGGGGCGGCGGGGGCCGCGCGTGCGGCAGCGCCTGCGGATCCCGCGCCGCCTGCCATCGCGCCGACGGCGATCGCGCCGGTCATGCGGCGGGACAGGCCGTGGAGGCGCGACATAGGGCCGTCCTCGCCACCTTCGATACCGTTGCAGAGGCCCTCCATCATGTATCCGCCCAGCCCGGCGAAGACGCGGGATGGGGAGCGGATGCCCAGCACGCTCTTGAAGGTGCTGATGGCGCCGCTGCCGATGCTGCGGATCTTGGCCAGGACGATGCCCGGATCGATTCCGCCGAGCAGCCCCTGCATGATCATCGTGCCGGCCGTCTTGAACAGCGCGACGCCGGTGCTTTTCAGCCAGTTGCCAGCGTCGACGAAGCCCTGCCGGATCCCGCCCCAGAAGGAGAACCAGGCGGCGCTGATCGTGTCCCAATGGTTCCACGCGGCATAGAGCAGCGCGATGGCACCCAGCACGGCCATCACCGTCCCGACGATCGGTAACAGCCCGATCGATGCGACGCCGCCTGCAACGCCCATGGCGGTCAGGCCGGCGTTGATGATGGCGATCGGCCCCATGATGCCGGCGAGGATGATCATGCCGGTGCCGAACAGGAGGAACAGTCCGGCGATCGCCGCGGTCCCGATGACGGCCGCTTTCGCAAGGCGCGGGTGCTGCTGCGCCGCCTTGCCGATCCAGCCGGCGAAAGCGGTCAGGCGCTTGGTGACGCTGTTGACCGTGGGGAGCAGCAGGCCGCCGAGCGTGATGCCCAGCATCTGGCCGTTGATCGCCAGCGCCTTCGACTGTTCGGCCGAATCCTTCATCCGCTCGGCAAAGTCGCGATCGGTGACGCCGCTCGCGCCAGCCGCCTCGGCGCGGATCCGGCGATATTCCTCCATGTTCTGGATCAGCGGGCGCAGGCCCTGCTGCACCTGCGCGTCCTCGAACAGGAAACCCATCTTGCTGAGGTCACCGCCGGTCGCTTTCTTGGTCAGCTCGGCGATCGCCTCCAGCGGCGTCTTGCCGTCGGCATAGGCCTTCTTCAGCGCCTTGGGCAGATCGATGCCGAACTTCGAGAATGCCTTGATCGTGCCGGGCGAACTGATCTTCTGGATGATGTTGGCGACGTTGTTCGCGGCGGTGAAGCTGTCGCCCGCGCCCTTGCGCGCGATCTGCAGCGCAGCGGCGAGATCCGCGACCGCGCCGGTACCCGACTGGCCGAGCGCCTGATAGCCCGCGGTCAGCGACGGGAAGGATCCCGCCATGTCCTTGATCTCGAACGCGCCCTGCTTGCCCGCCTCAGCCATGATGTCGATGACGCGACCCGCCTGATCGACCGGCACCTTGAGGTTGTCCTTGGCGGCGAACGCCGCAACGGACAGGTCCGCAATCTCGGCCTGATAGGCAGTCGCCGCCTTGCCGATTGGCTTCATCATGATCGCGGCCTGCTGCGGCGAGAGGCCGAAGCCGGCGAGCGTGTCGACGCCCTGCAGCATGGCCTCGGGCAGCTGGTTCGCCGCCTGGGCCGACGCGAGCAGCGACCGGCCCAGCTGTCCGCTCGCCTTGCGGGAGAGATCCGCCTTCTGGCCGATTGTCGTCATGGTCGCTTCGTAATCCTGCGCCTGCTTAACGCCGGACCAGACGCTGGTTCCGATCGCAACGCCGGTGCCGATCGCCGCGGCGCCGCTTGCCGCCATGCCCCCGGCCATCCCCTGCATGCGGGCGAACTTCTCACGCGCGGCCGAGACGCGGCGCTGCCGGTCGGCCAGCTCACGCAACCGGCTGCTCTGCTCGTCGATTTCACGGTTCGCCGCTGCCGATTGCGTGCGCAGATCGCGCTCGTGCTGGGCGAGGTTGCGGGTCTCGACGCCGGCCGCGCGCAGCCGCTCGCGCAGCTGCTGCAGCTGGCTCGTTTCCGCCTGGTGCTGACGCGTCAGGCGTTCGGCCTCGGCCTTCGCCTTGGCGAAATCGCGCGTCATCGCCTTGGTCGGCGCCGAGGTCTGGGCGATCTGGCGGCCGAGCGCCGCGGCACGCGTTTTTGCTGCCTGCATGGAGGCCGCAGTGGAGTTCACGCCGGCCTTGAGTTGGCGGAAGCCGGCAATATCGGCCTGAGCCCGGTCGATCTCCTTCAGCCGATCGCGCGTCGTTTTCAGCGATTGCGCGAGCTTGCTGGATCCGCCGGCCATGTCGCGCAGCGGGCGAGAGACGCGGTCGCCGGCTTCGAGCAGCATGCGGATCCGCAGGTTTCGATCGGCCATGTCAGCTTTCCGGGTTGTGGCGCTTCGCCGCTTTCTTGCGCCAGCCCATCAGCTCGGCCGGCGTCATCGGATCCATGGCGGCCGGCGTCCATCCGAAGACGAGCGCCAGATCCGCCATCACTTCCTCTACGTCGCCGGGGAGACCGCCTCCTTCGCGGCCTTCGGCAGCAAAAAATCCATCACCTCGCCGCCCAGCTGCATGAGGTCGGCTGGATCGAGACGCGCGATATCGGCCTTGTGCAGCACCGGCAGGGTGATGCGCGGCAGGAGGGTTTCGAGCGCGCCATAGTCGAGCTGCGACAGCGCCATGAGGGTCAGGCCGCGCAGCTCGCCGGCGGTCGGCTTGCGGACCTGAACGGTAGTGATCGGCTCGGCGCCGGGACGATCGAGCGGCACGTCCAGGGCGACAGTGGCGAGGCTGGTCGAAGCGGCGAGGGTGGCAATGTCGGTCATGAATGCGGCTTTCGCTGGATCGGGAAAACGGCGCCGGCGACACGGGGTCGCCGGCGGTCAGGGGGAGAGATCAGTAAAGGCCGATCGCGGCGCGCAGCTCGGCACGGCGGTCGATGCCGTCGACGATCAGGATGCCGGCGAGGACGTCAGCCTCGATCACGGTGACGCCGTTCCAGTTGAGCTTGTAATAGGCGACGGCGGTCTTGACCTTGAACTCGCCGCTCTCGCCAAGCTTCTGCTCGCCCATGTCGATCTCTTCATGGCGACCGCGGATCATCACCTCGATCGAATCAACCGCGCCGTTGTCGTCCTGCTGATAGGCGCAGGCGAAGCGCAGGCCGATGCCGTCGACGCGGGTGACGCCATATTGCGACAGCACATCGCGCATCGGGCCGCCGAGCGTCCATTCGGCTTCCATCGCTTCGCTGCCGAGGTCGACCTTCACGGTGCCGTCCATCCCGCCCCCGCGCCAGTCATCCAGCTTGCGGGTGAGCTTGGGCAGGGTGAACGATGCGACCTGGCCGATGTACGGCCCGCCGCTGTTGAACAGCATCAGATCCTTGAGCTTGCGGGGCATCCCCATGGCGTGTTCCTTCGAAGTAGAGCGGCGGGCAGAGAGGGGGCGGGCGGCGGTCAGCCGTTGGCCACCAGGGCGGCGAAGTCGGCGAAGAACTCGTCCGAGATCTCCTGCTCGAAGGCTAGGTGTTCCAGCGGCGGGACCGGCGTGTAGCGGTAGCTGATCAGCAGCTTGCCCTGCTTCAGCGTGTCGACCGGGTTCTTGTCGGCGCGGAACTCGGCGACGGCGCCGAGGATCTTGCCCTCACGCTTCAGCTCGCGGAACTTGGCGTTGATCTCCTCGACGATGTCCTTGGCGAGGCTGGGCGTCAGCGGCTTGTCCATCGCCCACAACATCCCGGCGACGATGCTGTCGGCGAGGATCTGCGCGGTTCGGGTGGCGCTTTCGAAGGTGAAGGCGCTCGCCGGATCCGCGCAGGTTCGGTTGCCCCAGAAGCGCAGCTCGCCCGCCAGGCGCACGATCGTCGTCACCTGCGCCGCGTTCAGGATATTGGCGTCGCAATCCGGATCCTGAATGTCGAACTGGACATCCTTGGTCAGGCCGACGACGCCGGCGACCGGCACGTTGGACAGCGTCTTGTGCCAGCCCTGCGTCTGGTCGATCGCCGCGCGCAGGCCGAGGGCATGGGCAACGGCGAAGCTGGGCACGTCGGCGCCATTGAGGCCGAGCGGGGCGGTGAAGTCGGGCCAGATCAGCAGCAGCTCGCGCTGGTCGAAGTTTTCGCGATAGGCGGCGACCTGCTGCCGATCGGCGCCGATCGCGGTGGCATAGGCCATGGCGCGCAGCCGCTTGGCGACATCGGCCAGCGCCTCTACGACATCCTCGGTGTCGAGACCAGGCGCGCCGATGATCCGCGGCCGGACGCCGAGCTGCGCTTCGGCAGCGAGCAGTGCCTGCATGCCGGTCTTCACACCGTCGACGTCAGCACCGATCACCGCTGCGTCGGTTGCGTCAGCATCGACGCCAGGCGCGACGCGCACGACGACGACGGTGGTGCGGACCTGATCGGCGATGGCCTCCAGCGCAGCGCGCAGCGTGCCGGTCGCGCCGGCAGCGGTGATGGCATCACGCAGGACGGTGACCTTGACCGGCGTATCGAGCGGAAAGACGGCCGCGTCTGCAGCGGGCGCAGTCGCGACCAGGCCGATGACGGCAGTGGCGACGGTGGCGACGGTGCGGCGCGCTGGCGGCACCTCGGTGACGGAAATACCGTGGAAGAACGACATCGCGAGGATCCTTTCAGACGAGCGCGCTCAGCGCGGAGAGGGGGGTGGAGAAGGCGAAGGCGGCGGAAGGGCCGACGACATCGGTGCGGCGCCCGGTGACGATCAGGCGGGCGCTGCAGGAGGCGTCGCCGGGTTCGAGCGCGATGCGCTGGATCCGCGCGCGGCGCTCCTGCCGCAGCAGCGACAGGGCAGCGGCAGCGAAGACGCGGATCCGCGTCAGATCGTTCAGCGGCTGATCGAGCAGCTCCGGGATGCGGGAGCCATAGTCGCGCCGGCCGACACGGGTGCCGAGCGGGGTGCCGAGGATGTCGGCGATCGACTGGCGCAGATGGTCGGCGCCCTCGATCCGCTTGCCGGTGGTGCGGTCCATGCCGATCATGGCATGTCCTCCAAAGTGGTACTTTGGAGGAGGAAGAAGGGGGGAAGGGCGGTCATTGCGGCTTCCCCGACATCCCGCTGCCCGGCTGGACCTTGTCGTGAAGGTGGCTCTTAAGGCTCTTTCCGTCTGCCACGACATCATCGGTGGCCGTCATCTTGCCCTGCAGGTCGATGTCGCCTTCGATCGTGATCGGGCCGACCAGGCGGATGCCGCCCTGCGCTTCGATCAGCGCCTTGCCACCATCAGGCAGGACAGCGTCGAGCGTGTGGCTTTCCGGGTTGTAGAGAATCCGCGCGCCGTCCTCGAACTGGATCAGGGTCGAGCCGTCGCTCGCGGGGTGCGGGCTGGCATCGGCGCTGAGGCTGCCGATTA
Source organism: Chlorella sp. CH2018 (assembly GCA_009928355.1). Taxonomy (NCBI): domain Eukaryota; kingdom Viridiplantae; phylum Chlorophyta; class Trebouxiophyceae; order Chlorellales; family Chlorellaceae; genus Chlorella; species Chlorella sp. CH2018. Next base: position 389,284 of record VIYQ01004046.1, on the reverse strand, counting down.
CGATCGCGCGTTCGGTGTCGGCCTCCGGTGCCAGCACCAGCACCTGTTCGCCAACGCTGGGGGGCGACCAGACGCTCGTCCTTCCCACACGGCCGGACAGCCAGGGGATATCGCCGGTGGTCAGCTCGTCGGCGATCTGGACGCGGCAGGTGCCGTTCGCGAGATCAACGGACGCAATCGTCCCCTCGCGGGCGAGATCGCCGATCAGGCGCTGGGTGTCGCGGGGATCCATGACCGCGACCATGCGCGGCGCGGTCGCGAGTGCGAGGGGCTGCTCGTGTAGAATGGCTTTCTACACGAGCAGCCCAGCGTCTGCGAAGCCGCACCGCGAACTCAGGTTAGTTCAGTCCACCGATCCAGCCGTTGACGCTATAGGTGAATCGCATACGCTGGATGGTGGACGGGGTGATGGGCGAGTTCGTCACACGAAGCGCGTCGCGCCCGGCGGCAAAACCGGTGGTCTGCCAGGCACGACCTCCGCTTCCACGCACGATGACCTCGCGCCCTTCAAAGCCACCGCCGCTAATTCCCTGAAGCGGAACGGTGCCCGTATCGAGCCACAGTTTGCCATAGGTCAGATCGGGTGTGGCGACATTCGGAACCGCCCGCTCGACATTGTCGTCGAGGTTGGTGACGTTGCGTACCTCGGAGAAGTGTTTCCATCCTCGTGGAAGGAGGATGCGTTGCGCGGCCGTCGCCGGGACTGGTTCGAGCGGCAGCAGCACGTCCTGAAAGCGGCAGAGGTTGATCTGTCGCGTCGCATCGGTGCCCTCATAGAACGCGATGTAGCGCGCGGGCCTGATGCTATTGCCGCTGGCGTCGAGGCCGCTGAGATTAATTCGGGTGAGCGCCACCTCGCCGGCCAACAGATCGGCCGCCTGGATCGCGGCAACGTAAGTGGGCATCGCACCACTGCCGCTGCCCTTGTTCGTGATCGTGCGGATCTTGCCGCGGACGGTGATGTCCGACGTCTGCAGCGACACGCCCGGTACGCCCGCACGGTTGAACTCGGGTGGCTGCCCTGCAGTTTCTTGGCGCGTTGCGCTGGCGATGTGCCAATAGGCCTTGTTGCAGTCGCCCTCCATATCGCACTCGAAGTCGACGTTCTCCATCGCGATGAAGATGTTGACGTGGTACGAGCCGACGACGTTTGGTGCCGTCTTGGTTCGGTTGCCCCTGCCGCGCAGATGGCCGCTGCCCAGCTGAAAGTTGAACAGCGCTTCCCCGGCCCAGCGCGTGGAGACCTCTGCGAGGTTCCGGTCGACTTGCCATCCCCGGCAGCCGTAGCCGAGCAGATAGGCGGACGAGAGCGTCTCCTTGGCCTGACAACTCTCGATCAGACCGTTCGTGGCCGACCATTCAGCGACAATGCCGCGCGTTCCGCCGAGCGCGCGCACGCGCACGCTTTGCGCGCCGTCGCATCCGGAGACGTAGCTGCCGTACCGTCCGCCGGTGAAGACGCAGTCATAGACGGCATTGCCCGTGCTTCGGTGCAGCGCGTCGCCGATGACGCGGCCCCCGCTGCTGTAATAGAAATACAGTAGCGCGCTGAGACTGACGCCCTGCCAGATCTTCGACGTTCCACGGTCAAGGAAGCCAGCCGCGGCCATCGTCTCTGCCGTTGCATCTTCGGGTACCACAGCGACACCGGTGGTAACGTTTTCCCAGATCCGCAACGAACCAAAGGGGGCAAGGCCGGCGAGCGTCTTGCCAGTCAGGCCGATGGAGACGCCCACAAGCTCGCCGGGGGCGGCAGCATAGCCGGGCCGATGGCAGGTCAGGTCACAGGTGTCGCTGTAGGAATACCATGTCCGTTCGTTGATGTTCGCCAGAACATGGCCGCTCACGACGCAGAACTCGATCACACCCGGCGTGGAGCCGATTGCACCGCCATCGCCGTAGCGGAAGTTCAGAATGTGATAGCCGGACTGGTAATTTCTGCCGTGAACACGGGTGAAGCGCCACCCGCTCGCATTCTCCATGACGATCGCGAAGATGCCGCTGCTGTTTTCGAAGACGACGTTCTGTGCATCGATAGTGACATCGACGATTGTCGGGCCGACCGGGTTGGCCACGCCACCCGACTTTCGTCCACGATAGCGAAATCCAGCCGCTTCGTGTGCTTTGATCGGGTTGTCGCCGCAGAGCTGGATCGTGCATCCATTGCCCTGGATCGGAGGCACCCACCCGTCCGCCTCCGGCCAGATGTCGACAGAGCTCAGGAGGCGATACCGTTTGCCGAACATGCAGGAAATGCCGCGCCGGCCAGTACGGGCAGCATTCGCCGCGCGAGTGAACGCAGGCGCATAATCCTCGCCATCGGCGGGATGATAGTATTGTTCGACGGGAATAGGCGCCTGATCGAGGAACAACTGGACGGTTGCGCCGCCCGCTTCTCCGATCTGCTGGGCGCCGGCAGCGCTGGCGAGCAAGGCTCTGCTGAGCGCAGCGGCAGCGTCACCCTGATCCTCGTAAAATGGGGCGGAAGCAATGCGCTGATAGATGCGGACGCTCTGCGCGCCCTCAGCGCTGCTGAAGTACGAACCCGGAGCGAACCGCTCGACACCTTCCGCCACGGTTGCGCAGTAATTGGTGAATGCCTGTGCAGCAGTGGCGCTGGCGTCTGCGCGCGCGAGGGAAGGCTCGACAGCCGCATCGACCAGCGGCCGAATGGCCACGCCCCGCGTCTGCCCGGTTTGATCCACGACCGGCACACGCTCGTCGCCGGTCGGATTTGCGATCGTCGGAAGCTGCGAAATCTTCGCCATGCTCAGACCTTCATGATGTAGTGGAGGGCGAATGACGGCTGGATCACGTCGACGGTAACGTCGTGGTGGTGCGCGCCAGCCGCCTCGATCGTAGTGGCTGCGGCGTGAGCGTGGCCGGGATCGATCAGCGAGACATTGGTGAGGAGGTTGCTCGCCGAGTTGCCAGCGTCCACGTCCCGGGTCGACGTGCCGACCGAGATACCGGTTACAGCGGCCGTAATCGTTGTCGTGCCGGCATGGGTGTGATTGCCCGCGTCCCCGGTGGAGAGCGAGTGCGACGCCGCGCCGAACATCGCGCCCACGGCATGTTCTGCCGATGCGCCCACCACGACCCGGCCGCGCAGATCGGGAGTTCTGATCAGGCCGCGACCGTCGGTGCGTTGAACTTCTCGCCCGTCGCAGATCGCCCATCCCACGGGCACAGCGTCGGCAGTACCGTACCAGATGGTGATTTCACCGGGCAGACGCACGCTTCGCAAATCCGCCGGGGTGACCACCGTTTCTCGAGATGTTCCCGCGGCGACCTCGGCCGGGGTTGCCATGCGAACGACGCCCTTGCGTGCCGTTGTTGCCGGCGGGTTCAGAAAGTCGGTGCTACCGAAACGTAGCTCGGCCACGTCTCCGGTGGGAAAGCCGATATCGATCGCGGCGAGGAATACCGCGCGGGGCGACTTCTCGAACAGCCGCTCTTGCTGCGCATAGGTGGCGAACAACGTCCCGTCGGAAAGGAAGAGGCCGAAGCCACGCGCCGTGTAGCCGTCAGCGCTCTCGTCGCGGATGGTCAGGTGAACGACGTTGTCACCGACCTGCTCGCCGGAGATGCTGGCCAGCCGCTTGAACTCGCCTGGCAGCACTTCAAGTGTTGGGGCGGATAGGAACGGAGCATCGGTCAGCCCGATCTCGGCAATCCCCAGGTTGATGTCGGCGTCGAGCTGGGCAGCGGTGAAACGCGCCTGACCCGCCCTGGTGATCATGAGGGTGAGCTTGGTCATAGGGCGGTGTCCAGCAACGAGCCGCTATCATCCTGAAGCGGCTCGCCCTCTTCGGTGAGGAGGTAGAGTTCCCATTGCGGGGACTCGTCGATCAGCAGATTGGCATCATCGCGGGTGTAGCCGGCCAGGCGCGCGGCCGACTGCACGCCCACGTCGCTTTCCAGCGTCAGCGACTGCACGACGGTCAGATGCTCGCGGAGCGGTTTGACCGCCGTCACCTGCGCGATGATGTCATCGATGATCGCAGCACCAGCGCGCGCGCCGCCATCGGTGCCCGGCGTCACGACGAGGGGAAGATCGACCTCGAAGGTGTGCGGCGCCAGCCTCGCGGGATCCTCAAAGGCTTCTACCACGCGGGCGAGCCGATCGACGCGGGCCAAGACATGCTCGACCGAGGCGCGCGTGCCCTTGATCTTGTGCTGCGTGACCGATTCCGCGACTGCTCGGCGCTTCATCGCCTCGGGCCAGGCCGCGTCCCAGAAGTCGACAGAGAAGCCGTAGGCAAGCCACGGCAGCACGCCAGCGTCGATCGTCGCGGGGTCCAACAACGTGTCGATCGGTGCCGTGACGTCGCTGATCCGGTTCGTGCCGGCTTCAAGCGCGCGTTCGAACCGGGTGGCGTTGGGTGGCAGGAGACTCATGCCGCGTATCCACCATGAGTGACGGTAACGTCAGTGCACCAGCTGGCCTGCGTCGGATCGCAGACGACGTCGTTCACCGGCACCGCAAGGTCCACGCGGTGAACGCCCTCGACGCTCAGCGCGGCGGTGATCCCGCTGCGGGTGATCGTGCGGCCCAGCTTGCGGTTGTCGGCGAGGTAGCGGTTCAGCGCCTCGCGCGCGGTCGCGAGGACGATCGTCACGTCGGGCCCGGCAAAGGTCACCAGCGAGGCCGTGACGGCAAAGCGCACAATCCGGGCAGAGGCGGTGGCGACGTGATCGCCGAGCGGTCGGATGGCCTTGTCGGTCACGATCGCGTGAACGGTGCCGATCAGCTCCGCGGAAGCCGTGCCGTCGCCATGCCGCGACAGGACAGAGATTAATATCTGCCCAGGTGCAGGCGAGGTGGCGCTGGCATCCAGCACATCACCGCTCGCCCGCTTCGCATGCGAAACGTAGGCGAGCTCCGGCCCGGCAGAGGTGAAGCTTTCCGGTGCCAGCACGATGCGGGCGCGAAAGGCCTCGTCACTTTCCATGATCGCCGCGGCACCCGTTTGCGGGTTCGCCGGAGCAAGGACGAGCCGGGGGACGCCGACCAGCGCGCCCAGATGATCGAGCCTTGCCTCGGTCGCGTATGCGACGAGCATCTGGCACGCGGCGTCCTGAAACCAGCGACGGATCAGCATCTCGCGATAGGCGGCGACCTGCAGCACCTTTACCGCCGGGTCGCTGTCGACCGCGGCATCAAAGGTCGGGAGCCGCGCCTGCACCTCGGCGATCATCTGCGCGAGGATCGTCTCGAACGTCAGCTGCTCGACGAAGATCGGCGCGGCGAGGCGGGACAGATCGAGGTTGGTGGGAGAGGCGGCCATATCGCGGCCATGTCGTGCGGCACGCGCGCGCCTGGCTATGCCGCGCTCGTGTAGAATGGCTTTCTACACGAAAGCGAGCGGCCATCGAAAGCGGAAGTTCTGCTTTCGCCCCAATAGCAGACATTCGTCTTCCATGGCATGATCACCAGATGAAGCCCGATCGATACGAATGGCTGCACGAAGAGCGCGAACGTGTCGCACGGGAAGGCACAGGCGCTCGTTACGTCGGCTATGTGTACGCCCAGCATTTGAAGCGGTCGGGCGGCATGATGCTCGCAATGCTCCCGATAATCTTCATTATACAGGCACTTCCCCAAACTCCTGCCGGTCCTGTGCAGCCTCGCGCGGCGCTTGTGACCGGCATAGTCTTAGCGGCATTGGCAAGCGCGGCGTTCCGTTGGTTAAAGCCCGCTGGGCTTGTTCCGAAATGGGCGCTGTGGACCACCTTAGGAATGGGGTGTTTGATGTTCGCAATCGGACTGCTGACCTAAAGAACGTCGGCTTTCCACCCATCTCGGACGTTGCCGGCCGAGGTTAGCGATCTCGAAAGCGGACATCTCGCTCTGACGGCAGTTAGGGAGAGATCTCGTCTAGCAGCAGATCCAGCGCGCGATCCTGCTCGCCATCCGTAAGGCCGAGCAGCACGCGCTGGGCGTAACGGACTTTTTTGGCACCGCGGGCAGGGCGGTCAGCCAAGCCATGCTGGTGAACCGACGCGATCGAGGAAGCGCGGCCGGCAAACCCGATCCATGCCTCACCCGGCGTTGCACCGGCCTTCAGGAACTTGGCGAGCCGCAGCTTGCGGAACATCATCTTCTCGCGGAGCTTCCCCCTACGGCGCTTGCCGGCCGACGGGGCGGCTTTGCGAGGTGCAAACGAGGTGCCATCGGGCTGCAGCTGGCGACCGATCCGATCCGCCTGGCTCTTGCGGATGCCGCGAGCGATACGGCCGAGCAGCTGACGGCGCGAAGCAGGTGCGAGCCGAGCGAGCAGCGCGCCCGCCAGATCGTTGATCTGTGTCAGATCGTCCATGCTGGTACCGGACCGTCACGGGCAACCTGATCGTAGAGCACGGTGTGCCAGAGGCTCGCCCCTTCGGCACCGGCGAAGACATCGGCAATCGGCGCATCGTCGAGGTGTCGGGTGCGCAGCTTGCCGTTGTCGCGGCGCTCGATAAGCACCCGTTCGGTCAGCTCGATCTCGATCGAGATATCCGCCGTGTCGCCGTCGAGGAGTTCGGACTCGAAGGCGAAGGGCTCGCTGTCCGGGCGGCCGATCAGTTCGGGCTGGTTCTGCGCGATCCACGCCAGCACGGGCACGAACAGAGCGTCCAGGTCTCCGGCGAATTCCTCGATCCAGATCGTCACCGTATAGCTGAGCTGGAAGGCGAGCGAGTTGCTGCGCACGGCCGATACCTTGCCCTTGTCAACGAACAACGCGAGCTTTGCGGGATCCGACTCCAGCGCCGGTACCGAGGCGAGCAGCAGCGCTTTCAGGCTGTCAGCCTTCTTCACGGCGCGGCCTTCCGGCACGTGCCCGGTGCGTTCCAGTCGATCAGGCGATCGTGCCGATCGGCGTTGGCGCCGAATGCCTGTGCGAGGCGGATGATGCCGGCGCGCAGCCGCGTCGGGATCTGCGCGATCAGATCAGGATCCTCGGGCAGGCCGGCAGGACGGTCGGCACAGGCGAGCAGGTCGGCCGGTGGGCGAGGCGACTCGACGTTGATGGCGATCGGCGCGGGCGCCGGCGGGAGATCAGCGGCCCGGTGCGCGCAGCCCGGCAACGCCGTTGACAGCAGCAGTCCACTCACGATCGACAAGGTTGCGGCGCTCGGCTTGCGCATCGGCGTTCTCCATTCGGGTAAGGGCATCGCGCATGCGCGCGGCGGACGTGCTCGCGCTCTGCAGGTCGCGGGCGGCGCGGGCGTTCGCCTCCTCCATCGCCTGAGCGAGCAGGCGCGCGGTTTCCTGATCGGCGGTGCTCTTGAACGTCGCCAGCTCAGCCGCGCGCCGCGCGCACAGGACGCCGCGCTTCGCTTCCTTCGTGGCCGCCCAGTCGGCACCGGCGCGGGCGCAGATCTTCTCGGCCGTGTGCAGCAGATCGTCCCGATCGGCGCGGATCCGCTGCACCTCGACATAGAGCCAGGCGCCGGCAGCGGCGACGGCGAGCAGCACGAGGAAGGTCGCCTCCGCGCGCACCCATGCGAACAGGGGCCGGATCATCGCGGCAGATCCTTCAGGCAAAGATCGCGTTCTGCCTGGCGCCGACGGACGAGCCCGTTCACGACCTTTCCGCCGGCCTTGTTCCACATCAGGAAAGCGTCACAGGCAGCGCGCCACTGGCCGGCATCGAAGCGCCGGTCGACGGTGGAGCGGCAATAGGCGCCGGTGCCGATATTGTAGGCGAGCGACACGGCAGCGGCGAGCTGGTGCGGGTGACCGCGTAGGCTCGGCGTGCAATCGAGGACAGGTTCGGCGTGGCGGATCAGCGCGGCCTCGTTGCGGGCGGCGCAGCCGGCGAGCGTTTCGCGCATGCCGGGCTTCACGCCCTCGGTCTCGCCATCGCAGATCGTCCACACGCCGACGATATCCTGATAGGCATCGAGGCGCGGCTTGCCGCCGCTTTCCCAGCCGGACACGAACGGCGCGAGCAGCAGCGCGCAGGCGAGGCCGACGACACCGGCAAGCGACTTTCGGCTCTTGGCAGGCATCACTTCTTCTCCTTGGAAGGCAGGAAGGCGAGCAGACGATCACGGATCAGGCCGGGCGCTTCGCTGATCGCGGCCGAGCAGCCGGCGATGAAGCCGGGCGCGGATTTGTAGGCGACCATGCCGGTGAGGAAGCTGATCGCGTCGACGACGAAGGGGTGCAGCGACAGGAGGGCGACGAGCGCGCCCTTCACGAAATAGCTGACGACGATGCCGACCCAGAGGCGGGCGAACATCTTGCCCCAGGTGATCCCGTCATCGACCAGCATGCTGACCGTCGCTCCGAGCGCCGATGGCACCAGACTGAGCAGGAACGAGAGGACCGCGTCGGCGATCTCGTGAAGGTGCTTGTCCATGCGTCAGCTCCAGAGCTGGACGATGTCGCGGACCGGCAGCGCCGGCGCGGAGATCGCGGGAATGGTGACGGCGGTGCCGGCGGGCAGGGTGGGGCCGAGCGAGGCAAGACCGGGATTGGCGGCGAGGACGGCAGGGCAATCCTCGATCCCGAGGCCGCGCTCGCGCCAGATCAGCCCGTCGAGCGTATCGCCCTGCCGCGCGGTGAGCGTGTCGGCCATCAGATCAGCGCAACGGTGACGCGGCCGACGCCGAGGATGTCGCGCACGGCATAGACCGAATCGCGCCGCAGCTCGCCGATCGAGGGTTCCAGATCCTCGACCTGATCCTTGCCGGCACGCGTGATGTCGGCGTCGCGATAGCGCTCGACCAGCTTGGCCTTGGCCTCGCTGAAGATTGCGGTGCGGTAGAGCTGGACCAGGCGGCTTTCACCATCGATCGCGGGGCTGGCGACAGCGGCGAGCGTCGCGCTGCCGGCGAGCAGCTGCCGATCGCGCCAGGTGGCGAGCTGATTGCCGACGGTGATGATCGCGTCGACCAGCGCACGCCGGCGTCGTTCGGGCGTCACGGCCTCGCGCACGCGCATCTCACGCGCGAACAGCGCGGGATCCACGTCGGGGAAGAAGCCATCGTTGGTGATCGGCGCTTCGATGGCTGGCGCGTCGTCGCTGCCATTGTCGACGATCGGGAGCGCGAAGCCGCTCATGGGAAGCTCCGGACGGCGAGCATGGCGCCGGCGACGAAGAGCAGGATCCCGAGCAGTGCGACCAGCATCGCGAGCAGGCGGGCATGGCGCGCGGCGACCGGCGCGACACGATAGCCGGCGAGGACGTCGGACAAAGCGAGCGCCTCGGGCACCGCCGCGGCGATTGCGCCAGCAAAGGCGAACCAGCCTCCAGCTGCGACCAGCAGGGTGGCGAGCAGATGTTGCGCGAGCTGCGGCATGTTTTCGATCCTGTTCCGCCCACTGGCAAACGGGGGTGGAGATCGGGTCGATCGACGGCCCTCAGCCCGAAGGCCCTCCCGTCTCGCGCGATCTGCCCCCGGGGCGCCGGGGGCGAGCTATGCGGCCGGCGCGGTGCCGGCCTGTTCCTGTGCCGCAAGCGCGGCTTGTTCCTTGGCTGCGTTGGCCAGCACCTTCTGGAGCTGCTTGATCGTGCCCTTGGTGCCGACGCGATCGTGCAGATCCTGCGCACGGCGAAGCGGGACGAGAGCCTTGCCGACCGCGGCGAGGTGTTCCGGAGTGCCGTGTTCGAGTTCGCCGGCCGCCCGGGCCAGCTCGACGCCAATCGCCTTCATCAGCTTGGCGCGGATCTCGTCGTGCATGTCGGCATCGGCGGTGAGCGCCTCGACCTGTTCCAGCACGTCGAGCGGGAAGGCTTCGTCGCGCGTCTGTGCCTTGATGGCGGCGCTGGCGATCTCTTCCACGATCAGCGCCGCGGCGCCGCGCTGGTAGCGGGTCGGCAGCGGCTCGTTGAAGCGCAGCACATGCTCGGCGAGTTCGAGCGCGCGCGCCCAGTCCGCGGTGTCGATCGACCAGATCATTGCGGTGGGCAGCACGTCGTCGGCGCCGGTCGACGGCAGCACGTTGCCCTCAGTCGCGGCACCGGCCGCGAGGCGCAGGTCGCACCAGTCGCGATAGTCGGGCAGCATAGTGCGCTTGGCCTCGATCTTCGCCTCGATCGACGCGATCTCCTTCAGCCGGCGCAGGTCATGGGTCAGGCGCAGCATGATCTGGGCAACGGCCGGGTCGACACCGACCGCGAGCTGCACGTCGGCATCGCACTGTCCCGTGCTGGCAGCGAGCGCCGTGGTGAGGCGGTGTTCCAGCGCCGGCGTCATGGCGGGCATGGGTGGTTGCCCGCCCCCGTCGCTGGAAACGACCGAGGACGGGCCAGGCGCAGCCACAGCAGCGGCGAGGCGTTCCCGATGAAGGCGAGCAGGGCTCATGATCGTATCCGAAAGCGAGAGGGCGGGCAGCTGGTGGGGCGCGGAGGCGGCTACGCCGCCTTCGGCCCGAGCTGGATGTTCTCGATCAGGCAGGCCTTGCCGTAATCCTCGACCATGAAAGCGTCGTTGATGCTCTCATAGTTGGCGATCCGGTCGTACTCCGGCTCATCCTTCACCGCGCGGCGCGCGGAGCCCATCTGCCAGTAATAGGACAGGTTCTTGAGGCTGGTGATGAGGATGGCGTTCGGCGGGAAGAACGGCACCTGCATGGTCGGCTTTCCGCCCAGCTGGCGGCTCGACATGATGATGTCGCGCGCCACCTGCTCGGTCGCCTTGTCGCCGGCCGCGCTGATGATCTTGAAGTATTTCTCCTGCACCAGATCCGAGCCGACGATCACGACCAGGTCCGTCGCAGTGCGATACCGCTCATGAATCAGGTTGCCGATCGCGTCGAAGACCAGCGCGTCGAGATTGACATAGTCGGCGGTGCCGGTGTCGGAGACGTAGACCTTCTGGTTGTCCTTCGTGCCGTGGCTCATCACCCGCGACGGCGCATTCTGGCGCATCTTGAAGAGCCAGCCCCAGTTGACGTCCTGCAGCAGGGGATTGGCATCGCGGTCAGTGGTCGCAGCGGCGCTGGTGCCGTTGAAGCCGATCGTGATGACGTCCTCAGCCTTCTGCACCAGCACGGCGTCGCGGACGAGCTGCTGGAACTCGGGGCGGTGCGCCCAGGCGTCGAGCAGCGTGTAGCCCCACGAATAATCGTAGTTGGTCTTCTTGCAGAAATACTGGTCGATCTTGTCGGACTTGGTCGGATCGGTCGGGTTGCGACGGTCACCGCCCGACGTGTCGGTGCGGCCGGCAAGCGAACGACCAACGCCGACACCAACACGGTCGCCCTGCTGCGCCGCGACCGGCACGACATTGATGCGGCTCATGAAGTCGCTGGTCAGCTGCAGCTTGGCCTGCAGGCGCTGCTCGATCACCGGGGCGACGGCGAACTGCTTCAGCTCGCCGGGGATGACGGTGAGCGACGGGTCGAGGTTGTTCAGCTGGGCGAGGGTGCCGACGTAGCTGTTGAACAGGAGGCGAGTGGCGGTCTGCATGGGGGAAGTTCCTGTAGGCGAGAGGCGGAAGGGGCGGCGGTCTGGGGTCAGCAGTCGGTCGCGAACTTGGCGTCGACCGCACCGCCAGCATGCGGCGCGCGCGAGAAGCCGCTGAGTGCTTCGCTCGACGCCAGCTTCGCCTTCAGAGCCGCGAACTCGCCCTGCATGGCGGTCTGCGTGGCGGCGTAGGGCGCCAGCGCAGCAGCGATCGAGCCGCTGACCGCGGCCTGCAGCTCGGTCGTGAACGCGGCCACGTCGAAGTTGTCGTTCGCCGCCTTCGGCTTGGGCTCTTCCTTCGGCTTGTCAGCCTCGGCCCCCTTGAACTTGGCGGTCAGCGCCGAGAAGAAGCCGGCAACGGCGCTCTCGAACTTGGCCGGATCATCGTGCGCAGCCTCGAACTCGATCGCCACGGATTCGGCGCCGTGGGCGAAGATCGTGCCCGGCGCGCGGCTGGAGAATTTCAGGCGTTCGGTGCCGATCGAGGCGGGGGTGTCGGTGAAGGCGAGGCCGACCAGGCCCACCTTGCCGCTGCCGGCATAGCTGGGGGTGAGTTCGACCGAGGGGAACGGCTTCTGATCGGCCTGCGCGAGCTTCACCAGCTGGTCGTTGGCGTCGACCTGCGCATAGAGCGCGCGGAGCTTCTTGGTCTGGCCGGCGATCGTGAACTCGTCATCGCGCGCCTCGACTGCGATCACATCACCATAGCCGTTGAAGGGCGGCTCCGGGCTGTAGCCCGCAATATGCTCGATGTTGATGCGGGGGGTGTAGGTCTTCGGATCGAAGGTGGCGACGCATTCGTCGATCATGTCGGCGGTGATCTTGCGACCATCGCTGATCGTCTCGCCCTCGACGAAAACGCGGAATAGCTGGCTTTTCTTGCCCATGGCGCTGCGGTCCTCGGTTTGAATACTGGCACGCGGCGCACAGCCGCTTTGACAGCGCAAACAGGGACCGAAGCCGGCGATCTTCTCAAGGCGCGGCTCGTGTAGAAAGGCTTTCTACACGATCGCGAGGGGGCGGGCGGGCGAGCGGCGTGGCTAGGTCTCGCTTCCATGACCAAGCTTCCCGCCGATACCGGCATGCCATTGCCGCATGCGACGTTCCCGATCCCGGTGACGGCGCAGCGCATGGCGCGCAGCCTGTATTGGCGCGGCTGGGGCGTGACGCAGATCGCCGACGAGCTGGGGCTGCTCGGCTATGCCAATGACGACACAGGCAAGGCCTATGCGCGCGCGACGGTGGAAAGCTGGAAGCAGCGTGGGCGCTGGGATGACGCCTCCTGCCTCGACAAGATCGAGGATTCGCTGGAGGGCCGGCTCAACACCCTGATCTGGAAAGACAAGAAGAGCGGCGCCGAGTTCAAGGAGCTTGACGCGCTGCTGCGAGGCGTCGTCGCGACGGCGAAGATCCGCCGCTACGAGGCGCCGGGCGGGCACGAGGGGCACCTCAACGATAGGGTCGCCAATCGCAACGCCGGCGAGAAGAAGCAGGCGAAGAAGAACCATCTCACCGCCGAGCAGGTCGAGCAGCTCGAGGAAATCTTCGAGGCCGAGCTGTTCGGCTATCAGGAAGATTGGTGGGCCGCGAAGGGCGAGCGCACCCGCATGATCCTGAAGTCGCGCCAGATCGGCGCGACTTGGTATTTCGCCCGCGAGGCGCTGCTCGACGCGCTGCGGGGTGGCGGCAACCAGATCTTCCTGTCGGCGTCCAAGAACCAGGCGCACATCTTCCGCAACTATATCGTCCAGTTCGCCGCGCGCGTGGGCGTGAAGCTGCAGGGCGACCCGATCGTGCTGACGGCCGACACGATCCCCGAAGGCGAGCCTGCGGCCGAGCTGATCTTCCTCGGCACCAATGCCCGCACGGCGCAGGGCTATCACGGCAATTTCTACTTCGACGAGTTCTTCTGGACCTATGGCTTCGAGGAGCTGAACAAGGTCGCCAGCGCGATGGCGATGCACAAGCGCTGGCGCCGCACCTATTTCTCGACGCCGTCGTCGGTCGCGCACCAGGCGCACCCCTATTGGACCGGCGAGCGCCGCAACCGCCGGATGAAGAAGGCGGACCGGATCTCGATCGACGTGACGCACGCCAGCCTGCAGGCGGGGCGGCAGTGCGAGGATGGCATGTGGCGCCAGATCGTCACGATCGAGGATGCCGCGGCGCGCGGCTGCGACCTGTTCAACATCGACGAGCTGCGCGTCGAATATGCGGCCGACGAGTTCGCCAACCTGCTGATGTGCCATTTCGTCGACGACAGCCTGTCGGCGTTCAAGTTCAACGATATCCTCGCCTGCACCGTCGACACGCAGGTCGACTGGCCCTGGTTCGACGTGCTCGCGGCGAAGCCGGTCGGCGACCGTGCGGTGTGGGCGGGCTATGATCCGCAAGGCAGCGTTGATGGCGACAACGCCGCGCTGGTGATCGCGCTGCCGCCCGATGGACCGAGCGGCAAGTTCCGGTTGCTGGAGAAGCATCAGCTTCGCGGCGATTTTCAGGAGCAGGCCGAGTTCATCATCGCGCGGCTCTCGCGCTACCATTGCACCTATTTCGGGATCGATGCGAACGGCGTCGGCGCGGCCGTGCACCAGCTGCTGATCGGCAAGGTCCGCGGCCTGACCAAGATCGACTATTCGCTCGAAGCCAAGACATCGATGGTGATGAAGGCGCAGCACAGCTTCCAGCGCCGGCGCATCGAGTTCGATGGCGGCTGGATGGATCTCGCGTCGGCGTTCCTGTCGATCAAGAAAGCGCTCACCACGTCGGGCCGCTCCGTCACCTTCAAGGCCAGCCGCAGCGAAGAGGTGGGGCACGCCGACCTCGCCTGGGCGCTGATGCACATCATGATCAACGAGCCGCTCGACGGACAGGAAAAGCCCAAGGGCTCAATGGAGATCTTCTGACATGAGCAAGGCACGCAAGGCACGGCGCATGTCGCGCAGCGAGGCGGCGAGCGCGTCGGCCGGCGCGATCGTCGCGAACGACAATGGCGGCTCCCTTCAGACCTTCAGCTTCGGAGATCCGGAGCCGGCGCTGGGCGGGCGCCAGCTGATCGACATGCTCGAATGCTGGCACAATGGGCGCTGGTACGAACCGCCGCTGCCGCTCGACGGGCTGGCGCGGGCGTTCCGCGTGTCGCCGCACCACAGCTCCGCGATCATGCTGAAGCGCAACCTGCTGGTCGCCTCGCTCGATCCGACCTCGATCCTGACCCGCGCCGAGTTCGGCAAGCTGGTGCAGGATTACCTCGTCTTCGGGAACGCCTTCGTCGAGGTGAAGCGCAACCGCTTCAACGATCCGCTGCGCCTGGTGCATTCGATGGCGCGCTATACGCGGCGCGGCGTGGAGGAGGGGGCGTTCTGGTGGGTGCCGGGCGGCACGGATGCCGTGGCGTTTCCCGCCGGCAGCGTGGTGCAGGTGATGCAGCCGGATGTGAACCAGGAGATCTACGGCGTTCCGGAATATCTGAGCGCGCTGCAGGCGGCGCTGCTGAACGAGGCGGCGACGCTGTTCCGGCGCCGCTATTACCTGAACGGCAGCCACGCCGGGTACATCCTCTATGCCACCGGCGAGATCGACAGCAACGACACCGAGGCGCTGAAGGAGGCGCTGCGCCAGTCGAAAGGTCCGGGCAATTTCAAGAACCTGTTCGTCCATGCTCCCAACGGCAAAGAAGGCAGCATCAAGATAATGCCGATCGCCGAAGCGGGCGCGAAGGACGAGTTCCTCGGGATCAAGAACGCGACGCAGGCCGACGTGATGGCGGCGCACCGCGTACCGCCCCAGCTGCTCGGCATCGTGCCGGCGCAGGGATCCGCCTTCGGCAATCCGAAGGACGCGACGGCGATGTTCTTCGAGCTGGAGATCTACCCGCTGCAGACCGCCTTTACCGAGATCAATGATCGGCTGGGCGTGGAGGCGGTGAAGTTCCTGCCGCGCGAGGTGCCTGCCGCATAATTCCAGTCCGGCGTGAAGCCGGGCGGGGGAGCCGGGTTGCAGCCCGGCGAACCGACGAGGGGAAGCTCGCCACGACCAACGGCCATCGGCCGTCCCGCACCCGGCATGTCGCCGGGCGGGATCTCTACAAGGCGAGTTTTTCCAACATGAACACCCATAATCTTGTTCGGCCCGTCGCACCCGCAGCGGGCTATATCGGTGGCAAGCGCAACTTGGCCGCCCGCCTGGTCAGCATGATCGAGCAAATCGAGCATGACGGCTATGCCGAGCCGTTCGTCGGCATGGGCGGCGTTTTCCTGCGCCGTCGATCGCAGCCGAAGGTGGAGGTGATCAACGACGCGTCGGGCGATGTCGCCACCTTCTTTCGCGTGGTGCAGCGGCATTACGCCTATTTCATCGACATGCTGCGCTTGCGCGTCGCCAGCCGGGCCGAGTTCGAGCGGCTGAAGCGCCAGGCGCCCGACACGCTGACCGACCTCGAACGCGCCGTGCGGTTCCTCTACCTGCAGCGGCTGGCGTTCGGCGGGAAGGTCGATGGTCGCACGTTCGGCGTCGACAAGACGCAGGGCGCCCGGTTCAACGTCTCCAAGCTGGAGCCGATGCTGGCCGAGATCCACGAGCGGCTTTGCGGCGTGGTGATCGAGCAGCTGGACTTCGGCGCCTTCATCCAGCGCTATGACCGCGCCGGCATGCTGTTCTACCTCGATCCGTCCTATTGGGGCTGCGAGACCGACTATGGCCAGGACGTGTTCGACCGTGCCGACTTCACGCGCCTGGCCGAGCAGCTCGCCGGGATCAAAGGCCGCTTCCTGCTGTCGATCAACGACACGCCCGGTGCGCGCGAGGTGTTCGGCCGCTTCCACATGATCGAGGCCGAGACGACCTACACCGTGGGGCGGGCGAGCAGGCGGGCGGCCGAGCTGATCATCTCGAACATGTAACTTTTGTTCGCTGGCAGTCACAGGAGCGTAAATATCGGTTGTTACATTGATCCGAATCGGACATTTGTTATTTCCGAGGGTGGGGGATATGATGATCATCGCGACGGTGTCTGCCGGCACGTTCCTGTTGGGGGCTGCCGTTCATTTTAAACGGCGCAATTCGAAGAAGCTTGAGCTGGAACGGGCGAGAGCCGAAACGAAAGCCCGGCACGAACGTGAATGGCAGCGGTTGATGGAAAGCAGAGCCCAGGGGGATCAGTGAGACTGCCGCTGTCAACGTCGACGCTGGTACCCCATCACGTGATCCATTCTTCGCTGCCCTCATCCTGATTGATCCATTGATCTTGGCCCGGCGCTGTCGCTCTTTGGCGCGGCGTCGGCAGGGTCGGTGCCCCGCCTCCAAAGCGAACCCGGATCGTGGCCGCGTGCCTCGCACAGTCCTGAAACACCGCTTCATGCTCCTCGCCGGCACGGATCCTTGCCCCGATCCACACGCACCGCTCGCTCGACAGATAGCCGATCTGAATGCCGCGCGCGCTGAACACCGCTACGGCTGCGGGATCGTGCTTGTTGCTCGGCTCGGGTACCAGGTGCGCCGGTTCGCCGGGTACGCACATCGCGAGTTCGAAGCGGCGGTTAGAATGGTCGGCGTTGAGATGGTTGATGCCGACCACGGCCAGGCTGAATTCTTTCACGAGGCCCCTCGGTAGAACAAATACGGAACGCCCGCTAAAGGCAGGCGGTGTTGATTGGCAACCGATTCGAGGATGGCTTGAAGATCTACGACCCGCGCGAGCGGCTTCCCGCGCTCGCGGCACAGCGCCGCGTCACGTTGACAGACCTGTCGCGCATCATCGGCCAGCGCCCGCGCTACCTTCACCGCTTCGTCCGCGATGGCGTTCCTGAGGATCTCGGCGACGAGGCGCGCGATACGCTGAGTCGTTTCTTCGGCGTGCCGACGTTCCACCTGGGCGGCGCGGATCCGCGCGGGGCCAAGTTCCGGGTGTCGAAGTGAGGCAAGTCAACCACGACGAGCTGGTCAACCGGATCCAGGCGGCGATACGCACCTGGCCGAAGAGCGTGCTGAAGGGGTTGGCAGATCACCGGCACGATGAACGGCTGCGCGCGCGTGTGCAGGGGGCGGCCGTGATCGCCGACAGCATGAAACGACTTGAGATCCTGGCGGACAGCCCGGAACCTCCACCGTTCCGCTATGGCGCGATCGATGGCGGTAGCGGCGTGCCGGCGCAGGAAGATGGCGGGTCGACCAATTCAATCCGGTAAGTTGGATGCTGAAGTGCCTTTCAACGCAGGCAGGATGTGGCGTCTGGAAATGGGCCGTTTCCTGCCTTTCCGGTTCTGAATGCAAAAATGGATCAAGCTGCCGCTCGTTTTCGCGGCAGCAGATGGCGGCAGCCGCCAAAGAGCCCGACCTTCGCGGTCTAGAATACGCTTCCCGAAACCCGCTACTGTGGGATAACCGTCTTCTCGAACGCCAACGGAGCCGAACCACAGGATGTTACTTTAGTAATGCTCGATCAGATGTTTACAGCGGAGAACTTCCGTCGCATCTATGACGCCGAGAACCGCAAGGGTCTCGATCTGGCGAGCCGTTATTTCCCGTCGCTCGAACCGCACACCCTCGCTGTCCGTGACAAGGTGCAGGACATCCGCGACCATCGCGCCAAGCAGGCGACTATGACGGCAGATGTGTTCGAGGCAACGTTATTCGACCTGAAAAAGAAGCTGGCAGACGCAAAGGCAGAAAAATCAGCCGCCGTCGATGCGCTGATGAACGAGATCAGCCAGAAGGTACTCAAACCCACCTTTAAAATCGATCTGTCCAAAAAGGAAGGTCCGAACGGGAAGCCAGTTTTTTGCATCGACGCCGAGCCCGAAACTTTCTTCGTCATCAAGCAGCTCCAGCGCAACATCAACCGCATCTACGGAGTGAAGCAAGCGAACCGGCACGACCTTGTCTGTCAGGTTCGCGATATGCTGGGCGGCACCTTCCCCTTTGAGTTGGTCCGAACCGATATTTCGTCATTCTACGAGAGTATCGACAGGAAAAGACTGCTGGAAAAGCTCGATAGCGACCAGCTCCTAAGCCCGGCGTCGAAGAAGTACATCAAGCAGGTCCTGGTTTCATATGGCCTAAAGTCTGGCACCGCGGTCGGCGTGCCGCGCGGGGTCGGCATCAGTGCCTACCTCGCCGAATTTTACCTGCGCCCCGTAGATAACGCCATCCGAGCGATCCCCGGCGTGGTTCTCTATTGCCGTTTCGTTGATGATATCGTGGCCGTTTTCGCGCGCCCCCCCGCAGGCAACAGCCTCGGTTCCTATATGGACCGGATCATCGACATCTTCGGCAAGCACGGGCTGACGCACAATGCGGCGAAGACACATGAGTTCGCCTTCCCGGACCCGAACCCACAGGCCTTCGAGTACCTCGGCTACAAATTCAGCATTACCACCGGAAAGTGCGAGATAGGTCCCAGCACTCCAAAGGTGGACAAATATCGCGAGCGCATGAAAGCGGCGTTTGAGGAGTATTGGCTGGAGCGCTCGCTGCGCACGCGGCGCGCCTACCGCGAGCTTATCTGGCGCATCAAATTCCTGACTGGCAACACGCGGCTGTCAAACAGCAAGTCGCGGGCTGTTACCGGCATATATTACAACAACTCGATTGCAACCGATCTGACCAGCTTCGGCCAGCTTGACTTGGAACTGAAGGCTCTGATCGCGACCCTGCATAGTAGCAGCCTGCAAAAGCAGTTGAAGAAGCTCAAATTCACTACGGGGTTCGAGCAGCGCCGGTATCATCATTTCAGCGCGCGGGAATTGCAGACAATCGTGAGGGCTTGGAAACATGCCTAAGCGCCGCGTCTCCCTCACGCACCGTAAACAACGCTCGATCCTCACGGACATGCTACCCTTCGAGGTGCCCCCGACGTTTTCCAACCGGGGCTATTATCGCTTCCTGCGCGATAACAGCGTCGAGTTTGAAAAGGGCCAGTTGCGCTGGGTTTGCAAGACCGACGCGCTCGACCGCACGATGCAGCTTCTGTTCGGCATCAAGGCCGGAACGCCCATCACTGCTGAAGTCGTGACTGAATGGGGTAAGGAGAAAATCAGACGGTCCGTGCCTTACAATAAGTGCGAAATGGCGACGATCCCGTTTAACTTCCGGGTCGCACATAATTTGGACGGTCGTACCTTGAGCGTCGTTCATCCGCGAAATCAGGTGGCGGTCGCGAGCTTCTACGCGAACCATAGCGCGCTCATCATCTATCACACATCGGTCAGTGAATTTTCGATCCGCCGCCCGGTGTCAGTGTCACGCTATGCCTATTTCAAGGACAAGCTGCATGAAGAGCGGCTGGATTCCGTGGCGGGGCTGGAAGAGGAGGATCGCGAGTACGAGCAGCTCGGCTCCTATTTCGTCTACCGGAAATACCGGAACATCCACCGCTTCTTTGAATCCTACAAATACCATCGCAGCGAAAAAAAATACAATGCGATGGTGCAGATCGATGTCAGCAAGTGCTTTGACAGCATCTATACACATTCACTGCCTTGGGCCGTGCTGGGCAAGGATCAAACGAAATTCAAACTGGAGGATTCAAAGCGCACGTTTGGCGGGCGCTTCGACGCCCTTATGCAGAATCTGAATCATAAAGAGACCAACGGCATCGTCATCGGTCCCGAGTTTTCGCGGATTTTTGCCGAGATCATTTTGCAGTCGGTCGATGCCGAGCTGCTGCGGCAGTTGGCGAAGGCGAACCTAGGCCACAAGGTAGATTACGAGATTTTCCGCTACGTCGACGACTTCTTCGTCTTTTACAACGACGAGTCCACGCAGCTCAAGGTTTTCGAGACCCTTCAGGAGATCCTCAAGGGCAAGAAGCTGAGCATCAACACCGCGAAAATCAAGCATTACAAGAAGCCGATCATCACCGAAATCACGATCGCAAAGGAGCGGATTTCCGCGCTTCTGAACGACGAAATCAACCCGGCCTGCGAGGAAGAGCCGCTGGCCGATCCGGCCAAACCGACGAAGAAAAAGCTGGACTGCAGTATCAATGCGAACCGGTTGATCATCCGCTACAAGGCCGCGATTAAGGAAGCCGGCGTGACCTACGGCGACATGCTGAATTACACGTTCGCGATCATCGAGAACAAAATCGAGAAGCTCTTCAAGGCCTACGTTGGGAGCGACAAAACGGACCGGGACCGCAAGCGTCTGTCCAATGCCTTGCTGGCGATCATAGAGTTTGCCTTCTTCGCCTACTCCGCGAGCCCGAAAGTCAATCATACAATCCGTATCTGCCGGATGATCGCGACCTCTGTGGACTTCGTCCATGCAGAGGGGCTGCCCTACGAGCAGAAACATCTGCTTTTTAAGTACGTCCACGACAACGTGATGCAGCAACTCGAAAAGAACACGATGAGCGAGCATCGCGAGGTGGAAAGCCTCTATCTGCTGATATCGCTTTCGCAGATCGGGCGAGAATACTGGCTACCGGTCTCTGTGCTGCTGCGGCATTTCCTTATCCAGGAGGAAGAAGGGACCGGAAATTACATCCGGCCAACCGGCTTCATGAACCATTTCTCGATCACGATCCTTCTGTCCTATATCAAGCACAAGGTCAGGTACGCGAAGCTGAAAGCCTTCATCGAAGCGGAAATCCTTGCCAAGCTCCAATATATGAAGGTGCATTGCCCCAACGACGCCGAGACGCTGATCATGCTGCTCGATCTCATCGTTTGCCCCTACATCAGCAGCCCTACCAAAGATGCCATCGGCGCGATCTTCGGGCTGGATGCCGCCGGTCTGGCCGCCATTCAGGCGACCAACGACCATTGGTTCACCGCTTGGGGCGACAAGTTCGACCTCGGTAAAGAGCTGGACGCCAAGCGCAGCCGTGAGGTATATTAAGCTCGGCGCTCCGCTCTACCCTTAATGGCTGTTGGCAGCTCACACACAAGCGCCCACCTATCCCCTGTATCAATCGGGGGCCGGGTAATGGGACGGTCGGAGCGGGCCGTTTCCCCACCCATCATCATCGACCACTACCAAGAGCCCGTTGCGACCTTCGTAGGCAGCTTGAGATTGGTCACTCGGCCGAGATCGTTGATCATCGCGAAGGTGTTGAGCTGCTTGCCCTTCGAGGTGCCGAGCCACGTCTCGGCGACATGAATCAAATCAGAATTGTCCGGACGCTTGCCGAATTTTTCGAGCAACGCGTGGGTGAGTTCACGGCTCGGCAGGGTGATGAAATCGCCGACGGCCTGCAGACTGTCCAGATCGTCCGCTTCGCTTTCGATCGGTCGTTGCAGCATCTTGCGCGGAATGACCGTGTTGCCCAGCAGGCCGGCAAATGACTCCGGGAAGATCGGGGCCATGAAGTCTATAATGTGGGTTTCGGTCTGGACCCACATATGGAAGCCGTCGGAATCCGCGACGATCCGGCCGCCTTCGTCGCGGCCGAAAAAGGCAACCTTGGGTTCATCACTGACACAGAGCGCGAGGTTACCGGCAACCGCTGTCGCCGGGATTTTGTAGCGCGTTTCAAGAATGTAGGCCCCGAAGACGGCGAAGAAGATGCAGGACCGCTCGGCGGTGCCGAGACCTTCGATCACGCCACGCGCCACCTGATGGATGCGGTTATATTCACTAAGGGTGAGGAGGAACTTCTTCATTCGGACCTACCTAAATGGGCGACCAATTCGAATCGGCGAACAGCGTGACCTCGACGATGTTGCTGAATTTTTTAGCGACATGCGGAAGAAGTTGGCGGGCCATGTCGAACTGGACGAACGGCCCGACCTCCCACAGGATGCCTCTGGGAAGCAGCAATTCGACCGCGTGTCCACCTGCTCCGGCGAGGATCTCCATGTCGTAGGCCGGGATGCCGGCCGAAAGCTGAAGCTCTAGAAGTGCCCCACCCGCCCCATCGTATTCTGCCTTCAGAAGGGCGATCGCGACATCGCGATGGCGCTCGCGGACCAGAAGCTTCGATCGCGGAAACGTGCCTGTCGCTCCGCTAGAGGATAGTGCCAGCGCAGCCGATGGCGCGATATACTGTCGTTCGCTTCGAGAGCCGTCGGCGTTGCCTGAACACGCCATCGAGCATTCCGACGACATCACCCAACGATCTCATGTCATCTATCGTTGGGCTGTGCTCGAGTTGGCGATTGAGCGCAAAGCAAATCGAGTTTCCGTCCGCGTCATCCGCTGCTGTCTTATAGGCGGACAACGCTTCAAGTTCGGTTGGCGTCGCGTCATCGAGATTGAGGTAGGGCGCGCTCATTGTGTGGTGCAATACAGCAGGTACGCTTCTCGCGCGCTACGCAGCAGCAGACCTTTGCCCGCTGCAAGCACGGGCGGAAATGTCAGCTTACGGGTAAGTGCACAGTCCGGCCGGACGACCGAAATTGGGCGCAAAGCCGTCGCTCCCGACTTTCGTCGGGCCGCGACGAGTTCAGCGGGAAAGCACCTGATGGCTTGCTAGCCGCACTCTGCCTCGAAGCTGGCACGAATTGGATCATATGCGGGCGGGGCGACTGGCGTGGGGGCCGCGCGTGGCGGACGAGAAATAAGCGCCATAAGGCTTTTCAGCACTTTGATCATATAGCCCCCGCTAGATGCAATGTTCACGACAGTAGATAGAGTCATGCAAACGACCGGTTAACTCTGCCGCCAGGATGCCCGCTGATTACGCGACAACGTCCTCACCACAAAGACCGACCTATGAGCAGCTTGAAAGACCCCCCAGTCGCTGCTCTTCGATCGCCGTCACAGGTTGCCACTTGAAGAGAGAGGCAAGGAAGAGAAGGTTTCAGACGTGAGGTATGCGTCACAGGCATGCTTTGGTGACGCCGACTGCAGAACCCTTGCTACCCCAAATCCTGCGCTTCACTCCCCGCCTCGCCCGCGAGCTTTTTCGGTCGCTTTTGATGCAAGTCGTCGATCTGATGCGGCACGAGGGACACAGGTGGCTATTTGCTGTCGTTCGGGACGGATTGGCCCCGTGCGGATTGATGCACCTAACAACCTTCGCGCGATGCATTCTTCGACGACTCGCGGTGTGCGCGTTCAGGCCTTCGCAGTGGTGTGATAAATTGGGGATCGAAGTGGCTCTGGTTGTGGCGCGCCTGTAGGCGGATGTCGGCGCCGCCTTCGAGCATCAGCGTCGCGCAGGTGTGGCGGAACAGGTAGCGGGCGCCCTTCTTGCCGGTGCCGGCCGCGTCGAGCGCACTGACCAACCTTCTTCTTATCTACATCCTTGTCCTTTTGCGGCCTATATCTTCTCAGCGCGCCGTGCCGCTTCACCGGTGTATGTTGCAGCACGCCATAGCACGGCAGCCATGACGATGAGCATTCCTATAAAGCCAGCGTATAGAGTGAAATCAGGAAATGTGTCACCGAAAGCATCGCTGGCCGGAAATACCGCGGCGCAAAGAGCAAATGAGAAGATATAAGGCAAAAATCCTCTTAAAACCTTGATGCGCAACATTTTCAGCAAAATGCACGCCAGTCCCAATAGTCCAACACCAGATAAATATGAATACGCCTCACTATCGCTAAACGTCTTAGAGAGTAAGAATAGGGCGGCAAGGGAGGAAAACCCAACAGCCACAGATATGTAATTCTTTAATAGTGCGGAACCGCGACTTTCGGTGGTCACTGTATTGCCTCGCAGTTTACAGGTAAGTCCGGATTTAACGCAATGCCGATAAAAGGCCCGTGAACTTCAACGAACTACTTGGGAATAAAACTTATCGTGCCGATAAGCGCGGCCTCTTCGCGGTGATGATCAAGGCAGGGGGGCAGGTTGATCGTGATCATTCAGTCAGTCTACCGCGCAGAAATTCTGTGTCAGCATACAAAGCAGCATTCAGGGAAGCGCCTTGAAGTCACAGGCTGTGAGCTGCGATCTCACCCTGAACCTTAGATGCGGCCACGTGACCTAATCGGCTCCTTGGGGCGGGCCTCATGCCTCGAATGCATGATAGCCGAGCTGACAGCGAACGAAGTCGCCTTCGCCACCGGTCCGCGCGTTTTCGTCGGACATCCGCGGCCCAACTTTGAACGAGGGGATGTATCCGGGAAAACGGTAACATCGGTGACCTGGCCGAAAAATCCCCGAAAAACCGCAGAAATCAGCCATCCCTTGATTACCGGGGCAAGGTAACATTGCGGTTATGCCGCATAGGCGCAACAGTTATGTTGTTGATTTCACGGGGTTTTTGGTTCGACTTGGTTACTTGAAAAGAAGGTAATCTGATAACCTCTATGTAACCGGAAATGTTACCTCAAAAATGGCGGAAAACCGTGGGTGTAACCGATGTTACCGCTTTCCCGCTTGCATAGGGGTATATTGAGCGCGGCGCCGACAGCGCATCCCAGCTAACGCCAGCTACGCTCGATCAATCGCTCTGTTCTTCGCTTGTGCGTCGATAGGGGATCGTGTCCGCACCTGCGTAGATTAAGTCTTCCAGATCGGACCCTAGAGCTGGTGCGATGCGAACCGCGGAAGCGCGCTCCCGGATCGCCAGTCGATCATCGTCGCTCCCCAGCCGGTAGGCGTCGCGGATCGCAAGCTCCGCGTCTGTCAAGACGCGCTCGCCGTGAAAGACGTACCGGACGTCCATCCCCAAAAGAACCATCGCTTCGAGGACGCCCGGCCGTTCGATCGCGTTCTCGTGCTCCACCAGGGCGCGGAGCCGCTGCTTCGAAAATCGAAGCACGCCGGCCAACGGCCGATCGGCGCGCGCCTCCCATCGGGCGCGCTCTTCATCGAAGCGCTTTCCGCGCGCCTGAGCGTCGCCGGGGGTGGACCATGGCTGGTCGGCGGGAATGTGATGGGTCTGCATCGGGTGAGCTGCCTGGATCACTTCGGGAATAGTTCGGGACTCTTGGTTCCCCAAGGTTCCCTTCGGTTCCGTTATGTTCCGCGAAACACATACTTGCCAGCCACAAAAACGGCGGTATTACGCCGTTCTCCCGAAAGGGGGCGCTTAGCTCAGCTGGTAGAGCGGCTCGTTTACACCGAGTAGGTCGGCGGTTCGAACCCGTCAGCGCCCACCACCTGCAAAGCCGCAGTATTCCTATGTGGTGATCGGCGCGGATTCTCACCGCTCGATCTTTAGTAGACAGCTTGGGAAATGTGCCGCGCGCAGTTTTGTTGTGCTCTTTCCCGGATATCGAGATGGTGACGGATTCTCCCACGGTGCGAGGATCCGAGCACTGCACAATGGGACTAGTGCGCCAAAGCCTTCCTCGCTTCCTTCGGTCCATGCGCTGCACAGGGTGACGGATCGTTTGTGAATTTGGATCTTGGCTGATCGACGTCAGACTCCAGTCGGCGCGCTTCGATGTGCTTGCAAGCAAGCGGACGGCTTTGGTCCGGTGGCGTCACGACGGATGGTATCGCGACGCGTGAGGATAGCGGTACCTGGCCTGCACTCAGGAGCAGGCCAACGCTGTCGCACGTGGCGGAAAGCCGTTGGCCAACCCAGCGTTACAACGGTCGAAATGCGTTCCCGGATCGCGCGTCGGGCGACGGGAAGATCACGCGTATAAATTGATTGCCCCACCCCGGATTACGGACGGACAAAATGGGCGGGGTGGAGCGCGGCTTAGAACACACAGCCGTCAGCTTTGTTCCCGTGTTCGTGCGGATCGGATTCGAGGCAATGTCGCGCCGGGGTGCGGAAGCCACCTGTTGCCCGGCGGGCTGCGAAAGGGGTGCTCCGCAGAAGCCGTGAGGCAGGTCAGTTGGTCTGGCATGAAGAAAGCGATGAATGGGAAGGGATAACGTTCGGGATCGCCGGCGCGCCCTTCGTTGAAACGGATGCTGCGAAAACGTCGGGAGCAAAGCCGCGCCGTGAATCGCGTTTTGGTCGACCTCATGCGCTCCGCGGCTTTCAGTTGTTGCCGCTGTTCTCGGAGCTTTTGCGCAGATATGCTCGTGTCACGAGTGAATGCGCTGGCGCTCCTGCGGACAGCGCTTGGCCTAGCTGCGACGATCCTCTGCGCAAACGCCCGAGGCAGCTTAGCATGGATCTGCACTGCAAAAGGCTGCCTTGCCTTTGATCCGGATCAGTATCTTTGATGGGACGGCGCAATTCGCCACCTGCCGCGATTGTGGCTGATCTTGTTGTGGATACCGCACGCTCCCTATCCGCCCGAGTAAATCAATCGTTTCGGGGAGGTGGCCTTTCCTCTCTTGCACATGCCGGGCACAGTCACGATTCTATTACGGTGCACAGGCGCGAACACGATAACCGACGGAGAGCGCCGGAGGCGATAGGGGGAGTGATGAGCGACCAGCATTGCGATGGCAGCGGCAGGCCCGTGCATGGCTAGGGCGCAGTTTAGCGACATGGCGCGCTATGTGGCGACCGCGCTGCTGGAGCCGCACCGTCCCTTGCTCGCGCATCTCGTCGTCACGCGATACTGCAATCTCGACTGCACCTATTGCAACGAATTCGACAAGGTATCGAAGCCGATCGCGGCGGAGGTGCTGCTGGCGCGGGTGGACCGGCTCGCGGCGCTGGGCACACGCGTGCTGACGCTGACGGGGGGCGAACCGCTGACCAATCCGGCGCACGAGGCGGTCATTGCGCATGCCCGGTCGCGCGGCATGATTGTCACCACCATCACCAACGGCTTCCTGATGACGCGTGAGCGGATCGAGGCGATGAACGCTGCGGGTCTCAATGCGCTGCAGATCTCGATCGATGGGGTGGAGCCGGACGAGGTGTCGAAGAAGACGCTGAAGTCGCTGCGCGGGAAGCTGCAGCTATTGGCGGACCATGCCGAGTTCGCGGTGAACATCAATTCGGTGCTGGGGATCAGCGAGGAGCGCACGCAGGACGCGATCGAGGTGGCGGAGGTCGCGCGCGGGCACGGCTTTTCCCATACCGTCGGCGTCATGCATGATGACAGCGGATCGCTGGCGCCGCTGTCGCCGACGCAGCGCGCGGTGTACGCGCGGCTGATGCACGAGGGCGGGATCCCGCACCGGTTCAATTACTGGACGTTCCAGCGCAATTTGATGGACGGGCGGCCGAACCGCTGGCGCTGCCGCGCGGGCGGGCGGTATCTGTACATCTGCGAGGACGGGCTGGTGCATTATTGCTCGCAGCGGCGCGGTGCCCCGGCGATCCCGCTGGAGATCTATTCGCGGGACGACGTCGCGCGGGAATATGCGACGGTGAAGGCATGCGCGCCGTTCTGCACGGTGAGCTGCGTTCATCAGGCGAGCTTTGCCGACAATTGGCGCGCGCAGCCGCGGCAGGACGGGCCGGCGCAGCTGGTCGCCTGAGCCGGTTCAGCGCCAGTCGGTGACGGTGCGGCGCGCGCGGGCCAGTGGGGCGATCGCGGCGGCGGCAATGCGCAGGCCGGCGGTGGCGGCCATGCCGCGCAGACGGGACGGTCGCGAAGGCGCGGCGTCGATGCTCGCGGCGCGCGCAGGATCGAGGACGCGCGCGCGAAAATCAGCCACCAGCGCCGCATCGCGGATGAGCGCGAGATATTCCTCATTCGCGACATGGCTGGCGAAATCGAAGTTGGTCGATCCGGTCACCAGCGTTTTGCCATCAATCAGCATTGCCTTCAGGTGGCTCATGCCCGGCGTCAGGAGGATGGTGAGGTTGGACACGGGCGGCCTGGCGAGCAGTGCGTCGCGCACGATCGGCTTGTTGCTGTCGCGCGGGGTGAGGATTTCGACCGCGACACCGCGGCGGGCGGTTGCCTCCAGCCAGTCGAGAAACGGAAAGCTGGGATAGGGGCTGATCACGACAATGTCGCGCTGCGCTGCGCCGATCGCGTCGGCGAGCGGGGCATAGCCCTGATCGTTCGTTCGCCCGTCGAGCGCGACGAGGGTGAGGCCGGGCGCGTCGCGGCGCGCATGGTGCGGCGTTCCGGCCCAGGTCGCTTCGAAATCCTGCGCGAGGAAGGCGGCTGCCTCTGCGTCGTCAATCCGCACCATCATGTCGTGCCAGGCGAAATTGTGGTCGCTGAAGTTCAGCCCGCCGAGATAGGCGACGTCGTCGGTGATCAGCAGCTTCTTGTGGTTGCGCACGCCATAACGCAGCGGATTGCGGCCGACCGGATTGGTCCGCCGCACGGCGATGCCGTGGCGCCCGGCATCGCGGAACATCTCGCGTGTCGCGCGCACCTCCTGGCGGAAGGCGGCATTGGACAGGCGTTGCGGGGACAGCACGAAACGGTCGTTCACCACCATGCGCGAATAGCTGTCGACCAGGATGCGGCGATCGGTGGCGGTGCTGGCGGCAAGGGCATCGAAGACGCTGGTGCCGGCGGCGTCCGCCTCGAATGTCATCGCCTGGACCAGCACGCGATCGCGCGCCGCCGCGATGTCGTCCGCCGCAGCGGTCCAGAATTCGGCCGCGCCGACGAGCAGCTGATGCTTGACCAACCCCGGACCACCCCCCAACAAAGCGCGACGGTTCCGGCATTTTTTTCCGGAGCTTGGCTCACGCGGGCCGGTTGGTTGTAGCGTGAGGGGGAAGACAAGGAAACACGATGGGGCGCGGCGAGGAGGATGACAGGCGACGGATCCCTCCGGCACGCGTTCTGTTGCTGCTGACATCGCTTCATGGGGGCGGGGCCGAGCGCGTCGCAGTCCACCTAGCCAACCGCTGCGATCCCGCCTTGGTCGACGTGCGCATCGGGTTGCTTCGCGCTGCCGGGCCGTTCGTGAAGGATGTCGACCCAGCGCGGTTGATGGTGGCCCCGGAGGGGGAGCGGCGGTTCGTGTTCGAGGGGCCGAACGCCGGCTTCTACCGGCCGGATCGGCTGATCGCGGGGGCGATGCAGGCGCCGATCGCGTTTCGGCGCATGATCCAGGAATGGCGGCCCGACGTGGTGATGAGCTTCCTGAAGGGGACGACGCTGATCACGCAGCTGGCGCTGGCGGGGCTTGGTGCGGCGCGGCCGCGCTGGATCGCGCGCGAAGGCAACAATACGCTGGCGGTGATCGGTGACGAGCTTCGCTCGCCGGCAGCGCAGCGGCTGGTTACCTGGTATACGGCGCGGACCTATCGCGCGGCCGACGTGTTGCTCGCCAATTCGCAGCATATGGCGGACGGCCTGATAGACGATCTGGCGCTGGACCCAGCACGCATGCGGATGATCCGCAACCCGATCGATGCCGCGCGCGCGCGCCGGGAGTCGGACGCGCCGATCGCGCGAACATCGGAGGCGCGGCCGTTCATCCTGTCGGTCGGCCGGCTGGAATATCAGAAGGGCCATGACATGCTGCTGACGGCCTATGCCGCCAGCCGCGCGCGGGCCACGCATGACCTGGTGATTGTCGGCCGTGGATCGCGCGAGGCGCAACTGCGGCAACAGGCGGCAGCGCTTGGCATTGATGGGAGCGTCAGCTTCGTCGGGTTCGACGACAATCCCTGGGCGTGGATGGCGCGGGCCGACCTGGTGGTGCTGCCGTCGCGATGGGAAGGCTTTCCGACGACCGCCGGCGAGGCGCTGGCGCTGGGGCGTCCGACACTGGTCACCGATTGCCGCTTCGGATCGCGCGAGCTGGTCGGCCATGATGTGGCGGGCTGGTGCGTCACGCCGGATGCCGATGCGATCCGCGGCGGGATCGATCGCCTGATCGAGGACCGGGCGCTCGCCGCGCGGCTGGGCGCCGCGGGGCCGGCGCGCGTCGAGGCGTTCGGCATGACGGCGATGATCGCGGCCTATCAGGCGCTGTTCATCGAGCAGGCGGCGCTCGGCCCCGGTGCCCTCGTCGCCGCCTGAGACTGGACCACCGACAAGCGACCGGGCGGGACAATTGATCCTGCGCGGTGGCGGGGCCAATGCGCTCGGCTTTCTGATCCGCTTCGGCGCGCGCTTTGGCTTTCTGTTTGCGGGCGCGCAATTGTACGGCGCTTCGCTGCTGGGCGCCTATGCCATTGCCCTGGCGGTGGTCGAACTGGGGGTGATGGCGGGCGGGGTCGGCGCACGCTGGCTGATCTTCCAGTGGATCGACGAACGCGGCCGGGGCCGTGCGCCGCGGCATGTGGTGATGGATGCGGTGCTGCTGGCGGGGTGCGCGTCGACGATCCTCTGGATCGCGGTGGCGGCGGCTGCGCTGCTCGTGCCCGCCACTACGCTGGCGGCGCAGACCGCGACGGCGCTGCTGTGGCTGGCGCCGACCATCCTGATCCAGGTGCTGGTCGAAGTGCTGCTCGCCGCGACGCGCTGGAGACGGGAAATACGCTATGACGTGATCGGGAAGAGCGTGATCCAGCCCTGGATCGGCATCGTGGTCGCGCTGCTCGCTTGGGTTGCGGGGGCGCGGACGATCGGCCTGCCGCTGTCCTATCTGGTCGCCTCGCTGGTGGTGCTGGCGTATGCGGTACTCGCCGTGCGGCGGGTGCTCCCGACGAGCGACGTGCCCTATCGTCCGAGCCGACAGCGACTGCGTCGGATGGCATCGCAAGGCCTGCCGACGATGATCAGCGAGGTGAGCGACGGGCTGGTCGCGCGGATCGACCTATGGCTGGTCGGCGCGTTGCTGGGGCAGGCGGCGGCCGGCATCTATGGCGTGGTCAAGCAGATTGCCATCGTGCCCCGCCAGGTACGCCAGAGCATCGACGGGATGCTGGTGCCGCTCGTCTCCAACACGCTCGCGCAGGCCGGGGAGATCGGCGCGGGGCGGGCGATCGGCAGCGCAATCCGCCTGTTGCTGGTGATCCAATTGCCGCTGCTGATCGCCCTCGCCGTCGTGGG
Source organism: Chlorella sp. CH2018 (assembly GCA_009928355.1). Classification (NCBI taxonomy): domain Eukaryota; kingdom Viridiplantae; phylum Chlorophyta; class Trebouxiophyceae; order Chlorellales; family Chlorellaceae; genus Chlorella; species Chlorella sp. CH2018. Next base: position 358,205 of record VIYQ01004046.1, on the reverse strand, counting down.
TGCACCGCTGCTGGAGCTGTTCGGCAAGGGGTTTGGTGCCGGGGCGGGGGCGCTGCTGCTGCTGACGGGTGCGGAGATCGTGCAAGGCAGCTTTGGCGTGGCGGACCTGATCTTCGCCTATCGCCGGCCGAGGCTCGGCCTTCGCGTCACGCTGCTTGGGGTGGCGGTGGCCGGCTTGCTGGCGAGCGTGCTGATCCCGGCGTTCGGAATGGCAGGCGCGGCCGGGGCAGTTCTGGGCGGCTATGCCGCGCGGGCGCTGGCGCGACGGATCGTGCTGCGTCGCGTCTTCGGGATCGTCGCGACCCCGGGCGTCGCCGCCATTCCGCTGGCGATCGGCGCGGCGGCGATGGGCGTCGTGCTGGCGCTGCACCGCCTGCCGCCCGCCGCGCTAGTCGCAGGGCTGGGTACCTACGCAATATCCCTTCTGGCGTGGCGGCGGGCGAGCGGGATCACCTTCCTGCCGACCGGTTTCGTCGACGAATCGCCCTGATTGCGCCACGAGATGCTGTCAAAGGGGGTGCATGAACACTGTGCGTATCATTGCTTCGGCCGCTCTCCTGCTGCTTGCCCCCTCGGTGGCAGCGCAGGGCAAGGGCACCATCCTTGGCCCCTATGCCGCGCGCTGCGCGGCGGGGAATGAGCCGTCGATCCTGGTGAATGTGGTGGGGCTGAAGAACCGCAACGGGGCGCTGCGCGCCCGCACCTTTGGCGGGGCGACCTCCACCTGGTTCGAGAAGAAGGGCTGGATCACGCGCGTCGAAGTGCCGGCGCCAAGTTCCGGGCCGGTGCGAATCTGCCTGCCGGTGTCGGCACCCGGCACTTACGCCGTCGACCTGCGGCACGACATGAACGGCAATGGCGAGACCGACAAGTCGGACGGCGGCGGCGCGTCGGGCGATCCCAAGGTGACGCTGCTGGACTTCATCCTGGGCCGCAAGCCATCGCCCAAGGTGACCGCGGTGCATGTCGGCAATGGCGTGACCGAGATTACCGTGACCGCCATGTACCTGCGCAATGGGGCGCTTCGCCCGATCGAGGGCATGGCGCGCTGAGCCGCAGCGCTCGTCCCCGCCACCATCATGCTCAGGCGGGGGCGAGCTGCCCCTGAAGCGCCGTGATTCGCGCAACCTGCGCGGTGACGGCGTCGCGGACCTGTGCGGAGGCGGCGGTCAGCGCCGGATATTCGGAGCCTACCGTCACGGCGCGCTCCTGCGCCATGTCGCCGAGTTGGATCGCCAGATCGCCAGTCGATGAGCGCAGCGAATCCAGTTCCGCCAGCGCCACCTGCGCATCGAGCCAGCGATCGCTGCCCGCGGCGGCACCACGCGCGCTGCTGACCAGTCGGGCGGCGCGCGTCGCGGCCGTATCGAACGCGCTCACCCGTTCTGTCAGCGTGGCCATCACGGTGGCGATCTGTGCGTCGAGCGCTGGGTCCGTCTGCGGCGGCTCGGGCGCGGCGGGTGGCGGTTCATCGAGGTTCTGCGTTTCGGCGGGCCGGGGAAGCAGCGAGGGATAATCGCCCTGCGCGGTGCACCCGGCAGCGATCAGGAGGAGGGCGAGCGGGGCGGGAAGGGCACGGAGCAGCATGAGAATGTGTTAGGTAGCGAGAAAGTTATGCGCAACGCTCTTGCCTAATCCAAAAGTCGCTTCTATCAGCGCCACTCCAACGCGCCCGTAGCTCAGCTGGATAGAGCATCAGACTACGAATCTGAGGGTCGGACGTTCGAATCGTTCCGGGCGCGCCATTATTTACAGCACAAGTTCCACGCGCCCGTAGCTCAGCTGGATAGAGCATCAGACTACGAATCTGAGGGTCGGACGTTCGAATCGTTCCGGGCGCGCCACTTCCCTGATGGGGAGTTTGGATGGAAACACGCTGACCGCGCCGCTGCGCCACCTTTCCCGTCGCTGTTTACCTGCTGAGGGGCGCCATGCCTCTTCTCGTCGCGCTGCCGCTTTGCCAAAGCCGCTTCGGGCGCCCGCGTGGCGGCAACAGAAAGGGAGAGCGGCGAGGATGGGTGTGGATGGCGTGAGACGCGGCAGGACAGATGGCGGCCCGATCCTGAGCGTGGAGGAATTGCGCACGCTGCTGGCCGGTGCCTTCCCGGGGCGGGCAGGCGAGGGCGGGACGGTCGAGGTGCTTGGCCCCGGAACCGCGCGCATGATCCTGGATCCGCTGCCGGCGATGGCGCGGCCGGGCAACATCGTCTCCGGCCCGACGCTGATGACGCTGGCCGATCATGTCGCCTATGCGGTGATCCTGGCGCACACCGGACCGATGCTGATGGCGGTTACGCACACCCTGACCATGAGCTTCCTGCGCGCTTGCCGGTTCGAGCGGATCGTCGCGGATGCCACCATCCTGAAGATGGGACGTCGGCTGGTCACTGTCGATGTCCGGATCTGGCAGGGAAGCGAGGCCGGGATCGTGGCGCAGGCGACCGTGGGTTATACGCTGCCGTCAGGATGAACGACGCGAAGCCGCCGCGGCTGTCCCGGAGGGCGACCGCGGCGGCGGCGGGAGAGACGAGGATCAGAGGCGGAGGCCGAGGCCGACGCCGAAGACCAAAGGATCCACGTTCAACCGCACGCGCTGCGTACCGGCGGCTGCGGTATCCAGCCGGGCGGTCGTATCAATGTCGATATATTTAACGTCGAGGTTCAGGAACACCTTGCGCGACAGGTCGATGTCGATGCCAGCCTGGGCGGCCCAGCCGACGCTGTCCTTCATGTGCACGCGGGTGCGCCCGACTGCTGCCTCCAGCGCGGGCGAGGCCTTTTCGTTCCAGAAGATCGTGTAGTTGATCCCAGCGCCGACATAGGGCCGCACGGTGGAGCGCGGCATGAAGTGATATTGCATGGTCAGCGTCGGCGGCAGCACCCAGGTGGAGGCCAGGCGGCCGATACCGCCGGTGGTGCCGGTGCGACCGTCGGCATGATGCTTCGTCGTGGAAGCGATCAGTTCGAAACCGATATTGTCGGTCGCCATATAGGTGAGGTCGATTTCGGGCATGACGCTGTTGTCGATCCGCACCTTCTCCCCCGGGAAGGCGGGCAGGATGCTGCCGGAGCGCTCATTGGGCGCAACCGTGATGGCGCGGGCGCGCAGCAGCACGTCGCCGGCGCGCGTTCCGACCCGCGCCGCATCGTCCTGCGCCGCGGCGGGCATGGCAGCCACGCCGGCAACCATGACACCCAGCGCCGCGACCAACCGCTTCTTCATCGTCATTCCCCTTTGCATCTTTGTTCGGAATGAGTCCGGGGTAGGCGCGCCGGCGGGGGGCGGCGTTGATCGGCGCCAAGCAAGTTTTTGACCGCGATCAAGGATGCGTCACTGGCCATGCCCCACGCGGTTGCCATGTGGACCTACCATCCCGACCTGCTCGCCCGCGCGGTGCCGCGCTATACCAGCTATCCGACGGCGGCCGAATTCGGCGACATGGTGGGTAGCGAGGACATGGCCGTCGCGCTTGACCGGGTCGCGCCGGACGAGGCGATCTCGCTTTATCTCCACATCCCATATTGCCGGGAAATCTGCTGGTATTGCGGGTGCAACACGGGCGCGGCGAACCGCAGCGCGCGGCTGTCCAACTATCTGGCGCGGCTGGGCGAAGAGATTGCGCTGGTCGCGCGCCGGCTGGACGGACGCGGCCGCGTGGGGCGCATCGCCTTCGGCGGGGGCAGCCCCAACGCCATACCGGCCGACGCCTTTGCTGACCTGGTCGCGCAGGTCCGTGACGCCTTTCAGTGCGATGACGACACGATCGTCTCGGTCGAAATCGATCCGCGCGGCTTCGGCGCGGGATGGGCACGGGTGCTACGCGGCGCGCAGGTCACGCGGGCGAGCCTGGGCGTGCAGACGTTCGACCCCGCGATTCAGGCCGCGATCGGCCGGGTGCAGCCCGAAGCGGAGATCCGCGAGGCCGTCGCGATCCTGCGCGCGGCCGGCGTGTCATCGATCAACTTCGACCTGATGTACGGCCTGCCGGCACAAGACGATGACAGTTTGCGCGCGACGCTGGCCACGGCGCTGACGATGGCGCCGGATCGGCTGGCGGTATTCGGCTACGCCCATGTGCCGCACATGATCGCGCGGCAGCGGCGGATCGACGCCACGTTGCTGCCCGACGCGGCGGCACGGTTTCGGCATGCGGCACTGGCGCATGAGACACTGACCGGGGCGGGGTATCGCGCGGTCGGTTTCGATCATTTCGCGCGGCCGGACGACGCGCTGGCGCAGGCGGCGGCCGCGGGCACACTGCGGCGCAATTTCCAGGGCTTTACCGAGGATCCGGCGGAAACGCTGGTTGGGCTGGGCGCGAGCGCGATCAGCGAATTTCCCGATCGTCTGCTGCAGAATGAAAAGAACACCGGCCGCTATCACATGGCGATCGGCAGCGGGCGCTTCGCGGTCACACGCGGGCTGCGGCGCAGCGCCGAGGACCGGCTCCGCGGACGGGCGATCGAAGCGATCCTGACGCGTGGCGAAGCCGACCTGTCGGGGGTGCCGCAACTGGGAACGGTTCATTCGCGGCTGGCGCCGTTCGTCGAGCACGGGCTTGTCCGCTGGAACGGCGAGCGCCTGCTGCTGCAGGATGAGGCGCGCCCCTTTGCGCGGGTGATCGCGGCGACGCTGGACGCCTATCGCGGTGAGGAGCCCGCGCGCTTCAGCAGCGCCGTCTGAGCCCCATGCCGATCGCCGCCAACGATCCCGGCTGCGCCCCGCCACGCTGCGCCGCCTGTGCCGCGCGCGACACGTCGGTGTGCGCGAGCTTTGCCGATCGGGAGCTGACTGCGTTGCACGGCATCGGCCGCCGGCGCATGCTGAAGGCCGGCCAGGTGCTGATCTGGGCGGGTGATCCGGCGGCGGTCTGCGCCAATCTGGTCTCCGGCGTGCTGAAGGTCGTGCGCGAGGATCCGGACGGGCGGGCGCAGATCGTCGGCCTGTTGTTTCCCGGCGATTTCGTCGGCGAATTGTTCGTCGAACAGGCGCGCGAGACGGTGGTGGCGTTGGTCGATGCCGATCTGTGCCTTTACTCGCGCCGTGCGCTGGAGCCGGTACTGGCGGCCCAGCCGGGTGCCGAGGGGCTGTTGCTGCGCCGCGCGCTGGGGACGCTGGCCGAGGCGCGGCGCTGGATGCTGATGCTGGGGCGAAGGCACGCGCCGGAGAAGGTCGCCGCCTTCCTGCTCGACATGCATCGCCGACTGGGCGTGGGTGACCGCGTGGACCTGCCGATGGGGCGCGGCGCGGTGGGTGAGGTGCTGGGCCTGACGATCGAGACGGTTAGCCGGCAGATGACGGCGCTAAAGGCCGCCGGGCTCATCGCGCTGCCGGGCGGGCGGCAGGTGCGGCTGCTCGACCGCGCGGCGCTCGCCCGTATCGCTGGGTGACCGGATCAGGCAGCGAGTTGCGGCAGCGGGTGATCGCCGGCGAGAAGATCGATCCGGCGCTGGCAGGTGGCGACCATCGCGGGCCGATGGCTGACCAGCAGGAGCCCCTGACCGGTGCGATTCAGCCGCTGCGCCAGCCGCGCGGCCACCAGCTGTTCGGTCGCCGCGTCCAGCCCTTCGCTCGGTTCGTCGAGCAACAGCCAGGGCGCCGCGCTCGCATAAGCGCGGGCGAGGGCGAGCCGCCGGCGCTCACCGCCGGATAGCCGCGCGCCATTCTCACCGACCCATCCGTCGAGACCGCCGAGCGCGCGCACGCGATCGTCGATCGCGGCATCGTGCAGCGCCTGCCACAGCGCGTCGTCGGACAGCGCCGGATCGGCGAGCAGCATATTGTCGCGCACAGTGCCCGAGAGCAGGGCGGCATCTTGCGGCGCCCAGCCGAAGCAGCGGCGGCGAATGACGGGATCGATCTGTGCCGCGTCATGCCCATGGAGCGCCATGCTGCCCGGCGCGGGATCTCGCAGGCCGAGCAGCGTTTCGAGCAGCGTCGTCTTGCCGGCGCCCGACGGGCCGACCAACGCGACACGCTCGCCGGGACGAAGGACGGCGCTGCACGGGCTGGCGAGGGTGAGTGTCGGCGCGGCGACAAGCGCAGTGGCCGGGGCAGGGGCAGGGGCAGGGCCGATCTGCGCGGAAGCATTCTCCAGGATGGCGTCGAGCCGGACCTCTGCCTCACGCACGCGTCCCTGCTCGACCAGGGCGCGCAGCAGCGGCCCCAGGCCATCGATCGTCATCGCTGCGGCCAAGGCCGCCATTGCCGCGATCGGCGCGCCGGCGGGGGCGGCAAGGAACAGCGCGCTGGCGGCGGCCAGGCCGATCCCACCCGCGTGAAGCCATTCGAACCAGCCTGCCGCTTCGGTATGCCGGCGATGCGCATGACCCAGTGCGCGCGCCTCCACGGTGATCCGGTCTGCGGCCCAATCCTCCAGCCCGAAGCAGCGAAGCTCCGGCGCGGCATCGACCAGCCGGGCGACTTCCTCGCGCAGCGCGCCGGCCGCCTGCTGAACCGCGCGACCCGGCGCATCCATGCGGCGGGACAATAGCGTGCCGATCACCAGGGTCGCCCCGGCGCAAGCCAGTGTCGCCAGCGCGGCGGGGATACCGCCGAGGATTACCAAACAGCCGCCGGCGCCGATTGCGGCGGCGATGCCCCCGGGTGCCGATAGGCGGACGAAGCGGGTCTCGATCGCGCCGACATCATCGACGAGGCGTGCGGTCGCTTCTCCGGTCCCGAGCGCCATCGCGCGGTGGACCGGCGCGGCGGCCAGCGCACGGTACAAGGCGGGCCGGATGCGTGCGAGCGCGCCGAACGCCGCCTCGTGGCTGGCCAGCCGCTCACCATAGCGCGCGCCGGTCCGGACAATCGCGAGCAGGCGGATGCCGGCGGATGGCAGCATGTAGTTGAAGGCCAGCGCCACCGCCGGCCCCGCTGCGCCGGCAATCGCGGCGGCGGTGATGAACCAGCCCGACAGGCCCAGGAGAACGACCGAGGCCGCGGCGACCAGCGCTGCAAAGAGTGATGCGCGCAGCAGCAGGCGATGCTGGGCGCGACGTTCGGCGGCGATCAGTGTGGCGAGGGTCACTGGCTGTCTCCGAGGCGGACGACATGGTCGGCGATCGCCGCAACGCGCTCGCTATGGGTGGCGAGGAGGGTGGTGCGTCCACGGCATGCGCCGGCGATGGTGGCGATCAGCGCGGTTTCGCTGGCGTGATCGAGATGCGCGGTCGGCTCGTCCAGCAGCAGCAACGGCGCCGGCTTCAGCAGCGCGCGGGCGAGTGCGATCCGACGTCGTTCGCCGCCCGACAGCCCGCTGCCGCGCGAGTCGATTTCGCTGTCCAGCCCCGCCGGGCGGCGTGCCAGCATCGGTCCAAGCCCCGCGCCCTCGACCGCGGCGTCGAGATCGCGGGGCGTCGCTTTCGGGTTCGCGAGCAGCAGATTGTCGCGGATCGAGCCGGCGAGCAGCAGCGGGTGCTGCCCGGCCCAGCTGGCGAGCGGCGCGACCGTCCCCATCCTGTCGAGCGGCACGCCATCGACCAGCACCGTGCCGCTTTCCACCGGCGCGAGGCCGAGCAGCAGGTGGAGCAAGCTCGACTTGCCGCTGCCCGACGGGCCGACCAGCGCGATCGTCTGTCCGGGCGCGGCGGTGAACGAGAGGTTGGCCACCGCAGGGCGGTCGCTGTCGGAATAGCGGATCGTCACATCGTGGAAGGCGAGTGCGGGCGGGGCGGAAATCGGCCGCGGGCGCGCCGGGGTGAGCGGGGCGGGGAGCGCCATCAGCCGCTCGGCCGCCGTCTCTGCCGACTGCTTGTCGTGATAGGCGGCGGCGAGGCGGCGCATCGGACCATAGAATTCGGGCGCCAGTGCCAACACGAAAAAGGCCCGGCCGAGATCGAGCTGTTCGGGCACGGGGACGGGGAGTTGGCCGAGCAGGTTGAAGCCGCAATAGACCGCGACCAGCGCCACTGACAGCGCGGCGAAGAATTCGAGCGCCGCGGAGGACAGGAAGGCAACCCGCAGCACGCGCATCGTTCGTGTGGCGAGCTCGTCCGCCGCTTCGCCCAGCGCCTTCGCCTCGCGCTGCTCCGCCCCGAAGGCGAGCACCACCGGCAGGGTCCGCACGCGGTCCGCAAAGCGGCTGGAAAGGCGCGACAAGGCGACGAACTGTCGGCGTGATTCATCCGCCGCGGCGCCGCCTGCGAGCGCCATCGCGATGACGAAGGGGATCAGCGTGCCGAGCAGGATCGCCGCCGATACCGGGCTGGCGATGGCAGTGGCGGCCAGCACCAGCAGGGGCGCCAGCACGGCCGCGCGTCGTGCCGGGAGGAAGCGGGCGACATAGCCGTCGAGCGCCTCCACCTCGTCGACTGCGGCAGTGATCCAGCCGCCCAACGTGGTGGCGCCACCCGGTGCGCGGTGAAGCGCGGCCTCCACCACGCGGCGGCGCACCTGCGCCTTCGACCGCTCGGCCGCAGCGGCGCCGATCCGCGCCGATGCCATGGCGAACAGCCCGCGCGCCGCGCCGGTCACCGCGACCAGCGCCGCCCAGGGGAGGACGGCGGCGAGGCCATCCGGTACTGCGACGACGCCGCCCGCGAGGCCGGCGGCAAAGCCGATGGCGGCGAGCGTATCCAGCAGCAGCACGGCACCGGCAGCGCCCGCGCCCGTGCCGGCCGCGGCGGTGAGCCACCGGCCGCGCGCACGGGCCATGGCCTTTGTCGATGGGATCGCAGTCATGCACGGCAGGTCGCTGCGAAACAGCGCCAGGTCTTTGACCACGGTCAATGTTGCGCGTGCGGCCCGGGCCTACCGCGCGGCCATCCAGGGGCCGGACGTGCGGCCCCACGGGGGAGACATTTCAATGGACCTCGGGGTCACAGACCTGTCGCGGCTGCAATTCGCGCTGACCGCGCTGTACCACTTCCTGTTCGTGCCGTTGACGCTCGGCCTGTCGTTCATGCTCGTCATCATGGAATCGATCTATGTGATGACGAACCGCCCGGTGTGGCGGGTCGCGACTCGGTTCTGGGGCAAGATCTTCGGCATCAATTTCGCGCTGGGTGTCGCGACCGGGCTCACCATGGAGTTCCAGTTCGGCACCAACTGGTCGTATTTCTCGCATTATGTCGGCGACATCTTCGGTGCGCCGCTCGCGATCGAGGGGCTGATGGCCTTTTTCCTCGAGGCGACCATGGTCGGCATCATGTTCTTCGGCTGGGACCGGCTGTCGAAACTGGGCCATCTGATCGTCACCTTCCTGGTGGCGCTGGGCACCAACCTGTCCGCCTTGTGGATCCTGATCGCCAATGGCTGGATGCAGAACCCGGTCGGCGCGACCTTCAATCCCGAGACGATGCGGATGGAGGTGAGCGATTTCGGCGCGGTGCTGTTCAATCCGATTGCGCAGGCCAAGTTCGTTCACACCGTTAGCGCCGGCTACGTCATCGCCTCCGCACTCGTGCTGGGCGTATCGGCCTATTACCTGCTGAAAGGCCGCTTCATCCCCGTGGCGCGTCGGTCGATGACGGTCGCCGCGGCGTTCGGCCTTGCCTCCTCGTTGTCGGTCGTCGTGCTGGGTGACGAGAGCGGCTACGCGCTGACCGACAACCAGAAGATGAAGCTCGCCGCGATCGAGGCGGTCTGGCACACCGAGCCTGGCCCCAGTGGCCTGACGCTGGTCGGCTATCCCGATTCCGTCGCCCGCGAGACGCGCTACAAGGTCGAAATCCCGTGGCTGCTGGGCCTGATCGCGACGCGCAGCCTGGATGGCACCGTTGCCGGCATGTCGGAACTGGTGCTGAAGGCGCAGGAGCGGATCGCGTCGGGCATCATCGCTTATGATGCGGTCGAACGGTTGAAGACCGATCCCACCAATGCCGAGCAGCGCGCCCGGTTCGAGACGCACAAGCGCGACCTTGGCTATGGCCTGCTGCTGAAGCGGCATCTGGACGATCCGCGCCTGGCGACCCCGGCGCAGATCGAGGCGGCGGCGTGGGACACGGTGCCTGACGTCGGCCTGATGTTCTGGACCTTCCGCGTGATGGCGCTGATCGGCTTTGCGATGATCGCGCTGTTCGGTGCGGCATTCGTCCTGTGCTCGCTACGGTTGCATCTGCAGAGCCGCTGGTTCCTGAAGCTGGCCGTTGCGGCCATCCCGCTGCCGTGGCTCGCGGCCGAGATGGGCTGGATCGTCGCCGAACTGGGCCGCCAGCCCTGGGCAATCGAAGGCGTCCTGCCGACGTTCCTGGCGCACAGCACGCTGAGCCGTGGCGCCCTGTGGACGACGATCGCGGGCTTCACCGCGCTGTATGGCGGCCTGGCCGTGATCGAGGTTCGCCTGATCCTCGCCGCGATCAAGCACGGGCCGGATGCGCGCGAGCCTGATCAGCCGGCGCCGGGACCGATCCCCGCCGAGCCCATTACCGCCTGAACGAAAGGATCGAACCATGTTCGACTATGAGACGCTACGCGTCATCTGGTGGGCGCTGATGGGCGTGCTGCTCATCGGCTTCGCCCTCACCGATGGGTACGACCTGGGGGTGGCATCGCTGCTGCCCTGGGTCGCCAAGACCGACGCCGAGCGGCGTATGGTGATCAACAGCGTGGGACCGACCTGGGAGGGAAACCAGGTGTGGTTCATCCTGGGCGGCGGTGCGATCTTCGCGGCCTGGCCGCATGTCTATGCCGTCAGCTTCTCCGGCTTCTACCTGGCGATGTTCGTGGTGCTATCGGCGCTGATCCTGCGGCCGGTTGGGTTCAAATATCGCTCCAAGCGGCCGGACCCCGCATGGCGCACGCGTTGGGACTGGGCATTGTTCGTCGGCGGCTTCGTCCCGGCGCTGGTGTTCGGTGTGGCGGTCGGCAACGTGCTGCAGGGCGCGCCTTTCCGCATCGATAGTGACCTGCGCTCCTTCTACGAGGGCAGTTTCCTTGACCTGTTCACGCCCTTCACGTTGCTGTGCGGCCTGTTGTCGGTCGCGATGCTGGTACTGCACGGCGCGGCGTGGCTGGCGATCAAGGTGGAGCGTGGGCCAGTGCACGATCGCGCACGCGCCGTCGGCAGCGTCGCGGCGATCGCGACGATCGTGCTGTTCGCGGTCGGCTATGCCATCGTCGCTTATGGCGATGTCGGCTATCGCATCACCAGCGTCGTCGATCCGGCCGGCCCGTCCAACCCGCTGCGCACCACCGCGGAACAGGTCGCGGGCGGCTGGCTCACCAACTTTGCGCTTTATCCCTGGATGGTGGCGGCGCCGCTGATGGGCTTCGTCGGTGCGGTGCTGGCGTTTGTCGGCATTCGCCGCGGCGCCGAGGTGCTGGCCTTTGCCGGCTCGTCCTCCGCCGCGGTCGGGATCATCGCCACCGTTGGCTGTTCGATGTTCCCGTTCATCCTGCCGTCCAGCATCGACGCGCATTCCAGCCTGACGGTGTGGAACGCATCGTCCACGCACCGGACGCTGGGGATCATGCTGTTCGTTACCGTGGTCTTCCTGCCCATCGTGCTCGCCTACACCGCCTGGGCATACAAGGTGATGTTCGGTCGGGTGACGACGGAGGAAGTCCGCACCAACCCTGACTTCTACTGACAGGAGGCTGATACGATGTGGTATTTCACCTGGGTTCTCGGCCTTGGCCTCGCCGTCCTGTTCGGCATCCTCAACGGCATCTGGCACGAATTCCATCTGCCGATCGAGGATGACGACGAGGCGCCGGCGCGCCGTTGATCGACGCAGCACGGGGTGACGCGCGTGCGTCGCCCCGTTTTGCATGACCAGGCGGGGGCGACAGACCTGCGCCGCCGACCTATATGGCAGCCATGCTGGCCAAGGATATTTGTGCGGATTGCGCCGTGCGCGACCAGGCGCTGTGCGGCAGCCTAGACGATCAGGAACTCGTCGCGCTCAATTCGATCGGGCAGCGCCGCCGGGTGCCGCGCGGCGCCACCGTCATGTGGGCGGGCGATGAAAGCGTGATCTGCGCCAATCTGCTGTCCGGCGTGCTGAAGCTGGTGGCGTCGACCGCCGACGGGCGCGAGCAGATCGTCGGTCTGCTTTATGCCTCCGACTTCGTCGGCACGCCCTTTGCCGATCACGCCGATTTCACGATCACCGCACTGACCGATGCCGAATTGTGCGTCTTCCCCCGCCAGGCGTTCGAGCGGGTGCTGGAGGATCATGCGCGCATGGAGCACGTGCTGCTGCAACGCACGCTGCGCGCGCTGAACGAGGCGCGCGGCCGGATGCTGACGCTGGCGCGTAAATCGGCGGAGGAGAAGATCGCCGGCTTCCTGCTCGACATGGCGTCACGCGCGGGTAGCACCGGATGCCGCGCGACGCCCGACGGGCCATTCACCTTTGACCTGCCGCTGACGCGCGGTCAGATCGCCGACGTGCTGGGGCTGACGATCGAGACCGTCAGCCGGCAAATGACGAAGCTGAAGAGCGCCGGCGTCATCTCGCTGCCCGGCGGGCGGGGGATCACCATCGCGGATCAGAACGCGCTGGAACTGCGCGCACAGGCGGCCTGAGCGCAGCGGCGGCGGGCTAGGCGGCGGCGGCCCGCCGGCCCAGCGCCTCAACCAGCAATGCCCGCCCCTCTGCGGTGAGCCGCTGGTGCGCGGCCGCGAGGATCGCCAGCTGTTCGAGTTCGATCGATGCGCGGCAGCCAGTGAAGAAACAGCGCAGCATATAGCCGAGCGTCGCCGCATCGGGCGCCGGCGTTTCCTCATCGGGCCGAAGCGCGGCGAGCAGTTCCTGCGCGTAAACGGTGTTGGCAGCGCGCCGCGTCTCGATCAGCCGGGAAAGGGTCGTGCCGAGGGGGTCAGTGCCGGACGGGCGCAGGAGGGGAGCGACCGGGCAACGATCATCTTCGCCAGTCGCGATCACCATCTCCAGTCCGCTGCACAGCCGCGCGCACGTTGCCGGATCCGGCAATGCGGGCAGGGCGTCGGCGCATTGCTCCAGCGCGTCGCACAGCGCGGCGACGCCGGTGTGAAAGGCGACGAGGCGCATCAGGTCGACTTCCTGCACCACCTGCCAGCCACGCGAAAACGCCAGCACGAGGCCGGCAGAACGATCATGCCTCGTCACGGGCAAACTCCCTTTGTGCGGGGAGGCTAGCGTACGGCCCGCACGCGGCATTGACCGGGGTCAAACCGCCGGCCCCCATGCCGTGCGATGCCGCCATCAGTATGATGATGATGGTGGGGCATGTCTGATGGATCATGATGTCGTGGTGATCGGCGGCGGGCCGGCGGGATTGGCGCTGGCCTGTTCGTTGCGCGGAACCGGCCTTCGGATCGCCGTGGTGGAGCGCCAGCCCGCGGACGTTCTCGCCAACCCACCAAGCGACGGGCGCGAGATCGCGCTGACCCATCGCTCCGTGCGCCTGCTGCAGGAGATGGGCGCGTGGCAGCATCTCGACCCCGCGATGATCGCGCCGCTGCGCGCGGCACGCGTGCTGAACGGCCGTTCGCCGTTCGCGCTCTCGTTCGATCCCGCTGGCGGTGCGCAGGACTGGCTGGGGCAGCTGGTGCCCAATCATCACTTGCGCCGGGCGCTTTATCGAACCGCGTTCGAGGCCGGCGATGGACAGGCGGGGTTGGAACTGGTTGCCGGCGTTGCGGTGGATCGTGTGCGGACCGGGCGTGCGGCCGCAAGGGTGACACTGGCCGACGGGCGTGACTTGCGCAGCCGCCTGCTGGTGGCGGCGGATTCGCGCTTGTCGAAGGTGCGCGAGCAGCTTGGCATTACCGCGTCGATCAACCGGCTCGGCCGATCGATGATGGTGTGCCGCGTGGCGCATGACCGCGACCATGGCGGCGTGGCGACTGAATGGTTCGATCATGGGCAGACCATCGCGCTGCTGCCGCTGCCGGGACGCACCTCGTCCATCGTGCTGACGCTGCCGGCGGCGGAGATCGAGCGGATCGCCAGCCTTGATCGCGCGGCCCAGGGGGCGGAGCTGACGATGCGGTCGGCCGGTCGGCTGGGGCGGTGCACGGTGGTGGAGGATCCGCACGTCTATCCACTTGCCACCACTTTTGCCCGGCACTTTGCCGCGACGCGCGCGGCGCTGATCGGCGATGCCGCGGTGGGGATGCATCCGGTGACGGCGCATGGCTTCAACCTGGGATTGCAGGGGCAAGCGACGCTGACCCGGCTGATCCGCGAGGCGGTGGGCGCCGGGCGCGACATCGCCTCGCCGCTGCTGCTGCGCCGCTACGAGGCCGCGCACCGGCTCGCCACCCGGCCGCTTTACACCGGCACCAATCTGCTGGTGCGCCTCTACACCGATGATCGACCACTGGCCGGGGTGGCACGCCATGCGGTGCTGCGGGCAGGCGCGCGCCTGCCGCTTGCCCGCCAGCTGATCAGCCGCTCGCTGATGCAGCGTTGATCCCCGTCAATGATCGCGCAGGTCCGCGGCGCTAGCCCGTCGCCCGAACAAGAGGTCGGGGGTATCGTGGACATTGTATCAAAGGGCTTTTGGCACCGGTCGCATCATCTCGACCGGATGACGTTGCGCGAGCTGGTGGTCGCCTATTTCCAGCATTACGCCATCCTCTGCTACCTCGCGCTGACCGCGCTTTCCATTGGCTTGTTCGTCATGCAGCCGGCGCCGGTGCTGCCGACGATCGCCACGATCGCGCTGATCGTCCTGGCCTATCCATTGATATGGTATTGCCTGCACCGCTGGGTGCTGCACTGCCACTGGATGTTCAAGGTGCCGTGGCTGGCGGCCACGTGGAAGCGGATCCACTACGACCATCACCAGGATCCCAACCATCTGGAGGTGCTGTTCGGCGCGCTCTACACCACGTTGCCGACGCTGCTGCTGGTGTCGGCGCTGCCGGGCTATCTGATCGGCGGGGTGGGCGGGGCGGCGGCCGGTTTTGCCACCGGGCTGCTGGCGACGTGCTTCTATGAGTTTTTCCACTGCATCCAGCACCTGTCGTACAAGCCGCGCGCGGGATGGCTGGCGCGGATGAAGGTGCGCCACATGGAACATCATTTCCATGACGAGAACGGCAATTTCGGCATCACCAACTTCGCCTGGGATCGGCTGTTCGGCACGCTCTACACCCGCCGCGAGCGCCCGCTGAAAAGCGCCACGGTGTTCAACCTAGGCTATACCCGCGCGATGGCGGCCCGCTATCCCTGGGTGGCGCGGCGATCCAACGGCTTCGTCGCTGAGGGCCATCCGCGGGAGCGCCAGCGGCGGGGCTGAACGAGGTATCAAGTGGCGGCGTCGTCCCTTGGATCGCGCGAGGTCAGCGCAACGGGCAGCCGCCACCCGAAATGGATCGCCGCAACGCGCAGCGCGAAGCAGGCGAGGGCGGACAGGATGGCGGTGGGGACGAGCGGCAGGCGCAGCCAGCTGCCGGTGACCGCCAGCCCGGCGCCGAGAAGCGCGGCGACCGCGTAGATATCCGCCTGCAGCACGGTGGGCGTGCGGGTGACGAGAATGTCGCGCGCCATCCCGCCGCCGATCCCGGTGACCATCCCGAGCAGCGCGGCCATCAGCGGGTCCAGCCCGTAGGTCAGCGCCTTTTCCGCGCCGGCGACCGAGAACAGGGCAAGGCCGGCGGCGTCGAACAGCTGGATCGCGGTGTGCAGCCGTGCCCAGGGCGAATACCAGAAGAAGATCGCCAGTCCCGCGGCGACCGATGTCGCCAGATAGCGCCAGTCGCTGATCGCAGTCGGCGGCACGGCACCGATCAGAACGTCGCGCATGATCCCGCCCGCACTGGACGCCGCGAAGGACAGCACCAGGACGCCAAACACGTCCAGCCGGCGATGGACCCCCAGCATCGCGCCGCTGATCGCAAAGACGAACGTGCCCACCAGATCCATGAAGAACAGCAATTCGTGGACGGCCTGCTGCTCCAGCATCGCGCTGCTTGCGGTCACCAGCCGGTTCCTCCTGCTGCGCGCCGCTAGTTCTGCATCCTTATCTGCTGACCCCTGACCAGCGGGTAGACCGCAAGGTCATGGCCATCCAGATTCTCCTTGTGCATGTCGACGGCCGTAATCTGGCTGTTCTCGTAGGTAGTGTAGTAATAGATGCCTGTGGCGGTGTTGCAGCATGATGAATAGATCGTGATCTCATATTTTTCGTCGTCGACATTGGCACACCCGCGTTGTTGCGCGACCGATCCCAGAATCTGGAAGAATTGGCTAATGGATTCCGATTCCGAGTCTCCGCAGACCGAGTTCATCTTGGTGAAGGTCGCCTTCACGAAGCGGGAGGGGGAGGACAGGTCACCCGGCAGGCCAAGCGCACCCATGCCGCGGCTGTAGATGTCGAAGGTGATCGCGTTGGAGAAATTGTTGGTCGGCGGATAGCGCGACAGGTGCATGTAATTGTTCAGGTTGAACAATTGCATGTCGAACGTGGGATTGTTGGTCAGCACGCCGACGGGATTGTCATAGACCTTGAGCCCGTCACGCAGCGGCTCGACTGTGATGGAGCGGTTCCGGTCTGCGATGATCCAGTGCAGGGGTGAGGTGGGCATCCCTTCGCTGAACGCCTCATCGAACAGGTTCACCGATGGGAGCGCGGCCTCGACCTCCGCCACCGTTTCGAATTGCGCCAGCACCCAGAGGACGAATTCAAACGAGGTGACGTTCGTCTTGCCGGCGGCCGCGGGCAGATAGGCGGCGTTCCCGCTGAACGCGAGTCCGGCCATGCTGAGGCCCTTCTCGTTGGTGCCGTCGTAATAGAGCGGGTAGTTGTTCGCGACGGTGGCCATGCCGATGATTGCGTGATGCGCCTCGATCGGTGGCAGCTTGCGAAGCGCGATCGGGAAGTTGCGCGGCGTGAAAGTGACGGCTTCGCCATACGACATTTCGTAATCGAGGTTGCGCCCGAAATAATGATCCTTGGTGGTGAAGCTCAGTCCGGTGCACATTGCCGTTCTCCGTCCCGCACTTGCCGACAGTGCGCGATGATGCGCCGCGGGAGGGGACGGTGACTGCTTCGGTCCCGCACAGGGCAATGTCTATCTTCGGGAAAGTACGCAGCGTGCGGTCCCGGTTAGTCTCCGTTTGCCAATAGCGAAGGGGCAGCCAAAGCATGTCGCCCGGCTGCCCCCGTTCATGGTCGTGCTTTTGAGCAGCGCCTCACTGACAGGCGAGGCACTCGTCATAATCGGTCGTTTCGCCCAGATCGAACTTGGGCTTCTCGATCGTGTTGTCGGCCTCCACGCCGCCAGCAAAGCCGGCGCGCTGCACGCTCTTGGAGCGCAGATAATAGAGCGACTTGATGCCCAGTTCCCACGCGCGGAAGTGAAGCATCAGCAGATCCCACTTCTCGACGTCCGCCGGGATGAACAGGTTTAGCGACTGGGCCTGGTCGATATAGGGCGAACGATCGCCCGCCAGTTCCAGCAGCCAGCGCTGGTCGATCTCGAAGCTGGTCTTGAAGCAATCCTTCTCTTCCTGGCTGAGGAAGTCGAGGTGCTGCACGCTGCCGCCATGCTCGAGGATCGAGTTCCAGACGCTGTCCGCGTTCTTGCTCTTCTCGTTGAGCAGCTTCTCCAGATACGGGTTCTTCACCGCGAAGCTGCCGGACAGCGTCTTGTGGGTGTAGATGTTGGCCGGGATCGGCTCGATGCAGGCGGACGTGCCACCGCAGATGATCGAGATCGACGCGGTCGGCGCGATCGCCATCTTGCAGCTGAACCGCTCCATCACGCCCATGTCGGCCGCATCGGGGCAGGGGCCACGCTCGGCCGCCAGCGTCATCGACGCCTGGTTCACCTGCGCATTGATGTGCTTGAAGATGCGCAGGTTCCAGCTCTTCGCCATGGCGCCTTCCATCGGCAGGCCGCGCGCCTGGAGGAAGGAGTGGAAGCCCATGACGCCAAGGCCGACCGAGCGCTCACGCGCCGCGGAGTAAGCCGCACGCTCCATGCCCGGCTCATGCCGGTCGATATAATCCTGCAGCACATTGTCGAGGAAGCGCATCACGTCCTCGATGAACTGCTTGTCGTCCTTCCACTGGTCCCACGTCTCGAGGTTCAGCGAGGAGAGGCAGCAGACCGCGGTGCGATCATTGCCGAGATGGTCGCGGCCCGTCGGCAGCGTGATCTCGCTGCACAGGTTCGAGGTGGAGACCTTCAGGCCCAGGTCGCGGTGATGCTTGGGCATGTTCTTGTTCACGTGATCGGCGAACACGATGTACGGCTCGCCGGTCGCCAAGCGAGTCTCGACCAGCTTCTGGAACAGGCTGCGCGCATCGACCTTGCCGCGGACGGTGCCATCCTTGGGGGACTTCAGCTCCCATTCGCCGCCGTCGCGCACCGCTTCCATGAACGCGTCGGGGATCAGCACGCCGTGGTGCAGGTTCAGCGCCTTGCGGTTGAAATCGCCCGAGGGCTTACGGATCTCGAGGAACTCCTCGATCTCCGGGTGCGACACGTCGAGATAGCAGGCGGCCGAGCCGCGGCGCAGCGAACCCTGGCTGATCGCCAGCGTCAGGCTGTCCATCACGCGCACGAAGGGGATGATGCCGCTGGTCTTGCCGTTGAGGCCGACCGGCTCACCGATGCCGCGCACATTGCCCCAATAGGTGCCGATGCCGCCGCCGCGCGACGCGAGCCAGACATTCTCGTTCCAGGTGTCGACGATGCCGTTCAGGCTGTCGGGCACGGAATTGAGGTAGCAGCTGATCGGCAGCCCGCGCCCGGTGCCGCCGTTCGACAGCACGGGCGTCGCCGGCATGAACCACAGGCGGCTGATGTAATCGTAGATGCGCTGCGCATGCGCGGCATCATCGGCGTAGGCGCTCGCGACGCGCACGAAGAGATCCTGATAGGATTCGCCCGGCAACAGGTAGCGATCCTGCAGCGTGTCCTTGCCGAAATCGGTCAACAGCGCATCGCGCGAATGATCGACCTCGATCGGGTACGGCTTGCGCAACGCACCCTTGGTCGCGCTCGCTTCCGCTGCGCCCGTGCCCTCGGCACTTGCTACTAAGGTGTCGGTTGCCATGTTCGCCTCGTTCGCGTCTCTAAAATCCATCGCCGCCGTTCCCCCAGTTGAGCTCGTCCGAATCGGAGGCGAGCCATCATGCTACACCCGAACGCGCTTCACTAAGAACAAAAAGGGATCAATGTGGGTGCCTCGCCCGCATGTCCGTTCCCTTCAGCGGCAGAGCGGCCGCTATCTGTTCTACCAGCACTAGCGCCCGCCGTAGCAGTCTACCCCCACAGATTGTGGCAGAGCGCGCGAAGAGGCAAGGGGGAAGGTGGTCTCGAAGCGGCCATTTGAGTGCCGCTCCGTCGCCTCGCCATGCGGCGACGCGTGGACTTCCGCGGGGTTCGCGAATTGCAAGGCTGAAGGTCGCGAGGGAAAAATTTTCCCGGGCTTGTGGCGCGGCGCCGGACATGCGGCCGGGGCGGGTCTAACGCGCCGCTCGCGCTCCCGAGCAGCGCAGAACTGCGGCGCTCAGCCTGCCTTGCGCAGCGTGCGCGGCTGCGCCGGCGACAGGCGCTCCATGTCGAAATGGCGGGCGAATTCCAGCCCGGCGCGGCCCTCGTCGACCCAGCGGATCACGGCGGGGAACATCTCCTCCTCGACCAGCTCGATCCGCACCTCGGCGCCGACCGCCTCTTCCGGAAAGTCGACGCCGTCGATCATCACCCCGGTCGCCGACAGGTTGCGGATCCGCACCTCCCCGGTGTCGCCGCCGACCTCGAGCCGCGCCGATCGCAGCACGGTAGACCGCGCGGCGCGGCTGACGCGATGGCCAACCGCAAGCGCCGCGCCGTCCTGTTCGCGGAACAGCGCCAGCATCTCAGCGGCGCGGCCGGGGCGGCCATAGACGAAGCCCTGGATGTGGCTGCAGCCAAGGTCTCGGATCAGCGCGATCTCGTCCTGCTGCTCGACGCCCTCGGCGGTGGTTTCCATCCCCAGCGTCTCTGCCAGCGTCACGATCGCGCGGATGATCGCCGCGTTGCGGTTACCGGCCTGGATCGCACCGCGCACGAAGCTCTGGTCGATCTTGATCTTGTCGAATGGCGCCTTCTTCAGATAGCCGAGCGAGGAATAGCCGGTGCCGAAATCGTCGAGCGCCAGGCGAACCCCGATCCCCTTCAGCGCCCGGAACATGTGGCTGGAGGAGGAATCGTCGGTCAGGAAGACGCTTTCGGTGATTTCCAGCTCCAGTCGGCTGGCGGCGAGACCGGCGGAGGCAATCGCGCTGGTGACGATCGCCGGCAGCGCGGGATTGGCGAACTGGATCGCCGAGACGTTGACGGCGATGCGGACCGGGTCGGGCCATTGCGCCGCTTCCGCGCAGGCGGTGCGCAGGACCCACTCGCCGATCGCCTCAATCATCCCGCATTCCTCCGCGATCGGGATGAAGTCGGCCGGGCTGACCGCGCCGCGGGTCGGATGCACCCAGCGCAGCAGCGCTTCGTAGCCGACCACGCGCTCACTGCTGGTCGACACGACGGGCTGATAGACAAGGTGGAATTCGTCGTTGGCGAGCGCCTGGCGAAGGTCGTCCTCCAGCCGCTTGCGGTTCTGCGCGCCGGCCAGCATCTCCTCGCGGAAGAAGCGCGAAACGCCGCGGCCGTCCGCCTTGGCGGCGTAGAGCGCGAGGTCGGCATTGCGGATCAGCGTCTCGCTGTCATTGCCATGTTCGGGTGCGATCGCGATGCCGATCGAACAGCCGATCGACACCGACGAGCCGCCCAGGAAATAGGGCTGCGACAAGGCGGCGATGATCTGCTGCGCCAACGCGCCCAGACGTTCACGATTGCCCTCGCGCGGCAGGACGACCTGAAACTCGTCGCCGCCGAGGCGACCGACGAGCCCCGCGTCCCCGACGCTCTGCTGCAGCCGATGGGCGACCTGTTTCAGCAGTTCGTCCCCCATCTGATGGCCAAGCGTGTCGTTCACCGCCTTGAACCGGTCGAGGTCGAGCAGCAGCAGCGCGTTG
This sequence comes from Chlorella sp. CH2018, assembly GCA_009928355.1. Taxonomy (NCBI): domain Eukaryota; kingdom Viridiplantae; phylum Chlorophyta; class Trebouxiophyceae; order Chlorellales; family Chlorellaceae; genus Chlorella; species Chlorella sp. CH2018. The sequence goes on along the minus strand of VIYQ01004046.1, from coordinate 337,306 downwards.
GTGCTGCGTGCGCCCGTGACCGGCGCCAGCGTCTGATCGAGCGACAGGCGCATCCGCTGGCGATTGGCGAGGCCGGTCAGGCTGTCGAACAGTGCGAGGCGCGTGATCTCCGCATCGGCACGACGCTTTTCGGTGAGGTCGGAGCCGAAGCCGATGAAGCCATGAAATCGGCCAAGATCGTCCAGCAGTGGCCGGCCGGAGATCGACCACCACCGGTCGCCGCCCGCCTCGAACGCGGGGCGCACCGAATAATCGGAGAAGCTGGTGCGCGCCGACAGGTGAAAGGTCAGCGTCCGCTCGGTATCCGCCATGGTCGAATCGACGCGGAAAACCTCCACCAGCCGCTGGCCCAGCGGCATGAAGCCAAGCGTCTGCAACTCGTTGACCAGCTTGCCGCTGAGGTGAACCAGGCAGCCATAACGATCGGTCTGCCAGAACCAGCCCGTGCTGTGGCTTTCATATTCCGCGATCAGCCGGACCGCGAGGACTCGGTCACGCTCCTCCTGCTCGCGCGTGCCCAGCGCCTGATGATCGCGCCGCGCCATGCGCAACACGCCGGCCAGCAACAAGGTGGCGAGCACGATCGCGGCGGCCGACGCTGCGCCCAGTCCCGCGTTCACCGGCACCAGCATCGCCAGCGTGAGCGCCAGGGCGAGCGAGGCGACGCGCACAGAATGAAGCGCGATCGCCGCCATGATGATCGCGCCGAAGCAGGTCACGAAGGCGGTGACCTGAAGCGATCCGCCGGGCAGATGCTGTATCACCGCAAGCTGCAGCGACAGCGCCGCGGACAGTAAAGCGGCCAGCCCGGTCAGGATCGTCACGCGGCGATGCGGCGGCAGCGCCCGTGCGGCGGGGAGGGCAAGCAATCCCCAGATCATCAGCGGCAGGATCGCGAGCAGCGGCAGCAGCCCCACGGTGCGCGCAGTGGCCGCGCCGCTCAGGCCAAGCGCCAGCGCCAGCCCGGCCGTACCGAGCAGCAGCACCGCGGCAACGACGGGCCACAAGGCGGTGACGTCATTGAGCCGTTTTTCGGTGGCCTCGTTGATCGCGTCATGGCCGGTGGCGACAAGCCCCAGCGCCTCAACGAGGCGGGGCTGCTCCGGCGCGAGCGGGCGCGGTGTACGGCGTACGAATCCCATCCCGCCGACGGTAGGGGGAGAGGATTGGCAAAACGTTTATGGCTAGGGGGCACAGCGACGCCCCCGTTGCACTCGCCGCCGGCGCGCCATAGTGCACCGCCTCATGACCACGACGATCCGCGCCGCAGACCTGATCGAGAGCGTTGCCGATGCGCTCCAGTTCATCAGTTACTATCACCCGATGGATTACATCCGCGCGCTTGGCGACGCCTATGAGGCGGAGCAGGGCCCGGCTGCGAAGGATGCGATCGCGCAGATCCTGACCAATTCGCGGATGTGCGCGGAAGGCCACCGGCCGATCTGCCAGGACACCGGCATCGTCAACGTATTCGTCAAATGGGGCATGGACTGCCGCATCGACGATACGACGCGCTCGATGCAGGAAATCGTCGATGAAGGCGTCCGGCGCGCGTATCTCCACCCGGAGAACAAGCTGCGCGCCTCGGTTCTCGCCGATCCCGCCTTCACCCGCCGCAACACCAGGGACAACACGCCCTGCGTCCTCCATGTCGAGATGGTGCCGGGCAGCAAGGTCTCGGTCGACGTCGCGGCCAAGGGCGGCGGCAGTGAGAACAAGTCCAAGTTCAAGATGATGAACCCCAGCGATTCGATCGTCGACTGGGTGCTCGAAATGCTGCCGCAGATGGGCGCCGGCTGGTGCCCGCCCGGCATGCTCGGCATCGGGATTGGCGGCACGGCGGAACATTGCGTGCTCCTCGCCAAGAAGGCGCTGATGGAGCCGATCGATATGGGCCCGCTGAAGGCGCGGGGCCCGAAGAACGATATCGAGGCGCTGCGCATCGAGATCTTCGACAAGGTCAACGCGCTCGGCATCGGGGCGCAGGGCCTCGGCGGGCTGTCGACCATCCTCGACGTGAAGATCCTGGACGCGCCGTGCCATGCCGCGGGCAAGCCGGTGGCGATGATCCCGAACTGCGCCGCCACCCGCCACGCGCATTTCACGCTCGACGGCAGCGGCCCGGCGTATCTCGAGACGCCGAAGCTGGATGAATGGCCGAAGGTCAACTGGACGCCGGACAAGGCCGCGATCCGCGTCGATCTCGACACGCTGACGCCCGAGATGGTCCGCTCGTGGAAGCAGGGCGATCGCCTGCTGCTGAACGGCAAGATGCTGACCGGGCGTGACGCCGCGCACAAGCGGATCAAGGACATGCTCGATGCCGGCGAGGAGTTGCCGGTCGAGTTCAAGGGCCGCGTGATCTATTACGTCGGCCCGGTCGATCCGGTCGGCGAGGAAGTGGTCGGCCCGGCCGGCCCCACCACCGCAACGCGGATGGACAAGTTCACCCGCATGATGCTTGACCAGGGCCTGCTCGCAATGGTCGGCAAGGCCGAGCGCGGGCCAGCGGCGACCGATGCGATCAAGGACGCCAAGAGCGCCTATCTGATGGCGGTCGGCGGTGCGGCCTATCTCGTCGCGCGTGCGATCAAGGGATCGAAGGTCATCGGCTTCGAGGATCTCGGGATGGAAGCGATCTACGAGTTCGAGGTGGAGGACTTCCCGGTCACCGTCGCGGTCGATAGCGAGGGCAACAACGTCCACCAGCTCGCCCCGCTCGTGTGGCGCGAGAAGATCGCCCGCGAAGGCCTGCTCCAGCCGGCATAAGGACGCAGCAGCTACAGGAGACGGCGTCATGAGCACGCGGCATCTGGTCGATCCCGAACTGTTGCCGCTGCTCGACCTGTGGCCCGCCGTCACCATGTCGGCGGAGGTGCTGGAGCAGGCGCGCAGCTGGCCCGCCCAGCCGCCGCCCGCCGACGATGACGGCGTGATGATGGAACGGATCACCGTGCCCGGCCCGGCCGGCGCTCCGGATCTCGGCCTCGTCATCTTCCGCCCGGCCGCGCCGGTGCCGAATGCCGGCGGCATCTGCCACATGCACGGCGGCGGCTTCGTGCTCGGCACGCCGGAGGGCAGCGCCGCGCGGCTGCGCCCGATGGTCGCCGCGCTTGGCTGCGTCATCGTCTCGGTCGACTATCGCCTCGCGCCGGAGACGCCGTTCCCCGGCCCGATCGAGGATTGCTACGCCGGCCTCGCCTGGACCTTCGCCAATGCCGAGCGGCTCGGCATCGATCCGGCGCGGATCGGCGTGATGGGCGAAAGCGCCGGCGGCGGCCTGGCCGCCGCGCTGGCGCTGCTCGCCCGCGACCGCGTCGACTATCGTCTCGCCTTCCAGCACTTGCTTTATCCGATGATCGACGATCGCACCGGCGTGATCGAAGGCGATCCGCTGACCGGCGAGTTCATCTGGAACCGCGAAAGCAACCGCTTTGGCTGGCAGGCGATGCTTGGCCAAGCGCCGGGCGGCGAGGGCATCTCACCCTATGCCGCCGCGGCGCGCGCGGCGGACCTCGCCGGCCTGCCGCCCACCTATATCGCGACCGGGAGCCTCGATCTCTTCCGCGACGAAAATATCGCCTACGCCCAGCGCCTCCTCGCCGCTGGCGTGCCGACCGAATTCCACATCTGGCCCGGCGCCATTCACGGCTTCGACGGCGCCCCCGACGCAGCGATCACGCGCGAAGCGAACCAATCCCGCATCGCTGCGCTGTGCCGGGCGTTCAGACGCTAGCTTCGGGGCCTCGGCGCCGACAGTGAAGGTCCGCTTCGCGTGGGAAGCGGACGTTGGCTGACAAGAGCAATCATGCCTGCCTTAGGCATCGGAAGAGGATCGAACCGTCTGTTGATCGTAGTCGATAGGACGACCGAAGATACAGGCGCGCGCGGGTGCCAGCGCCCTTTGGAGTCAGGATCACCGTCAGGAACCGAACCTCGTTAACCAAGGGCTTGTCTGGATCGAGGCGACCTGCTCGAACAAACAGGCTGAGAAATGATCGTCGTCGCCCACGGACAGGGTTGGCGACTGCCAATCCGACACCGGAACGCTTCCCCAAACACGCTGCCACTTCACCGGGCGACATCGGCCCGGAAGCGTCAAGCCGAAGCGACGAGCCGTAATCGTTTGTGATGGCCTCAGCTCGACTGCTTAACGTCATTGATACCAGCCCCAACAGAGCAGGTGCGAGGATCTTTGGTGCCATCGATCGAAGCATACTGGCACCCTCAACGTTCGCAATTGGGGCGCTTCGTGCCTGTCCGCTCTCGGAATTGCGTGACCGCATTAGAACGGCCTAGATTGGGTGGGAAAGGGACGCTTGTCCGTCATGTGGGTGCGACGGGCAAAGGCTGCGCGAGCCTACCGACCAAATCTCGCTCGAATAACGTGAAAGCCCAAGACGCCAATTATGCCAACGACGCCGCAGATCGAAGAAAACATCAGCGCCGCAGTGGCTTGGCGGTAGTTCGAAGCGAACATCCCACTCCAGAACGCGACTGTCGCGATAAGCCAGAAAAGAGCGCTGCGCCTCATTGCGTTAGGAGCCTAACTCTGTTCGGCTCATCTGCCAACCGCGACAATCACGTCCGCTACTGGGGCGTTTTCGGTCAGTCCGCTGTCACGAGCGGTGACGGTTATAAAGCACTGCGGCATCTAATCGCTACGCATCAACCGGGCCCAACCACTTCGCCGCTTCGGGCTTGTCCCAACCTCGCCGCTGCCGCACAGATCGGCGGATGGTTTCCATGACATGGCGGCGCCCGGGGCGGCGGCGGAGTGATGCGCGGGGGGTCGGCTGATGCTCGTCCTTGCCGGCATCGCGATCATCGCGCTTGGCTTTCTCTTGCGCTTCAACCCGATGCTGGTGATCGCTGCCTCCGCGCTCGTCACGGGGCTCGCCGCGGGGATCGATCCGGTCGCCATCCTCGCCGCGTTCGGCAAGGCGTTCAACGACACGCGCTACGTCACCGCCATCTATATCGTGCTCCCCGTAATCGGCCTTCTGGAACGCAACGGCCTGCAGGCGCGGGCCCGTTCGCTGGTCGGCGGGCTGAAGGGGCTGACGACCGGGCGGCTGCTGATGGCCTATCTCGCCTTCCGCCAGATCACCGCCGCGCTTGGCCTGACCTCCGTGGCGGGACCGGCGCAGACTGTTCGCCCGCTGATCGCCCCGATGGCGGAGGCTGCGGCAGGGGAGGCGCATGATCCCGAAAAGGTGAAGGCGATGGCCGCCGCCACCGACAATATCGGGCTGTTCTTCGGCGAGGATATCTTCATCGCGATCGGATCGATCCTGCTGATGAAGGGCGTACTGGAAGGGTACGGCATCTTCGTCGAGCCGCTGCACATGTCCGTCTGGGCGATCCCCACCGCGATTGCCGCCTTCGCCATCCACGGCACGCGGCTTTGGCTGCTCGATCGCAAGGCGCGGCGCGCATGATGGGGCTGAACTTCGTCTATCTCGTCGCCGGGCTGACGTTCCTCGCCTTCGCGATCCTCTCGTTCAGCGAGCGGCGCTGGGCCAATACCGGCTTCTACGCGCTGGTGGCGACGAGCTTCCTCGTCGGCGACTGGCTGGGCGACATTGGCAATGGCGTGCTCGTTCTGGCGCTGGTGGCGATCGCCGCGAGCGGGCGGATGAAGCGGCGCGTGCCGACGGGCGAGCTAGCAGCGCGCGGCGCGATGGTGTTCGTGCCCGCATTGGTGATCCCGGCGACGGCGCTGATCGGCACCTTCGTGTTCAAGCAATTCCCCGCAGTGTTCGACGGCCGGCAGGCGACCTTGGTGGCGCTGGCGGCGGGCGTGCTGCTGGCGCTCGCACTTTGCTACGCCTGGCTCCGGCCGGCGCCCGGCGAGCCGTTCCGCGCTGGCCGTGCTTTGATGGACGATATCGGCTGGGCCGCGGTGCTGCCGCAGATGCTCGCGAGCCTCGGCGCTGTGTTTGCGCTGGCGGGTGTCGGCGAGGTGGTCGGCCGGCTCATCGGCGTCGCCATACCCACCGGCAGCGTGCTTGGCGCGGTGCTCGCCTTCGGGCTCGGCATGGCGCTGTTCACGATGGTGATGGGCAATGCCTTTGCCGCCTTCCCGGTGATGGCCGCCGCGGTTGGCATCCCGCTCCTGATCCAGGCCTATGGCGCCGATCCCGCACCGGTCGCGGCGGTCGGCATGCTCGCGGGTTTCTGCGGCACGTTGATGACGCCGATGGCGGCGAACTTCAATCTCGTCCCCGCCGCGCTGCTCGAGCTGAAGGATCGCAACGGCGTGATCCGTGCGCAGGTGCCGACGGCGCTGCCGCTGCTCGTGTTCAATATCCTGTTACTTTGGTGGATCGTTGCATGACCCTGACGCCCGATATCGCCGCCGGCTTCGCCCGGCTCACGCTGGGCCATGTCGGGCAGCGTTATCCCTTCAAGCTCGATCAGGTGCTGACCGGGCCGGAGGACCTGCGCGAGCCGCATGAAATCCACCCGATCTTCCACGGCAGTTTCGATTGGCACAGCTGCGTCCACGGCTGGTGGCAGTTGCTGACGATCGTTCGGCTGTTCCCCGATCTGCCCGAGGCGCTGGAGATCCGCCGCCGCGCGGAGGAGATGCTGGTGCCCGACAAGGTGGCCGGCGAACTGGCGGTGCTCACGCGGCCGTACGCCGCCGGTTTCGAGCGGCCGTACGGCTGGGCCTGGGCGCTGGCGCTGCACGGCGAAGCGGTGCGGCATGACGCGGCCTGGGGCGGAGGGCTGGAGCCGCTGGCGCGCGCCTTTGCGGAGCGCTTCCACCAGCATCTGCCCAAGCTCACTTACCCGATCCGCGTCGGTACCCATTTCAACACCGCCTTCGCGCTGACGCTCGCGCGCGATTGGGCGCTCGACCATGATCCCGCGCTGGTGACGCTGATCGACATGCGCGCCCGCGACTGGTTCGGCGAGGATCGCGGCTGCCAGGCATGGGAGCCGGGCGGGGACGAGTTCCTGTCCTCGGCCCTTTGCGAGGCATTGCTGATGAGCCGCGTGCTGGGTGACGGCTTCGCCGGCTGGTTCGATGTCTTCCTGCCGGATGCCGTCGCCGGTCGCCCGCAGAGCCTGTTCACGCCGGCCATGGTTTCGGATCGCAGCGACGGGAAGATCGCGCATCTCGACGGACTCAATCTCAGCCGCGCGTGGTGCTGGCGCTCGATCGCCGCCGCGCTGCCGGCTCATCCCATCGCGCCGGTGGCGCGCGCCGCGGCGGACGATCATCTTGCCGCCAGCCTGCCGCACCTTGCCGACGATTACATGGGCACGCACTGGTTGGCGACATTCGCGCTTCTCGCACTCACTATTTGAAAGGGGCTGGCGCCAAGGCGCCGCTCGTGCGAACCCGATCTTCGAATCGTTGTAAGCGGGAGAGGGAAATGGCGCTGAAGACGCGCGTCACCGAGATGCTCGGGATCGAGAAGCCGATCATCCAGGCGGCGATGGGCTGGATTGCACGGTCGCACCTGTCGTCGGCCGTGTCGAACGCCGGCGGCATGGGAATCATCGAGACGTCGTCGGGTGAGCTCGATGCTGTGCGCGACGAGATCCTCAAGATGCGGCAGCTGACCGACAAGCCGTTCGGCGTGAACGTCGCCCAGGCCTTCGTGCGCGATCCGGGCATCATCCAGTTCGTGATCGATCAGGGCATCCGCTTCGTCACCACCTCCGCCGGGGACCCGATGAAATATACCGCCATGCTGAAGGCGGCGGGACTCACCGTGTTCCACGTCGTGCCCAACCTCGCCGGTGCGCTCCGCGCGGTCGAGGCCGGCGTCGACGGCCTGATCGTAGAGGGCGGCGAGGGCGGCGGGTTCAAGAACCCGAAGGACGTTTCCACCATGGTGCTGGTGCCGCAGGTGGTCGAGGCCGTCGACGTGCCGGTCGTCGCCGCGGGCGGGATCATGGATGGCCGCACCATGGCCGCGGCCTTCGCGCTCGGCGCGGAGGGCGTGCTGATGGGCACGCGCATCCTCTCCTCCGCCGAAAGCCCGGTGCACGAGAATTGGAAGACGGCGATCGTCGAGGCGGACTCGACCGACACCGTGTTCCTCAACCGCAGCGGCCCGGGCCCAGCGCTCCGCGCATTGCGTACCGAGCGCACGACCCGGATCGAGAAGGAAGGGACGCCCAACATCTTCGGCGAATTCGCCGACACCCAGGCGGTCTATTTCGGCGGCGACCTGGAGGCGGGCATCGCGCTCACCGGCCAAGTGGCGGGCCGCATCCGCGAGGTGAAGCCGGTCGCGCAGATCTTCGACGAGACGATGGCGGAATATGAAGCGACGGTCGCGCGCCTGCCGCGGTCCGCGTGAGGGGAGAGGAAGAATGAGCGAAGACGTAACCTATGAAGTGTCCGAAGGCGTCGCCACGCTGACGCTGAACCGCCCGGAGCGGATGAACACCATCTCCGGCCCGATGCTGGACGAACTCACCCGCTTGCTGGTGAAGGCGGGCGAGGATCGCGAGGTGCGGGTGATCGTGCTGACCGGCACGGGGCGCGCCTTCTGCGCTGGGCTCGATCTCAACGCGGCATCGAAGGGGGAGGGGATCGGTTCATCGTCTGCCACCTTCGGCGCGACGATCGACCTCCGCAACACGCCGCCGACCGTGCTCCACGCGCTCGACAAGCCGGTGATCGCCGCGCTCAACGGCTCGGCCGCCGGCTATGGTATGGACCTGGCGCTCGGCTGCGACATCCGCGTCATGGCGTCGGAGGCAAAGCTCGCCGCGGCGTTCGTGAAGCGCGGTGTCCTCCCCGAATCGGGCGGCACCTGGTTCCTGCCGCGCATGATCGGCTGGGCCAAGGCGGCTGAGATCGTCTTTACCGGCCGCACGCTGTCGGCGGAGGATTGCCTCAAGGAGCGGCTCGTCAACGAAGTCGTGCCGGCCGATCAGGTCGCCACGCGCGCGCGCGAGCTGGCGCTGGAGATCGCCGCCAACGCGCCGATGGCGGTGCAGGGCGCCAAGCGACTGATGCGCATGGGGATGGAGGAAACCTTCGATACCCATGTGCAGCACGTATATCTGCAGCTGCTGCCGCTGTTCCAGAGCCAGGATTTCCGCGAGGGCATGGCAAGCTTCCTCGAAAAGCGTCCGGCAAAGTTCACCGGCAAGTAACGCCCCGGGCGCGGCGCCGCGGTCATCATCCCGCGGCGCCGATCGCCCGCATTAACGATGATGATTGATCGATCGCTTACCATCGGCGGGCACGAGCGCCCGTATGCGCCACGATCGTTCCTTCCATCGCACCACGCGCCGCGCCGCCAAGCCGATTTCCTTCTGGCCCGCGCCGCGCCGACGGCGGAAGCTGCCGTTTGCGGCCGCACTTGTCCTCGCGATCGCCACTGGCCTTGCCACCGGCGTCTGGTTCGTTCCCGAGCCCGGCACGCCGGCCACCGCTAACACATCAGCGATTCGCCACTTTTCGCTCTGCCATCGCGGCGGCGGCGAGAATTGCGTCGTGGATGGGGACACCATCTGGATCGGCGGCGAAAAGGTGCGCCTTGCCGATATCGACACGCCCGAAACGCACCCGCCGCGCTGTGCCGAGGAGGCGGCGCTCGGCGAGCAGGCAACACGACGATTGCAGGAACTGCTCAACACCGGCCCCGTCACGCTGGCCGACGCCGATCGCCCGACTGATCGTTACGGTCGCCGGCTGGCGATCGTCACGCGTGACGGCCAGTCGCTGGGCGACACGCTGATCGCTGAGGGGCTGGCGCGCCCGTGGGAAGGACGCCGCCGCCCCTGGTGCAGCTGATCGGTTGCGCCCAGAGGCTCAGCCGCGCAGCCGCTCGTGGTGGCGGATCACCTCGTCGATGATGAAACGCAGGAACTTCTCGCTGAATTCGGGGTCCAGCTCGGCTTCCTCCGCCAGCGCGCGGAGTCGTGCGATCTGCGCTTCCTCGCGACCCGGATCAGCCGGGGGCAGCCCCGCCTCCGCCTTGTGACGACCCACCGCTTGCGTCACCTTGAACCGCTCGGCGAGCAGGCAGACGAGCGCCGCATCGATATTGTCGATGCTTTTACGATAACCTCTCAGCACTTCGTCCGTCATTCGCGCCCTCCCATGGCGTTCCCCGCAGTTGCGGCCTTGCCCGCGCGTCCGTAGAGGCTGTCGCAGATGAGCGCCACCGTCCAACGCCTTGCCGGCACCCAGCCGTCGCTAGACCCGATGATTCACCTCGTCGCGGATGACATGCTTCGCGTGAATGACGCGATCCGCAACCGGATGACGTCAGAGATCCCGTTGATCCCCGAACTTGCCGGTCATTTGATCGCCGGTGGGGGCAAACGGATGCGCCCGATGCTGACGCTCGCGAGCGCGCGGCTCGTCGGCTATTCGGGAAGCAGGCATCACGGGCTCGCCGCCGCGGTCGAGTTCATCCACACCGCCACGCTGCTGCACGACGATGTCGTCGACGGCTCCGACCTTCGCCGGGGCAAGCGCACGGCCAATACGATCTGGGGCAATCCGGCGAGCGTGCTGGTGGGCGATTTCCTGTTCTCCCGCTCGTTCGAGCTGATGGTGGAATCGGGCAGCCTGCGCGCGCTGAAGATCCTGTCCAACGCCAGCGCCGTGATCGCCGAGGGTGAGGTCAATCAGCTGACCGCCGCACGCCGCGTCGATCTCGCCGAGGACCGTTATCTCGAGATCATCAACGCCAAGACGGCGGCGCTGTTCGCCGCGGCCTGCCGTATCGCCGCAGTCGTCGCTGATCGGCCCGAAGCGGAGGAAACGGCGCTCGACGCTTATGGCCGCAACCTTGGCATCGCGTTCCAGCTGGTCGACGACGCGATCGACTATACGTCGGACGCGGGGACGATGGGCAAGGACGCCGGCGACGATTTCCGCGAGGGCAAGATGACCCTGCCGGTCATCCTCGCCTATGCCCGCGGCGATGCGGAGCAGCGCGCCTTCTGGAAGGACGCGGTCGAGGGGCGTCGCGACAGCGACGAGGATTTCGCCCAGGCGATCGCGCTGGTCCAGTCGAGCCACTCGGTGGCCGACACCATGGCGCGCGCCCGCCATTACGGGCAGCAGGCGATCGACGCGATCGCCCCGTTCCCGGCCGGCGCGGCGAAGGACGCGATGATCGAGGCGGTCGAATTCGCGGTGGCGCGCGCCTATTGATCGATGGCGTCGGCGGGGTCAGCGCCCCGTTGGCGATCAGACCGACCCGTGCGGCTCCAGCACGCAGGGGTTCTCCCCGGTTTCGACCTGCAACGTCGCATGGCCGATGTTGAACCGATCGTGCAGCATGTCCTGTGCCTCCGCGAGGAAGGCGTCCCCCGGATGGCCGGCGGGCATCAGCAGATGCGCGGTCAGGACCGGCTCGGTCGTCGACATGGGCCAGATATGCAGGTCATGTACCTGGGACACGCCCGGCAGCTCGGCCAGCGCGGCCTGCACCCGGTCATAATCGATCGCGCGCGGCACCGCGGCGAGGCTCATCTCCACCGTCTCGCGCAGCAGCCCCCAGGTCTGCCAGAAGATCAGCGCGGCGATCACGATGCTGACGATGGGATCGATCCAGCCGAAGCCGGACAGCCAGATGCCGATGCCTGCGACAACGACGCCGGCCGATACCGCTGCATCGGCGAGCATGTGGAGGTAGGCGCCGCGAATGTTGACGTCGCCCTTGCGCCCGCGCGCGAACAGCCAGGCGGTCAGGCCGTTGATCAGGATGCCGACCGCCGCCACTGCCGAAACCGTCAGGCCCGGTACGGGGGCGGGATCCGCAAAGCGCTGCGCCGCCTCCAGCACGATCGCGCCGAGCGCGACGAGCAGCAGCAATGCGTTGGCGAGGGCGGCGAGGATCGTCGATCCCTTCAGCCCATAGGTGAATCGCTTCGATGGCGGGGTACGAGCCAGCGCCGCACCCGCCCAGGCCACGGCGAGGCCTAGAACATCCGACAGATTATGCCCGGCGTCCGCCAGCAGTGCGACCGAGCCCGTCCACAGCCCGGCGCCTGCCTCCGCCACGACATAGACCAGGTTGAGCCCGATTCCGATCGCGAACGCCCGGTCCCAGGAGGCGGGAGGGGCGGGGTGATGATGGTGACCATGGCCATGAGCGTGCCCGTGGTCATGAGCGTGCCCGTGCCCGTGCCCATGCCCATGCCCATCATCATGAGAGCCAGCGGCGGCGGAACCGTGGCCGCGCGTGTGTGCGTGGCCGTGATGATGCGCGTGACCCATGGTGCCAATCTAGCAGTGGCTCCCGGACGTGACCAGAACAGGCGCAGTGCACGATTGCCCACGCCGCCTTAACATATAGACTGTACAACCAGCGCGATGCTTCGTGTCCTGACCCTGTCCAGCCTGTTCCCCGATGAGACACGACCCAATTTCGGCGTGTTCGTGGAACGCCAGACGCTGGGGCTGGCCGCCGCAGAGGATGTGATGGTGCGGGTCGTCGCGCCCGTCGGCCTGCCGCCGTGGCCGCTGCGCCGCCATCGACATTATCGCGCACTGGCGTCGCTTCCGCGCGCGGAGACGTGGAAGGGCCTGCACGTCGTGCGGCCACGTTTCACGACTTGGCCGGGAACGAAGGGTCGCTTCCATGTCGCGGCGTTAATACGCGCGCTGGCGCCTTTGCTCGACGACATGCGGTGCGACTTCCCGTTCGACGTGATCGATGCTTCCTTCTTCTTCCCCGACGGGCCTGCCGCGCTCGCGATGGGGCGGCGGTATGACGTGCCCGTGTCGATCAAGGCGCGCGGCGCGGACATTCACTTCTGGGGGACTCAGCCTGCCACCCGCGCTTCGGTGCTGGCCGCCGGGCAGGGGGCGGACGGGCTGCTCGCGGTATCTGGCGCGATGCGCGACGACATGGTCGCGCTCGGCATGCCGGGGGACCGGATCCGCGTGCATCATACCGGGGTTGATCTCGAACGGTTTGCGCCGGTCGACCGGGCAGCGGCGAAGGCAAGCATCGGCGTCGATGGGCCGCTCATCATCTCGGTCGGCGCGCTGATCCCGCGCAAGGGGCATGACATCGTCGTGGAGGCGATGCAGCATGTGCCGGGCGCAACGCTGTTGATCGCCGGGTCGGGGCCGGAGCATGCCGCGCTCGAGGAGGTCGCCCGCCACGCGGGTGTTGCCGCTCGCGTGCGCCTGCTGGGATCGGTGCCGCACGCCGATCTGCCCGCGCTGATCGCGGCGGCGGACGTCATGGCGCTCGCTTCTTCGTCGGAAGGATTGGCCAATGCCTGGGTGGAGGCGCTGGCCTGCGGTACGCCGATCGTGATCACGGCCGCCGGCGGCGCGGGTGAGGTGGTGACGGCCGCCAGCGCCGGGCGGGTCGTCGCGCGAACGCCGGCGGCATTTGCGGAAGGGATCAACGATCTTCTCGCCGCATCCCTGCCAGCGGACGAGGTGCGCGCTCATGCGGCGCGGTTCACATGGGCGGCGAACACGGCTGCATTGCGCGATCACCTGCTGCGGCTGGTGGCAAAGCGGCGCGAGCAGGCGGGCTGACGGGCGAGCCAAAAGAAAAGCCGCGGCGCCCCCCGACGCCGCGGCCTCTTTCCCCACGAATGGGAAGCGTCAGGCGACCTTGGCGGGCGCCTCGTCCAGTTCGCGCAGCACGTAGCCGCGGCCCCAGACCGTCTCGATGTAATTCTCGCCCTCACACGCCATGCTGAGCTTCTTGCGCAGCTTGCAGATGAAGACGTCGATGATCTTAAGTTCGGGCTCGTCCATGCCGCCATAGAGATGGTTGAGGAACATCTCCTTGGTCAGCGTCGTGCCCTTGCGGAGCGACAGCAGCTCCAGCATCGCATATTCCTTGCCCGTCAGGTGGACGCGCGCGCCATCGACCTCGACGGTCTTGGCATCGAGGTTCACCGACAGCTTGCCGGTCTTGATCACGGACTGCGAATGGCCCTTGGAGCGGCGGATCACGGCATGGATTCGCGCCACCAGTTCCTCGCGGTGGAACGGCTTGGTCACATAGTCGTCCGCGCCGAAGCCGAAGCTGCGGATCTTGGAGTCCATCTCGTTCACGCCCGACAGGATCAGCACCGGCGTCGACACCCGCGCCACGCGCAGCTTCTTCAGCACGTCATAGCCGTGCATGTCCGGCAGGTTCAGGTCGAGCAGGATGATGTCGTAATCGTAGAGCTTTCCGAGGTCCAAGCCCTCTTCGCCCAGATCCGTCGAATAGACGTTGAACCCCTCGGCAGAGAGCATCAGATCGATGGCCTTGGCGGTCGTCGGCTCGTCCTCGATCAACAGCACGCGCATACGTCATTCCCCCGTTTGCGAGCGTGTGGCGAAGCGACACACCCCAAGCGATCCATTAACCATTCAACATCTGAACGCAAAAGGTAAATAAGACATTAATCCAGCTTTTCCGGCGAGTCGCGTTCATTGCCGGCTGAATCGAACAAGGTGCGATGTCGGCTGCGGGGGATGTCCTCGCCCAGTGTGTCGCGCAGATAGAGGCTGCGGATCAACGTATAGATCACGACCAGCAGCGCGGCCGAAAAGAACAGGCCGAACAATCCGAACACCGCCCCGATCGCCAGCACCGAGAACAAGGTCATTGCCGGAGGGATGGCCACCACGCGGCTGGTGACAAAGGGGGTGATGAAGTTGGTCTGGATCACCCGCACTGCGGCAAAGACACCCAGTGCCCAAAGCACATGGCTGACCGACTGGGTCGCCGCCAGGCCGAGCGCCGGGATCATCGCCGCCACCGGGCCGACATAGGGGATAAACTCGCTCAGCCCCGACAACAGCCCCAGCGCCGCGGCGGACGGCACCTCCAGCCACCACAGGCCGAGTCCGACGAGCACCCCCATGCTCGTCATCTGGATCAGTTGCGCGCGCAGCCACAGGCGCAGCGTCGATGCCGTGTCGCCCAGCGCGTCCTCCACGACTGCGCGCTTGGAGGGCGGCATCAGCAGCAGAAAGCCGCGCTCGTACACCTTGGGATCGACCGCGAAGAAGATCGCGCCGACCAGGACCAGGAGCGCGTTGATCGCCAGTTGGCCCGCCCCTTCGGCAAGGCCACCGATGTCCTGCGCCACGCGGCTGCCCGCAAAGGCGGCGCGCACCGCGTCCACCACCTTGGCCCCGACCGGCGAAATCGACAGCTGATCACCGATCTCGTCCAGGATGCCGGGCAGGCGGGTCACCAGCACGTTGACCTGCGTGCGGAACTCCACCCCGAACAGCCAGCCCAGAAAGACGATCAGCGCCAGCACGGTGAGGATCGCAGCGACCAGGGCGGGCCGGGCCGGTATGCGTAGCCGTTCATTGTAGATCTCGGCGATCGCGTGAATGACGATCGCGCCGAGGACCGATCCAAAGGCGAGGATCAGCAGATCCCCGATGAAGTACAGCGTGGCTGCCAGCGCGATGACGCCAAGCGTCAGGAACAGGCGGCGGATGAAACGCGCGTCGTCGTCATCGGGGGATAGCCGGCTCATGCACTGCAAAGTCTGGCAGCAGCGGCCCGGTTCCGCCAGCCCGGTCGATTGGTCAGCGGCGACCGCCCGGCTGCACCTTGGGTTCGCTGGCAAGCCATTGCGCGAGCGACAGCTCGCTGGTGGGGCGAGTCTCGGCGCTCATCCCGTTTTCCATCATCTCCAGCGCCCAATGCGCGCGCTCCTCATGCTGCGAGGCGACCGCGTCGCGCGGAACCCACAGGTCATATTCGCGCATGTGCGCGTCGGCTGCGGTGAAAAGGACGCAGATATCCGCCGCCACGCCGATCAGGACGAGCCGCGACACGCCCAGCCGCGGCAGCAGGGCGGGCAGGGTGGTGGCATAAAAGCCGGAGGATTCGGGCTTGATGACGAAGTAATCGTCGGGTTGCGGCCTCAGCTGGTCGAGCAGGTCGCCGCCCTTGCTGTCCGCGACATGCGCGATCAGTTGATGCGGTTCATCGTGCCAGCGGCCATAATTGTCATTGACGAAGATGACGGGGACCTTTGCTTCGGCCGCCTGGCGTCGAAGCGAGGTAACCGGTTCCATCATTGCGGCAACAGCGTGCTTCAGGGCGTCTCCGCCATTGAAATCAAAGGTATTCAGTAGGTCGATGGCCAGGATGGCGGCGTTGCTGCTCATGTCGTTCACCGTAACCGCGGTACCATGGCGAACAACGATATAGATCAGGATAAGTTGATTTTATCTGCAGCGATCACGCGAGGATCTCCCAAAAGGAAAACGCCCGGATCGTTTCCGATCCGGGCGCCTGCGTGACGATTGCTCGTCAGCCCCCTTGTGCTACCGCCCGCGCGCCTCAACTGGGAGGCGGGGCAGAAAGCTTCCCCGAACCACGGCCTTTGCCTGTGTGCCAGTGGCTCGTTGCTACGTGCTCCTTGGTGGCGCGTCCACGAAAATGAACCGCAGCTAAACAGATTGATCGGGGCGTGTGATGATTCCGCAACAGCAACATTGCCAGTGCCGGCCCGCGCCGATACAGCGCGGGACATGATCCTGTCGCGCTACGAACGAATGATCGCGCGGCGCTATCTGCTTCCCGGGCGCGGTGAACGCTTCATTGTCCTCGTGGCTGGGTTCAGCCTGGGCGCGGTGATGCTGGGTGTCGCGGCGCTCGTGATCGTGATGAGCGTCATGAATGGCTTTCGGGCCGAACTTTTCGACAAGATTGTCGGCTTGAACGGCCATGCGGTGGTGCAGGGCGTCGGCGGGCGGCTGACCGACTGGCGGGAGGTCATCCGGGAGGCTGATGCGACCCCGGGTATCGTCAGCGCCGTGCCGCTGGTCGAGCAGCCGTTGATGTCGACCTATAACGGGCGCGTCGAGGCGGTCCTGGTACGCGGGATGCGCGTTCAGGACATCCGCTCCAACACGACGATCGGCAGCAAGGTCATCACCGGTACGCTCAGCTCGCTCACGCCTGGTGCGGGGCGCGTCGCGATCGGGTCGCGGCTGGCGGAATCGCTCGGCGCCACGGTGGGGTCGGAGATCACGCTGATCAACCCGGCGGGCCAGACGACCCCGTTCGGCACCGTGCCGCGCTACGTCAATTACACTGTGTCGGCGGTGTTCGAGATCGGCGTGTACGATTTCGACAAGGCCTATGTGATCATGCCGATGGAGGATGCGCAGACGCTGCTGCTGCTCGGCGACGCGGTGGGGATGATCGAGCTGGAGACGGTGGACGCCGATCGGGTCGGGCAGATCCTGGCGCCGCTGGCGGAGAAGGTCAGCCGTTTCGCCGTGATCAGCGACTGGCGCCAGATGAACGCCCAATTGTTCGAGGCGCTGGCGGTGGAGCGGATCGCGATGTTCGTGGTGCTGTGCATCATCATCCTGGTCGCGGCGTTCAACATCGCCTCCTCGCTGATCATGCTGGTGCGCGCGAAGACCCGCGACATTGCCATCCTGCGCACGATGGGCGCGACACGCGGCGCGATGATGCGCATCTTCATGACCGTGGGCGTGACGATCGGTGCGCTTGGCATCATCGCGGGCCTGATCCTGGGCGCGTTGTTCCTGTTCTATCGTCAGGCGGTGGTGAATTTCGTGCAGTTCGTCACGGGCCAGGAATTGTGGGATCCATCGATCCGCTACCTTACCGAATTGCCGTCAAAGCCCGACCCGGTGGAGATTGTCGCCATCGTGCTGATCACGGCGCTGATGACGCTGCTTGCCACCGTCTATCCAGCGTACAAGGCGGCAAGCACCGATCCTGTCCAGGTGCTGCGTTATGAATGATGGGCCGATGACCGCCGTTCTGCAAACCGAGGGGTTGTCGCGCAGCTTCACCCAGGGCGGTGAGACGATCGAGGTGCTTCGCGGCGTCAACCTGGCGGTCGCGCCGGGGGAGATCGTCGCGCTGCTCGGGCCCTCCGGTTCGGGCAAGTCCACGCTGCTGCAGGCGGTCGGACTGCTCGAGGGTGGCTTCGACGGGTCGATCCGCATTGCCGGCGAGGAGGCCGCACGGCTCGACGCCAACGGGCGCACGCAGGTGCGGCGCGACCGGTTGGGCTTCGTCTACCAGTTTCATCACCTGCTGCCCGATTTCAACGCGGTCGAGAATGTCGTCCTGCCGCAGCTTATCCATGGTGCCACCACGGAGGCTGCGAACGATCGTGCCGCTGCGCTGCTGACTGCGCTGGGGCTCGGCCACCGGCTGACGCACCGTCCCAGCCAATTGTCGGGCGGCGAGCAGCAGCGTGTCGCGGTGGCGCGGGCGCTGGCCAACCGCCCGGCCCTGATCCTCGCTGACGAGCCGACCGGCAATCTCGACGAACATACCGCCGATCGCGTGCTGGGCGAATTCCTGCGGCTCGTGCGCGAGGAAGGATCGGCGGCGCTGATTGCGACCCACAACGAACGGCTAGCCGGCCGGATGGACCGTGTCGTGCGGCTGCACGAAGGGGTGATCGAGCCTGCTTGAGTTGCGCGCCGTATTGAGAGACGCTGGCCGGGCATGCCGGCGGTGAACAGGGAGAGGGGCTGATGGCTGCGATCACCGATTTCGAGGTGAAGACCGCCGAGGGCGGCATGGCATCACTGGCTGATTACCGTGGCAAGGTGCTGCTGATCGTCAACACGGCCTCCAAATGCGGCTTCACCCCGCAATATGAGGGGCTGGAGGCGCTGCATCGCGACTATGCGGCGCGCGGGTTCGAGGTGCTGGCCTTTCCCTGCAACCAGTTCGGCGCGCAGGAGCCGGGCGATGCCGCGGAGATCGCGAACTTCTGCTCACTCACCTATGACGTGACCTTCCCCGTGTTCGCGAAGATCGAGGTCAACGGCCCCAACGCCGATCCCCTGTTCGAGCGGCTGAAGGCGGAGGCGCCCGGCGTGCTCGGCTCCAAGGCGATCAAGTGGAATTTCACCAAGTTCCTGGTCGATCGCGATGGGGCGGTGGTGCATCGTTATGCGCCCACCACCAAGCCGGAGGACATCCGGCGCGATATCGAGAAGCTGCTCTGACGCGGCGCTCCGCTCGGCTCTTTACCCGGGAAAGGTGAAGGCCGATGCGTTGCTGCGATGATCGATACCGGCCATGATCGCGGTGATCCCGCCGAGCAGGAAGCTGATCCCCAGGATGAACCCGGGCAGCGTCAGCGCCGACATGGGCACCGTCGCCACGATCAGCATGGCCAGCAGGATGTTGACGATCCCCAGCGCGATCATCAGCCAGCGTTGCCGCCGCACGCGAACGCCGAACACGATCTCCATCACGCCGCGCACCATCAGCCAGGCGGCGACCACCACGGTCAGTGAAATGGCGCCGGTCAGCGGCTGCACCACCATGATGCCACCTGCGACGAGCGACAGCAGGCCCAGCAGGATCGAATAGACCCGGCTGTCCGATCCCGTGCCGCGTATGCCGGCGATCAGCGAGAACACGCCCGAGACGATGAAGGCGAAGGCGATCACCATCGTCGCGGCGAGTGTCGCCGGGAAGGGCCAGACAAGGGCGGAAATGCCCAGCAGGGTGGACACCACGCCATAGGCGACGAGCCAGCCCCAGCCGCCCCCCACTCTGCCAGTGTTGCCAAGGAACGTTTCGCGTTGCCGAGTGTCGGTCATGGCTGGATGCTCCTGATCCTGCGCGTCGATGAAAGCGCACAGTGCCATCTGCGGTTCCGCTGGTCGAATCAGGACAATTACGGTAGCCTCAGGCGATGCCGCATTCCGGGTTCGTTCCGCTTCGCATCTTCTCCTCCTACACCATGCTCGACGGGGCGATCGAGCCGAAGGAAATTGCCAAGCGGGCCGCCAAGCGCGGCTTCCCCGCCGCCGCGCTCACCGATCGCAACGGGCTGTACGCGGCGATGGCCTTTTCCGACGCGGCCTTTGGAGAGGGCGTGCAGCCGGTCATCGGCACCATGCTAGGCGTGGCGCGCCCGGACCGGCCGGAGGGCGTGGCGCCGATGGTCGACTGGCTGGCGCTCTATGCCCAAAACGAGCGCGGTTACGACAATCTTTGTGAACTTGTGAGTCGCGCGCATCTTGATCGCCCGATCGATCTGGCGCCGCACGTCGACCTGACGACGCTCGCCCGCTTCACCGACGGCCTGATCGCGCTGACCGCTGGCGGCGAGGGAACGCTGGCGCGGCTGTTCGCCGAGGATCAGCCGGCACGTGCACTCGCCTATGCCGAGCAGCTGGCCGCGCTGTTCGGCGACCGGCTGTATGTCGAGATCAGCCGGCGCGGCAATGAGGTGGAGGAGCGCGCCGAGGCGGCGCTGATCGACCTTGCCTATGACAAGGACCTGCCACTCGTCGCCACCAACCCATGCTGCTTCGCCGAGCAGGGGTTCGGACCGGCGCATGATGCTATGCTGTGCATCGCCCATTCGACCTATGTCGAAAGCGAGGATCGCCCGCGCAGTTCGCCCGACGCGTGGATGAAGCCGGCGGAGGAGATGAAGGCGCTGTTCGCCGATCTGCCCGAGGCGATCGCAAACACGCTGGTGGTGGCGCAGCGCTGCGCCGTCGCGGCGCCAAAGCGCAAGCCGATCCTCCCCAGCCTCGCCGGCGACCGCGAGGGCGAAGCCGCGATGTTGCGCGAACGGTCGCACGCCGGCCTCGATGCGCGCCTGAAGCGCATCGCGGAACTGGCTACCGAACCGCTCGAGGACGGGTGGCAGGAGAATTACCGCAAGCGGCTCGACTTCGAGCTCGACGTCATCATCCAGATGGGGTTTCCGGGCTACTTCCTGATCGTTGCCGACTTCATCCAATGGGCAAAGTCGAACGACATTCCTGTGGGTCCGGGGCGTGGTTCGGGCGCAGGCTCGGTCGTCGCCTGGGCGCTGACGATCACCGATCTTGATCCGCTTCAGCTCGGGCTGCTGTTCGAACGTTTCCTCAACCCGGAACGCGTCTCGATGCCGGACTTCGACATCGACTTCTGCGAAACGCGGCGCGGCGAAGTAATCCGGTACGTGCAGGAGAAGTACGGCCGCGATCAGGTGGCGCAGATCATCACCTTCGGTAAGCTGAAGGCCCGCGCCGTGCTAAAGGACACCGGCCGCGTGCTGCAGATGAGCTATGGCCAGGTCGATCGCCTCGCCAAGCTGGTCCCCAACCATCCGACCGATCCCTGGACGCTGAAGCGGGCGATCGACGGGGTGGCGGAACTGCACCGGGAATATGCCAACGACAATCAGGTCCGGCACCTCCTCGACTTGGCGATGCAGCTTGAAGGCTTGCCGCGACATTCGTCGACGCACGCCGCGGGTGTGGTGATCGGCGACCGCCCCCTCTCGCAGCTGGTGCCGCTCTACCGCGATCCGCGATCGGACATGCCAGTCACCCAGTTCGACATGAAATATGTCGAGGGCGCGGGACTGGTGAAGTTCGACTTCCTAGGCCTGAAGACCTTGTCGGTGCTGAAGCGCGCGGTGCAATTGCTTCAGAAGCGCGGCATCCATGTCGATCTGGATGCGCTGTCCTGGGATGACGAGGCGGTCTACGCGCTGCTGCAGAAGGGCGACACCGTCGGTGTGTTCCAGCTGGAATCGGAAGGGATGCGGCGCACGCTGTCGGCCGTCCGACCGACGAACTTCGGCGACATCATCGCGCTCGTATCGCTCTACCGCCCGGGCCCGATGGACAACATCCCGTCCTTCGGCCGACGCAAGCAAGGTACGGAGGCGATCGACTATCCGCATCCGCTGCTGGAGCCGATCCTGGCCGAAACCTACGGGATCTTCGTCTATCAGGAACAGGTGATGCAGGCCGCGCAGGTGCTGGCCGGCTATTCGCTCGGCGGCGCCGATCTGCTGCGCCGCGCGATGGGCAAGAAGATCAAGGCGGAGATGGACGCGCAGCGCGCGACCTTCGTCGAAGGCTGCGCAAACCACAACCAGATCCCTGCGGACCGCGCGAACGCCCTGTTCGACTTGATCGACAAGTTTGCCGGCTATGGCTTCAACAAGAGTCACGCGGCGGCCTACGCCCTGCTCGCGTACCAGACGGCGTGGCTGAAGGCGCATTACCCGCACGAATTCTTCGCCGCGTCGATGGCGTATGACATTCATCAGACGGACAAGCTGGCGATCTTCTGTGACGATATGCGCCGGATGCAGGTGAGGGTGCTGCCGCCTGACATCAACCACAGTCAGGCGGACTTCGACGTGGAGGTGGATGATGACGGCCCCGCGGTGCGGTATGCGCTGGCGGCGCTGAAATCGGTTGGCGAGGGCGCGATGGAGCGACTGGTCGCGGAGCGTGATGCGGGCGGCGCGTTCACCCGGCTGGACGACCTGGCGCACCGCGTCGATCCGCGGCTGATCAACAAGCGGCAGCTGGAAACGCTCGCCGCCGCGGGCGCGTTTGACGCGATCGAACCCAACCGTGCCGGTGTTCACGCGGTTGCGGAGACGATCCTTGCGGTCGCGGCGCGCACCCACGACGCGCGGATCAGCGGGCAGGGTGGGTTGTTCGGCGATGCCGAGCCTGCCGGAGATGCGATCAAGCTGCCCACGTCAGCCCGCTGGAGCATGTCGGAACGGATGGAGCAGGAGAAGGAAGCGTTCGGCTTCTACTTCTCGGCGCATCCCGTCGACCGGCACGCCCATCTGGCGAAATCGCACGGTGCGCGGCTCTATACCGCGCTGGCGGAACTGGCGATCCCGGATGATGGCACCCGCGCGGGCGCGACCATGGCGGTACTGGTCGAGGACGCGCGGTGGCGAACGTCGGCGCGCGGGAAGCGCTATCTGATGGCGACGCTGAGCGACCAGAGCGGCCAGTTCGTTGCGACCTGCTTCGACGATGCGGTGGCGGCCGATCTTGAAGAGGCAGCGCGGGCGGGGGGCTGTGGCCTTGCCACGGTCGAGCTTGACCGGCGACCGGGCGAGGAAACACCGCGGGTGACGGTGAAGCGGCTGCAGCCATTCGAGACGCTCGCTTCGCAGGCCCGGTTTGTCGTTGAAGTTGCGGTAACCTCCGCGGCTGCCTTGCCCGCCTTGGCCGCCGTGCTGGAACATCAACGCGGCGCCCGCGGCGAAGTGCTCCTGCGCGCGCCCGTCGGCGAGGCTGCGGTCAGTGGCGAGGCGACGGTGCTGCTCGGGCGGGACTTTCTCCTCGACCTTGAACTGGTGCACAGGATCGAGGAACTGCCAGGCGTCAGCACCGTGACATTGCGCCAATCCGAAACCCGGCTCTCGCTGGTCGGCTGATGTCCCTCCCCGCGCTCCTCCTCGCCGCTGGCGGCGGGGAACTGCCAGAGGAGGGGCGGTAAGCGGGGCCCAGCCGGTCTGCTCGCTGCTCCAACCAGCCCGGCTGAGGCAATGCGGGAGTTCAGTCCCAACCGGGCAAAAATTTTCGTGAGCGCCTCCATGCGGTTCTGATCGGTGGCGACGCTCAGCCGAACAAATCGCCCTGGGCGCCCGGTGGTGGTCGGAACAGGTCGGTCCTGAGCCCAAGGCGCTCGGCGCGACGGACGATGCCGTGCCGCCGCCGCGCGATGTCGAAGCGCGTGCGGAGGAGGTCTGCCCACGGACCTTGCCCTCGCATTCGTGAGAAGAATGCGGGGTCATTGTCCCTGCCACCACGCAGCGAGGCGATCGTCGCCATCACCTTGGCCGCGCGATCGGGGAAGTGTTCGTCGAGCCACGCGCGGAACAGCGGAGCGACCTCCCAAGGCAGCCGCATGGGGATGAACGACACATCCAGCGCGCCAGCCGCTGCGGCACGCGCGACGATCGTCTCCACCTCATGATCGGTGATGGCGGGAATAACGGGGGCCATGTTGACGTAGGTGGGAATGCCTGCCGCCGTCAGCTTCGTGACCGCGGCGAGGCGGCGTTCGGGATGCGGCGCACGGGGTTCGATCGTCATGGCGATCCGTGGATCGAGCGAAGTGACGGAGATGGCGACGCTGACCAGATTGCGCTCGGCCATCGGGGCGAGCAGGTCGATGTCGCGCACCACGCGGTCAGATTTAGTCGTGATTACAAGCGGATGGCTGCAGGCCGAAAGCACCTCGATGATGCCGCGCATGATCTGCCAGTGCGCCTCGATCGGCTGGTAGGGATCGGTGTTGGTGCCGAGCGCAATGGGGGCGCAGCGGTAGGAGGGTTTGGCAAGTTCCTCGCGCAGCAGGCGGGGCGCGTCAAGTTTGGCGAAGAGTTTCGTCTCGAAATCGATGCCGGGCGATAGATCATGGAAGGCATGGGTGGGACGGGCGAAACAATAGATGCAGCCGTGTTCGCAGCCAACATAGGGATTGATGCTGCGGTCGAACGGGATATCGGGGCTTTTATTGTATGATATGATCGTCTTGGGCGAAAGTTGCTGGACCGTGGTGCGGACGGGTAGGGGCGGGCCGTCGATCATGTCGCGCATGTCGAGCCAGTCGCCGTCGGCCTCTCGCGCGGCGAGGTTGAAGCGATCGCTGACCGGGTTGATGGTCGCGCCGCGATGGGGGCGTGGTTTGCGCATGATCGTCCGAACCACGATATAGCGGAACAAAGACGGAACATAAAGCGCTGAAGTCGGCGAAGGCCGGCCTGTCTCCGGCTAAATTCGGCCAGCGATCGCCCGAGCGTGGCCAGCAGTCGGGAAGAACCGCCCCGCGGTGATCAGGTCAGCGCCAGCGGCCGGTTTCCATCCAGCGCAGCAACGGCTTGAGCGGCGCGATCCAGATGATGCCGGCCACCACGTAGAACAGCGCCTGCACCAGCGCGTGCCATTCGCCGACGGTGCCGGAAAGGCTGACGATCAGCGCGCACCAGACGGTGATGAGAAGGAGGATGGCAAGCATCCCCACCGGCTTGCGCCAGGACGGCGTCATGACGTGATCCATTCCTGTTCGGTGATGATCGCGTGGAGCGGGACGTCCCACGGATCGACCGGGAGCCGTTCGACCTCCTGCACCGAAAAGGCAACCCCGATGCGGTGCGCATTCGGGTAGGCGGCAAAGGCGCGATCGTAATGGCCGGCACCCTGGCCGAGCCGGGCGAGCGTCCGATCGAACGCGACCAATGGTGTGAGGATCAGGTCGGGCACCAGTTCGGGCGCATCGGCGTCGGGCTGGCGAAGGCGGAACGGGCCGGTCGCGAGCGGCGCGTCATGCTGCCATTCGAGGAAGCGAAGCGGTGTTTCGCGATCAATCACATGCGGCAGCGCGATCCGGCATCCCGCCGCGCGCGCCGCGCTGACCAGAGCGGTGGGATCCGCCTCGCTGCCGACGGGCACATAGCTGGCGACGATCATTCCCGGCGCGAGCAACGCGGTGAAGGGCGGTGGCGGTGCGATGATCGGCGGATGAGGGCCGAGCGCCTGGCGCGCAGATCGGGCGGCGCGGCGCAGCGCCTGCTTGTCCAGCGGCGCGTCGTTCATGATGCACGGGGGCGGGTGACGGGACCGCCATGGCCGTTTGCCGGGATATCCACTGACGCCCAGTACGTCAGGTGGGGACCATGTGCGTCGGGCCAGGGCCCGGGCAGGGACAGCCCCCATGGATGATGAATAGCCTCAGGGATAAGTCTAGGCTCGTACCGGGCAGTACCCGTCACGACCAAACTAGTCATTCGGGGCGGGTTGCTCAAGGGCCTCCGCCAATCCTTCCAACCGTTCGGCGATTGCGACGAGCGTATCGAGGTCGACCGCCTCGGCCTGCGCGCTGTCGGATGGGACGGACGGCGTCGCCAGCTGCGCCGCCTGATCGTTGAACTGCGCGGTTTGCGCATCGAGCAGGGCGGATTGTTCCTCCAGCTGCGACGCCTGCGCATCGAGCAGCGCCGATTGCTCCTCGATCTGGACGGATTGTGCCTCCAGCCGGGTGGCCTGATCGGCGAGCTGCGCCTGCGCCTCGCTCACCTCGTCGGCGAGCATCAGCGCGGTGAGGAGCAGCGCCTGCGGGATGCCGCCGTCGCCGGCCGCGCGCAGCGCCTGCGGCCAGCGTTCCGCCACGATCCGGCCGAGGCGCTGCACCTCCGCCTCGCCGCCCTCACGCGTGTTGACCGTCCAGCGCGTGCCGCCGATGTCGAGGGATACGCGCGCCATCAGCGATCGCCCTCCGGCGCGGCATCGCCAGTGCTGTCCTGATCAGTGGCGTCCTGCGCGGCGACCAGTGCGTCGATCGCGGCGACCGCCTGCGCGACCTCGCCACGCAAGGCGGCGTGCCGCTTGCGCAATGTCTCGGTCTGCTGCTCACGGCTGTCCATGGCCGCCTCGATGCGCCTGATCGCGGCATGAATCCGCGTCACAGCGTCGCTTTGTGTCATGGGACCGGATTAGGATCGCGGTGCCGCAACGGCAACCCCCGGGCTTGTGCGCGTAACCCACAGCTGGCGGCCGTCCGGTTGACGCATCATGCTTCTCTTGCGACAGCGCGGCAAAATCTGAACGAGAGGTGAGTCGGCATTATGACGAAGGTTGCGATCAACGGCTTCGGCCGCATCGGACGCTTGGTGGCACGTGCGATGCTGGAGCGCGGCGGCAGCGATCTCGAACTGGTGGCGATCAACGATCTCGCCGATGCCAAGTCCAACGCATGGCTGTTCAGCCGTGACAGCGTTCACGGCAAGTATCCGGGCACCGTCGAGGCGGTCGGCAACGACCTGGTGATCGACGGCAAGCACATCCGCGTGACCGCGGAGCGCGACCCGGCGAACCTGCCGCACAAGGAACTGGGCGTCGACCTGGTGCTGGAATGCACCGGCTTCTTCACCGATCGCGCATCGTGCGAAAAGCACATCGCGGCAGGCGCCAAGAAGGTGCTGATTTCCGCGCCCGGCAAGCATGTCGACCTGACCGTCGTCTATGGCGTCAACCATGACAAGCTGGAGGCCGGCCACACGATCGTGTCCAACGCATCGTGCACCACCAACTGCCTGGCGCCGGTCGCCAAGGTGCTGAACGATGCCATCGGCATCGAGCGTGGCCTGATGACCACCGTTCACGCCTATACCAACGACCAGAAGATCCTCGACCAGATCCACCCGGACCTGCGCCGCGCACGCGCCGCGGCGATGAGCATGATCCCGACCACCACGGGCGCGGCGCGCGCGGTGGGCGAGGTGCTGCCGGAGCTGAAGGGCAAGCTGGACGGTTCGGCGATCCGCGTGCCGGTGCCGGACGGCAGCCTGGTCGACCTGACCTTCACGCCGAAGCGCGACACCAGCGTCGAGGAAGTCAACGCGCTGCTGAAGGCGGCGGCGGAAGGCCCGATGGAGGGCGTGCTGCACTTCTCCGACGAGCCGCTGGTGTCGATCGACATCGTTCACACGCCTTATTCGTCGACCGTCGATAGCCTGGAGACGGCAGTGATCGACGGCAAGCTGGTCCGCGTGGTCAGCTGGTACGACAATGAATGGGGCTTCTCGAACCGCATGGTCGACACCGCGACCCTGATGGCGAAGCTGGGCTGATCCGTCGGGCCGCCCCGGCGCCACGCCGGGGTGGTCACACGATACGCGCATGGCAAACGGGATCCTTGTTGGAATCGCGCGCCATGCGCGATCGCGAGCACCCATGGAGGTGTTGACCAATGCCGAGGTGACGCCCGAGGGCGGCATCGTCGGTGATTTTCGCGGCGCGATGAAGGGCAAGCCGTACAAGCGGCAGATCACCCTGATCGAGCGCGGCGACTGGGACCGGGCGATGGCGGAAGTCGCGCACGCCATCGGCTGGGAAGAACGGCGCGCGAACCTGCTGGTCGACGGGTTCGACCTGCCGCAGACGGCGGGCTGCCGGGTGCGGATCGGCGCGGACGTGATCCTGGAGATCACGCGCGAATGCGATCCGTGCGAACGGATGGAAGCGCTGGCCGACGGGTTGCGCGCGGCGCTGACCCCCGATTGGCGCGGCGGTGCGTGCGCGATGGTGATAAAGGGCGGCCATATTGCCGTCGGTGATGCAATCAGGATCGAGGAATCATGGCCAAGTCATTCCGGACGCTCGACGATATCGGTGACATCCGCGGAAAGCGCGTACTCGTCCGCGAGGACCTGAACGTTCCCTTTGCCGACGGGCAGGTGACCGACGACACGCGGCTGCGCGCCACCGTGGCGACGGTCAGCGAGCTGGCCGACAAGGGCGCGATCGTGCTGATCCTGGCGCATTTCGGCCGTCCCAAGGGCGTGCCGAGCCCCGAATTGTCGCTGGCGCAGATCGTGAAGCCCTATGAGGCGGTGCTGGGCCGCCCGGTGCGCTATATCGACTGGGAAGGCGATGCGGCGAATGTCGCGATGCTCCAGCCGGGCGATATCGCGGTGCTGGAGAATACGCGCTTCTTCGGCGGCGAGGAAAAGAACGATCCGGCGGTGGTCGATCGCTTTGCCGCGCTGGGCGACATCTACGTCAACGACGCCTTTTCGGCGGCGCACCGCGCGCACGCCTCGACCGAGGGGCTGGCGCACAAGCTGCCGGCCTATGCCGGTCGGGCGATGGAGGCGGAGCTGGACGCGCTGCAGAAGGCGCTGGGCGAGCCTGAGCATCCGGTGGCCGCAGTGGTCGGCGGAGCCAAGGTGTCGACGAAGCTGGCGGTGCTGAAGCACCTCGTTGGCAAGGTCGATCACCTGATCATCGGCGGCGGGATGGCCAACACCTTCCTCGCGGCGCGCGGCGTCAATGTCGGCAAGAGCCTGTGCGAGCATGACCTGACCGGCACCGCAGACGAGATCATGGAAGCGGCCGATCGCGCCGGCTGCACCGTGCATTTGCCTTATGACGTGGTGGTCGCGAAGGAGTTCAAGCCGAACCCGCCGACGCGCACGGTAAACGTGCATGAGGTGGCCGCGGACGAGATGATCCTCGACGTCGGGCCCGCCGCGGTCGAGGCGCTGGGGGACGTGCTGAAGAACTGCCGCACCCTGGTGTGGAACGGGCCGCTGGGCGCGTTCGAGACGCCGCCGTTCGATGCGGCGACGGTCGCGCTGGCCAAGACGGCGGCGGCGCTGACGGTCGACGGCAGCCTGGTATCGGTCGCCGGCGGCGGCGATACGGTGGCGGCGCTGAACCATGCCGGCGTGGCGGACGAGTTCACTTTCGTCTCGACCGCGGGCGGCGCGTTCCTGGAATGGATGGAAGGGCGCGAGCTGCCGGGTGTTGCGGCGCTGATGCGCTGACGAAACTGATGCGCTGACGAGACTGGCCGCTCCCCGGACATGATCCGGGGAGCGGCCGATCGGTCAGGCCGCGAGCGCCGCCGGCCGCTCCACGCCGCGGATCATGTCGGCGGCCTTTTCCGCGATCATGATCGTCGGTGCATTGGTGTTCGATCCCACCAGCGTCGGCATGACCGAGGCGTCGACCACGCGCAGGCCAGTGAGGCCGCGCACGCGCAGTTTCTCATCGACCACCGCCATCGGATCGCCATCGGTGCCCATCTTGCACGTGCCGACGGGGTGGTAGATCGTTTCGGCATTGGCGCGGATCCAGGCGTCGATCTGGTCGTCGGACTGGATATCGCGGCCGGGCGCATATTCGGCGCCGCGATAGGGATCGAGCGCCGCCTGATAGGCGATCTCCCGCCCCATATGGACGCAATCGCGCATGACGCGGCGGTCCACCTCACTCGCGAGGTAATTGGCGTAGATCAGCGGATCGGCGGTCGGATCATCCGAGCCGATGGTGATGCGGCCGCGGCTCTCCGGGCGCAGCTGGCACAAATGGAGCGAGAAGCCGTCCGATTTGATGCGCGTCTTGCCGTGATCCTTCATGATCGCGAGCACGCCGTGGATCTGCACGTCGGGGCGCGACAGCCCCTCGCGCGAGCAGAGGAAGGCGCCGGATTCGAGGAACTGCTGACGCCCGAGGCCGGTGCCGCGCAGGAGATATTCGAGGCCGACGCGAAGCTGGCCCAGCCCCTTGGTCTGTGAGTAGGCGGTGAGCAGGCCCTTGCTGTGCCAGCTCATGATGATGTCGAGATGGTCCTGCAGATTCTCGCCGACGCCGGGGAGGTCGTGGACCGGGCGCACGCCGACCTCGCGCAGCTGCGCGGCGTTGCCGATGCCGGAGAGCTGGAGGATCTGCGGGCTCTGCACCGCGCCGGCGCACAGGATCGCCTCGCCCGCGACCTCGACCCGTTCGGGCTGGCTGCCGTGGAGGTAGGTGACCGCGACCGCCCGGCCGCCCGCGACGACGATGCCGGTGGTGCGCGCGTCGGTGATGACGGTCAGGTTCTTGCGGTGCTGCACCGGGCGCAGATAGGCGGCGGCGGTGGACCAGCGCTGGCCATTGGCGATCGTCAGGTCGTAGCGGCCGAAGCCTTCCTGGTCGGCGCCGTTGAAATTGTCGCACGAGCGGTAGCCGGCCTGCACCCCGGCGTCGACCAGCGCGTCGTGGAACGGGCTGTCGCTCTCACCCGGCGAGACAGTGAGCGGGCCGTCCGCGCCGTGATGCTCGCCGCCGCGGTGATGCCCCTCCAGCTTGCGGAAATAGGGGAGGACGTCGGACCAGGACCAGCCGGTCAGCCCCATCTGGCGCCATTCGTCGAAATCCTGCGGATGGCCGCGGGTGTAGACCATGCCGTTGATCGAGGAGGAGCCGCCCAGCCCCTTGCCGCGCGGCCACCACAGACGGCGGTTGTCGAGATGCGGTTCGGGCTCGGTCCAGAAGCCCCAATTGTGCTTGCCCTTGGCCTTGATCAGGCTGCCGACCCCGGCCGGCATCCTGACCAGCAATTCCTTGTTGGGGCCGCCCGCCTCGAGCAGGCAGACACTGACCGCGGGATCCTCACTGAGCCGTGCCGCCAGCGCGCAGCCGGCCGAACCCCCGCCGATGATGACGTAATCGAAACCAGGCATCTTGCCTCTCCACTTTTTTCTGTTCTGCGATCCCGTTGGGCGGGATTCTTGTTGGCTTGATGATGCTATTGAAGTCGCGGTGGCGATGCCAGCCCGGACGTGGCCCGTTCAGGGCACGAGGACGATCTTTCCCACCATGTCGCTGCGCGCCATCGCGTCGAACGCGGCGCGCCAGTCGGCCAGCGGATATTCGGCATGGACGCGCGGGCGGATGCGGCCTTCGCTGGCGAGCGCCCAGATCGCTTCCTGGTTCTCGCGGCCCTTGTCGGGGAATTGCCGGCCATATTCGCCGGCGCGCACGCCGATGACGGAGAAGCCCTTGATCAGCGGCATGTTGGTCGAGACGCTGGCGATGCGGCCGGAGGTGAAGCCGACCACGCACAGCCGGCCGCCAAAGGCGATCGAGCGGACCGATTCGTCGAATACGTCGCCGCCGACCGGATCGTAAATCACGTCAGCGCCGCCGCCGGTGAGTTCCTTCACTGCGTCGCGAAAACCGGGGGCGGGGAGGGTGGCGTCGACGCCATATTCCTCCGCCAGCACCGCCAGCTTTTCGGGCGAGCGGGAGGTGGCGATGACGCGCGCGCCCAGCCCCTTGGCGAGATCGACCGCCGCCAGCCCGACGCCGCCGGTCGCGCCGTGGACGAGCACCCATTCGCCCGCCTGTACCTTCGCCAGCCGGACGAGCGCGACATAAGCGGTGAGATAGGCAGCGCCGACGCCGGCGGCCTGCGCAAAGGAGAGGTGCGGCGGCTTGGGACGGACCGCTGCGGCATCGACCAGAACCATATCGGCAAAGCCGCCGAGCCGCGTGCCGGCGACGACTGCGTCGCCCGGGGTGAAGCCGTCGCCGTCGATGACCTCTCCTGCCACCTCCATGCCGGGGGCGAAGGGGAGCGGTGGTTTCAGCTGATATTCGCCGCGGGTCATCAACAGGTCGGGGAAGTTCAGCGCCGCGGCCTTGACGCGGATCAGCACCTTGCCCGGCGTGGCCACGGGATCGGGCACGTCACGAAGCGCGGTGCCCGACAGGTCAGGCGAAAGCTGTGAGACGACCAATGCCCTCACGGACGCGCCACCAGGATGTCGAGCAGGGATTCGAACAGGCTCGACATTTCAAGGTGCGGGGCGTGCACCTTGCTGAGGCCGAGGGTGATGAGGCCGTAGGCGCGTATCTCCGCCTCCTCGCGGCTGAAGCCAGTGGCCATGAGGTTCCGGGCGAGGAAATCGAGCATTAGTTCGTCATGGCGTTCCACCGCGACACGGGCGCGCGGGTCGCTTTCCGCCCAGGCGCGCATCGCCACCGCGATTCGCGACGAGCCGCGCCGGCGCACCGTCTGCCCGAGCAGCCGGATGCGGTCGATCGGTTCGGGCGTGGCGCGTTCGAGCGCGGCGATGAGATCGCTGACCTGATCCTCCGCGAAATAGGCCGCGAGCTTCCCCTGGTAATCATCGAAGTCGCGGAAATGGTGATAGAAGCTGCCGGTCGAGACCTTCAGCTCCTCCGCCAAGGGGCGCAGCTTGAGCGCGCGCAGCCCGCCGCGGCGCAGCAGCGACTGACCCGCCTCCAGCCAATCGCGTGGCGTGAGATCGGTTGAGCGCGGCGCAACCACCGGTGCTGAAGCGGCGGGCGGCACGCTTGACATCCTGTCTACCATAACGAAGGTTATGCCGGAAATCCGCGCCGGTAAAGGGCCGGTCGGGGTGAGATTCTTGGAGAGGTTTGGAAGCAATGGCCGACGCTTACATCATCGACGCCGTCCGTACGCCGCGCGGGATCGGGAAGCAGGGCAAGGGCGCGCTGGCGCACATGCACCCGCAGCATCTCGCCGCCACCGTGCTGAAGGCGCTGAAGGAGCGCAACAACCTGAACACCGCCGAGGTGGACGACATCATCTGGTCGACCAGCTCGCAGCGCGGCAAGCAGGGCGGGGACATGGGCCGCATGGCGGCGCTGGACGCGGGCTATGACGTCAAGGCGTCGGGCACCACGCTGGACCGGTTCTGCGGCGGCGGCATCACCGCGGTGAACTTCGCTGCGGCGCAGATCATGAGCGGCATGGAAGACCTCGTCATCGCCGGCGGCACCGAGATGATGAGCCTGACCGCGGCGATGAGCCAGGAGGACATGGAAAGCGGCAAGCCGCCGCTGGGCATGGGCTCGGGAAACGAGCGGCTGAACCTGAGCCACCCGCAGTCGCACCAGGGCATTTGCGGCGACGCGATCGCCAGCATGGAAGGCTTCACCCGCGAGCAGCTCGACAATGCCGGCCTGGAAAGCCAGCAGAAGGCCGCCAAGGCGATCGCCGAGGGCCGGTTCAACAAGTCGATCGTGCCGGTGCTGGACGACGAGGGCAATGTGGTCCTCGACCATGACGAATTCCCGCGTCCGCAGACCACGGCGGAAGGACTCGCCAGCCTGAAGCCGTCCTTCGCGGCGCTGGCCGACATGCCGTACAACAAGGCGGGCGACACGTTCCGCAAGCAGATCAACCGCAAGTATCCGGATCTGGAGATCCAGCATTTCCACCATGCCGGCAATTCGTCGGGCGTGGTCGACGGCGCGGCGGCAGTGCTGCTCGCGTCCAAGGAATATGCCGAGAAGATGGGCTGGAAGCCGCGCGCGCGGATCGTGGCGATGGCGAACGTCGGCGATGATCCCACGCTGATGCTGAACGCGCCGGTGCCGGCGGCGAAGAAGGTGCTGGAGAAGGCGGGCCTCACGAAGGAGGACATCGACCTCTGGGAAATCAACGAGGCCTTCGCGGTGGTTTCCGAGAAGTTCATCCGCGACCTCGAACTGCCGCGTGACAAGGTGAACGTGAACGGCGGTTCGATTGCGCTCGGCCACCCGATCGGCGCGACCGGATCGATCCTGATCGGCACCATCGTCGACGAGCTGGAGCGCCAGGAAAAGCGCTATGGCCTGGTCACCATGTGTGCCGCAGGTGGCATGGCGCCGGCGATCATCGTCGAACGCCTGGCCGCCTGATCACAGCAGAAGCAAGACCGCGAGCGGGCCGAGAGCGCCCGCCGCGGCGGAGAGAATGATGACGCACCCGTACAAACATGCCGCCGCCACGCCCGACAAAGCCGCCTATGTGATGGCGGGGACCGGCGAGACGGTCACTTTCGCCCAGCTCGATGCGCGCGCGAACCAGGGTGCGCATCTGATCCGATCGCTGGGCCTGAAGCGGGGCGACGCGATGGCGATGATGATGGACAATTCGCCGCGCTATTTCGAGGTCGCCTGGGCGGCCGAGCGCGCCGGCGTCTATCTCACCTGCATCTCGTCCAAGCTGATGGCCGGCGAGGCGGAATATATCGTCCGTGACGGCGACTGCCGCGTGTTCATCGCGTCCAAGGGGTGCGCCGCCTGTGCGGAGGCCGTGC
This sequence comes from Chlorella sp. CH2018, assembly GCA_009928355.1. Classification (NCBI taxonomy): domain Eukaryota; kingdom Viridiplantae; phylum Chlorophyta; class Trebouxiophyceae; order Chlorellales; family Chlorellaceae; genus Chlorella; species Chlorella sp. CH2018. The sequence goes on along the minus strand of VIYQ01004046.1, from coordinate 303,196 downwards.
TGCCGCTGATCGGCGATCTGGTCCGTTACATGGTCGACGGTACGATCGAGGGTTATCAGAGCTGGGAAGAGGCCTGCGCCAGCCAGCCGACCACGCCGATCGCCGATCCGTCGCCGGGGCAGATCATGCTGTATTCCTCGGGCACGACGGGCAAGCCCAAGGGCGTGCGCTTCGCATTGCCCGAAGAGCCCTATGGCGAGAATGTCTCCCCGCTGATGATGATCGGGCAGGGGCTGTACGGCTTCAATCCGGACATGGTCTATCTGTCGCCCGCGCCACTGTATCACGCCGCGCCGCTGCGCTGGTCGATGGCGGTGCAGCAGCTGGGCGGCACCGTGGTGGTGATGGAACGCTACGATCCCGAAAAGGCGCTGGAAGCGATCGAGACGTACAAGGTGACCCATGCGCAATGGGTGCCGACGCACTTCATCCGCATGCTGAAACTGCCCGAGGACGTGCGGCGGAAGTACGACGTCTCCTCGCTGAAGACGGTGTGGCACGCCGCCGCGCCGTGCCCGATCCCCGTCAAGGAGGCGATGATCGAATGGTGGGGCCCGATCATCGGCGAATATTATGCCGGGACCGAGGGTAATGGTTTCCACAACATCCTGTCGCCCGAGTGGCTGACGCACAAGGGATCGGTCGGACGCAACCTGACCACGATCACCCACATCTGCGACGAGGACGGCAATGAAGTGCCGCCGCGCACCGAGGGCACGATCTATTTCGAGGCGCCGGTGACGGACCTGAACCCGACCGGTGCCGCGCCGTTCAGCTATCACAACGATCCCGAGAAGACGAAGGACAGCACCAACGCCAAGGGCTGGACCACGCTGGGCGATGTGGGCTGGATGGACGAGGAGGGGTATCTCTACCTCACCGATCGCAAGAGCTTCATGATCATTTCGGGCGGGGTGAACATCTATCCGGCCGAGATCGAGAATTTGCTGATCACGCATCCCAAGGTCGCCGATGTGGCGGTGATCGGCGCGCCGCACGAGGAGATGGGCGAGCAGGTGGTCGCGGTGATCCAGCCCAAGGATCCGGGCGCGAATGAGGAAGCATTGGCGAGCGAGCTGGCGGAGTTCGCCCGCGCGAACCTCAGTCACGTCAAATGCCCGCGGCGGTGGGATTTCCGCGCCGAGTTGCCGCGGCATGACACGGGCAAGCTATACAAGCGGCTGCTACGCGACGAATATTGGGGCAAGACGAAGCCCGCCGAGACAGCGCCGGCCCCTTCGGAGCAGGCGGCATGAGCTTCAACTTCGGTGACCTGATCGAGGCGGTGGAAGCCGCAGTGCCGGGTGACCGGGTGGCGCTGGCCCATGGCGAGCAGGTGATCGACTGGGACGGGCTGCGGGTCCAGTCGAACAACCTGGCGCGCGCGCTGATCGACCGCGGGCTGAAGCCGGGCGACCGCTTCGCCTTCTACGCCTATAATTCGGCCGATTATCTGGTCGCGCTGATGGCGTGCTGGAAGGCGCGGGGGACTCACGTCAACGTCAACTACCGCTATGTGGCGGAGGAGCTGGCGTACATCCTCGCCGACAGCGACGCGACGGTGCTGGTCTATGATGCGCGGCTGCGCGATTGCGTCGCCGATGTGGTGGACCGCTCGCCGCATGTGCGCAGCTATGTCGAGATCGGCGGCGATCCCGGCAGTCTGCCGCCTTTTGCGGAGGCGTTCGAGGATCTGGTCGCCGGCGATGGCGCGCCGGTGCAAATCGCGCGCGATCCGCAGGACCGGTTCTTCATCTATACCGGCGGCACCACGGGGATGCCGAAGGGCGTGGTGTGGAGCCATGCCGACCTGAACGCGATCGCGCATGGCGCGGCGGCGGCGGCGGGGCTGCCGGTGCCGACAACGGTCGAGGAGGCGGCCGCGATGGCGGCGGCGAACCCCGATTATCCGCGCACCGTCTGCGGCCCGCCGCTGATGCACGGGACTGGGCTGCTGACGTCCTATGGCTCGCTGCTCGCGGGCGGGTTCGTCGCGACGCTGCCGAGCCGCAGTTTCCAGCCGGAAGAGGCGCTGGACGCGATCCACCGCTGGCAGGCGAACCGGCTGGTGGTGGTGGGCGACGCCTTTGCACGGCCTATCCTGGAGGCGCTCGACGCCGAGCCCGGCCGGTGGGACGTGTCGGCGATGCGGCTGATCAACTCGTCGGGCGTGATGTGGACGCAGGGCGTGAAGGACGGGCTGATCCGGCACATGCCCGAGGCGACGTGCCAGGACAATTTCAGCTCCTCCGAGGCAATCGGCATGGGCGTGTCGCTGACCACCAAGGACGGGACGGTCGAGACGGCCAAGTTCGTGGTCGGCCCGCGGTGCCGCGTGCTCGACGATGACGACAAGGATGTGGTGCCGGGGTCGGGCGTCACCGGCAAGGTCGTGCTGGGGCCGCCCAATCCGGTGGAATATCACAAGGACCCGGAGAAGAGCGCGCGCACGTTCCGGCTGATCGACGGGGTGCGCTACACCGTGTCGGGCGATTATGCGCAGGTTGCGGAGGATGGCAGCGTCATCCTGCTGGGCCGTGGTTCCGCCTGCATCAATTCGGCCGGCGAGAAGATCTTCCCCGAGGAAGTCGAGGAGGCGCTGAAGCTGTGCCCGAAGGTGGACGACGCGTTGGTGTTCGGTGTGCCCGATCCGAAATGGGGGCAGGCGGTTGCGGCCGTCGTGCAGTCGACCGGCTTTGACGAGGATGCCGCGCGCGACGTGCTGCGCCAGCGGCTGGCGGGGTACAAGCTGCCCAAGACGATCATCGCCACCGACCAGTCGCTCCGCGCGCCCAATGGCAAGGCGGATTATGCCAAGGCAAAGGCGCTGGCGGGCGTTGCCTGACAGGGTCGGGCGGGGCGTTGCGCCTGTGCGCAGGGCCGCCCCGCCAGTCATTGCCATGTAACGGCGCGGGCGGCGCCAATCCTTTCATAATGCTGTCTGCTGCATTCAGCCGGTATTCGCCACGGCTCGCCTAATGGTTCGTCATAGGCAGGGCCGGCGAAGTGTGCCGGCGATGGAGTAATCAAAGATGGCCAGGAAGTTCATGGCGGCACTGATGGCGGCCGCGGCGCTGGTTCCGGGTATCGCGACCGCGCAGGATCGTGGCGGCGACCGCGGCGGTGATCGCGGGCGGCGTGCCGAGCGCCCGCAGTCAGGCGGCGGCTGGCAGGGTCGCCAGGGCGGGCAGCCTGGCGGCAGCTGGCAGCAGCGGCAGGGTGGCCAGCCCGGTGGCGGCGGGCGTCAGCGCGCGGAGCGGCCGGCCCCGGCGCAGCGTCCCGCACCGGCCCAGCGCCCCGCGCGGCCCGATGGCGGACGGGCGGACGCATCGCAGCGTGCGCAGCAGCAGGCGCCGACTCGCAATTACCGGCCGATCCGTCCGCAACAGGGCGCGCAGGCGCCGCGCCCGGAGCAGGTCCGTCCGGACCGCAATGCGGGACGTGACCGCGAGGCGTGGCAGCGCAACCGCCAGGCGGAGGCGCAGCGTAACTGGGCACGCAGCGGCGCGGACTGGAATGACCAGGCCCGCGATTCCGCCCGCCGGGCCCAGTGGAGCGAGCAGCGCCGCTGGGATGGCCAGCGCGGCCGTGATGATCGCGACGGATGGCAGCGCAACAGCTGGCGGGCGGGGAATTTCGACCGTGGCTATCGCAACGATCGAAATTGGGACCGCAACTGGGACCGCAATCGGGATCGGGGCGGGTGGAACCGCGACTGGCGGCGCGACAGCCGCTATGATTGGGCACGCTGGCGCAACAGCAACCGCAATGCCTTCCGCCTGCCGCGCTATTATGCGCCCTATGGCTGGAACCAGGGGTATCGCCCGTTCGGCATCGGTGCGGTCCTGACCGCCGGGCTGTTCGCGCAAAGCTACTGGATCAACGATCCCTGGGCCTATCGCCTGCCGGAGGCGTATGACGATTTCCGCTGGGTGCGCTATTACAATGATGCGCTGCTGGTGGACGTCTACACCGGCGAAGTGGTCGACGTGATCCAGAACATCTTCTGGTAAGAAAATGGGGCGGGTGGCCGAGCCATCCGCCCCGTTCTTTGGGCAATCGAGGGCCGTTCAGGCGTCGATGCTGGTGCCGAGCGACGCGTTGACCAGACCCCCGTCGACGACGAGCGTGTCGCCGACCACATAATCGCTGGCGCGGCTGGCGAGGAAGATCGCGGCGCCGGCCATGTCATCGAAATTGCCGATCCGGCGCATCGGAATGCCCTTTGCGACCGTGTCGCCATGGTCGCGCGCGGCGCGGTTCATCTCGCTGGCGAAGGCGCCGGGGGCGAGGCTGGTGACGATGATGCCGTCCTTGATCAGCCGCGCCGCCATCCGCTTCGTCAGATAGATCAGCGCCGCCTTGGAGGCGTGATAGCTGTAGGTATCCCACGGATTGAGGCGCAGGCCGTCGATCGAGGTGATGTTGATCACCTTTGACGGGGCGTCATGGCTGGCCTTCACCTTCAGCAACTCATGCAGCGACTGGGTGAGGAAGAAGGGCGACTTGACGTTCAGGTCCATGACCTTGTCCCAGCCGGCCTCCGGGAACTCCTCGAACGGCACGCCCCAGGCTGCGCCCGCATTGTTCACCAGGATGTCGAGATGGTCCTCCCGCTCGGCCAGCGCCTTGGCCAGCGCGCGGCAGCCGTCGACCGTCGACACGTCCATCGGCAGCGGGATGCAGTTGGGGCCAAGCTCGGCCGCCGTTTCCTCGCACGCTGCCGCCTTGCGCGACGAGATATAGACCTTCGCGCCCTGTTCGATGAACGCCTTGGCAATGATCTTGCCGATGCCGCGGCTGCCGCCGGTGACCAGCGCGGTGCGCCCTTCCAGGCTGAAAAGATTGTTCAGGCTCATCGTGATCCCTCCTCGTTTGCGGTGGGGCTAGCGAGCGCGCCGAAAGACGGCAAGCGGCCTACCGCTTTTTCGAACAGGTTATGATTGACGAAGGGCAGCGCCATACTATGCTGCCGAAAACAGAAAGACAGGACGAGAGGATGCGCTTTTCGGGTAAGCGTGCCGTGGTGACAGGCGGCGCGTCCGGCATCGGACGTGCGACTGCGCTGCGGCTGGCGGAAGAAGGAGCCGAGGTCTGGATCGGCGACATCGACGAGGAAGGTGGCGAGGAGCTGGCGAGCACCTCCAACGGCAAGATCCATTTCCGACGATGCGACGTCACCGAGGAGGGTGACATCAAGGCGCTGATCGAGGCGCCGGGCGAGCTGGACGTCCTGTTCAACAATGCCGGCGCCGGCGGGGCGCCGGAAAAGATCGACGAAATGCCGGCCGATGGCTGGGACCGCACCCAATCATTGCTGCTGCGATCGGTGGCGCTGGGCATCCGATATGCCGCGCCGCTGATGGCGAAACGGGGCGGGGGCGCGATCGTCAACACATCAAGCGTATCGGCATTGGGCACCGGCTATGCGCCGATCGCTTATTCCACCGCCAAGGCCGGGGTGCTCCACCTGTCCAAGCTGGCGGCGGCGGACCTGGCCAAGGACAATATCCGCGTCAACGCGGTAATCCCCGGCTTCATCACCACCAACATCTTCACCCGCCACCTGAACGTGCCGGCCGACAAGCTGGAGCTGGCGAACCAGGCGATCGCGCAGGTGGCCGCGCACGCGCAGCCGGTGAAGCGGGCGGGGCGGCCGGAGGATATCGCCGCGGCGGTCGCGTTCCTGCTGAGCGACGAGGCCGGGTTCGTCACGGGCACACATCTGGTCGTCGACGGCGGCATCACCATCGGCACACGGCAAAGCTGGGATCCCGAACAGCCCGGGCTGTTCGCGGCGCTGGAGGCATTTCAATGAACGCCACAATCGCGAGTACCGCCAGCGTCGCGGTGCCCAGTCCGGCGCCGGCGCGTCGCCTGCGCCCGGGAACGATGGCCAGCTATGGCTTCGGCGCCGCGGCCTATGGCGTGAAGGATTCGGGCTTCGGCACGTTCCTCCTGCTGTTCTACAACCAGGTGATCGGGGTGCCGGCCGCGACGGTCGGCTTCGTCATCATGCTGGCGCTGATCATCGACGCCTTTGTCGATCCGACCATCGGGTTCCTGTCCGATCGCACGCGCACGCGCTGGGGACGGCGGCATCCGTGGCTATACGGATCGGCGCTGCCGATCATGCTGGGCTGGATCCTGCTGTGGAACCCGCCGCAATCGTCGCAGGCGGCGACGCTCGGCTGGCTGTTTGCGGTCGCCGTGCTCGTGCGTAGCGCCGTCAGCGCCTATGAAGTGCCGAGCCAGGCGATGGCCGCGGAGCTGAGCGCCGATTATGACGAACGGACGCGGATCATGGCCTATCGCTACCTGTTCGGCTGGGCCGGCGGGCTGGTGATGCTGATCGCGGCCTATTGGGTGTTCCTGTCGCCGACGCCGGAATATCCCAACGGCCTGCTCAATCCCGCGGGGTACAAGGGGTTTGCCGTCGCCGGCGCGATCTTCATGGGGATCGCCATCCTGACGTCGGCGATGGGCACCCATCGCGAGATCCCGAACCTTCCGTCGCCGGTGATCGAGAAGCAGACGCTGAAGCAGAATTTCGCCGACCTGTTCCAGACGCTGAACAACAAGGCGTTCGTGATCCTGATGATCGCCGGCCTGTTCGTGTTCACCAACCAGGGCATCACCTACGCGATCTCCAACTATCTCTACACCTATGTGTGGGGGTTCACGACGGTCAGCTTCCTGGGGCTGACGGTGCCGACCTTCGTGCCGCTGAGCATGGTGTTGTTCGGCGGCGTGCTGGTGGCGTTTGTCGTCGCGCCGCGGATCGGGGCGGTGACGAGCAAGCCCAAGGCGGCGTCGACCGCAGCGATCCTGGCGATCATCATCGGGACCACGCCTTATTGGCTGCGGCTGGCCGGCATGTTCCCGGGGCCGGAGAACCCGATGATGCTGCCGCTGCTGTTCGGCATGCTGGCGGCGGGGACGGCGGCGAGCGTGACGGCGCACATCCTGGGGGCATCGATGATGGCCGATGTGGTGGAGGATTCCGAGCAACGCACCGGGCGACGTTCCGAGGGCGTGTTCTTCGCGGGCAGCTTCTTCATCCAGAAGTGCACCAGCGGCGTCGGCATCTTTGCCACCGGGCTGATCCTGGCGGCGGCGAACTTCCCGGCGAAGGCGGTGCCGGGACAGGTGCCGGTCGCGGTGCTGGATCGCCTGACAATTATCTACATCATCTGCGCCACGGTGCTCGCGCTGATCGCGGCGTTCACCTACCGCGCCTTCCCCTTCGGGCGGGCCGAGCATACCGCACGGCTGGAGGCGCTCCGGATGCAGGCGCTGGACGCCGAGCGGATCGACCCAGTGCCGTAAGCACCTGCGCCAGCGATGAGGTGGAGGAGCCCTCGGGATCATCCCGGGGGCTCTTCTTTCTGCGTCGAATCCAATCGGAGTAAATGCAGGCGGAAACGGCGGTTTTTCAGCCTGCGGAAGCGTGAGAAGCGGCGGGCGGCCGCCGCCGGATGGTTAAAATACGGGTAGTTTTGCTGTTCGTCGGCGCCGCAACACCGTTCATCGGAATTGGTTCCCGCAACTATTGGTATTCAGCGGAACCCCCCGTAGCTGGACTGCAACGAACGTCGGTTTGGCCGGGGGGTCGCAGTGAATTTCAAGTCTTTGACGGCGCGTTTGGCGCTGGTGGTGTCGTGCGGCCTGATGACCGCGACCGCAGCCAATGCACAGTTCTGGCAGTGCGCACCTTATGCCCGTGAGATCTCTGGCATTCAGATTCACGGCAACGCCAATACCTGGTGGGGCCAGGCTGCCGGTCGCTACGAGCGCGGCAATACGCCCAAGGTCGGCGCGGTGCTTTCCTTCCAGTCGACCCGCCGCATGCGCGTCGGCCATGTCGCGATGGTCAGCCAGGTCGTCAGCGATCGCGAAGTGCGCCTGACCCACGCCAATTGGTCGCGCCGCGGCAAGATCGAGCGCGATGTGCGCGCGATCGACGTGTCCCCGGCCGGTGACTGGAGCATGGTCAAGGTGTGGTATGCGCCCAATGGCGGCCTTGGCACGTCCGACTATCCGACCAACGGCTTCATCTATGCCGATGGCGTTGCCGGTGCGCCGGTGATCCAGGCCGGCAAGGGCGAGGGTGCCGACGAGACGCGGCTGGCCAATCTGGCGATCGCATCGGCCGCATCGGTGCCGGTCAGCGGCGGCGTTTCGGTTTCGGACTGATCCCGGGCGGGCGCCAGAGCGCCCGTTCCTGACCGCCTGCGGCGCCTATCAGGCGGCGCGAAACTGTAGCGCGACCCCGTTCATGCAATAGCGCTTCCCCGTCGGCGGCGGGCCATCGTCGAAGACGTGACCAAGGTGGCCGCCGCAGCGGGCGCAATGCACCTCCGTCCGCGGGATGCCGAGCGAGAAATCCCGCCGCGTTCCCACCGCATGGCGCAGCGGCGCATAGAAGCTGGGCCAGCCGGTGCCGCTGTCGAATTTGGTCCGCGAGGAAAACAGCGGCTGGCCGCAACCCCCACAACGAAAGATACCGGCGCGCTTCTCGCGATCCAGCGGGCTGGAGAAGGGACGCTCGGTCGCCTCCTGCCGCAGCACGCGATAGGCCGCGCGCGACAGGCGCTGGCGCCATTGTTCGTCGCTGAAGCGGACGGGGAAGCTTTCCGCGGCGGCGGGTGAGGCGCGGCAGGCGCCGAGTGCCGTGGCCGCGGCTCCCGCGCCCAGCACAGCCAGCATCTGCCGTCGATCGAGCGTCTGCCACATGGGTTGCGATATAGTGCGGGCAGGCGCGGCATCACAGGGGCTGGAAAGGCGCGTCTAGCGTCAGGTGACGGGGCGAGGGCGCGGGGGTGCTGGCGTTGCTGGGATGCGGGCGAATGCCTGTATCGCTGCCACAATGCCGAAGGCGGGAGCTGCGCGCTGATCTGGGGGACCACAGCTACTCGTCCGCAACGCCCTGGCATGGTAGATGGCGGCCATGCTGGATCCGTTGTCCCCGTCTGCCCTGATCGCCGACCTCGCCACCAAAGCGCGCGCGGCGCAGCGCATGCTGTCGCGCACCAGCACGGAGGAGCGGCGCGCCGGCGTGCATCAGGTCGGGCAGGCGCTGCGAGCGGCGTCCGAGGACATTCTGCACGCCAATCGACAGGACGTTGCGCGAGCGGAGGCGGCGGGGCTGTCGGGGGCGATGCTGGATCGTCTGCGGCTGGACCCGGCGCGAGTCGCGGCGATGGCGGATGCGGTCGAAGCGGTGGCCGGGCTGCCCGATCCTGTCGGCCAGATCATCGACACGGCAACGCGCCCCAACGGGCTGCGCCTGTCGCGCGTGCGCGTACCGATCGGGGTGATCGGCATCATCTACGAAAGCCGGCCCAACGTGACCGCCGATGCCGCGGCGCTGTGCGTGATGTCGGGCAATGCCGTGCTGTTGCGCGGGGGATCGGAGGCGCGTGACAGCAATGCCGCGATCCATCAGGCCTTCTGCGAGGGGCTGGCGGCGGGCGGTCTGCCGGCCGATGCGGTGCAGCGTGTCGCCACCACCGATCGCGCGGCGGTGGGCGCAATGCTGGCGGCGGACGGGTTGATCGACATGATCGTGCCGCGCGGCGGAAAAAGCCTGGTCGCACGCGTCCAGGCGGAGGCGCGGGTGCCGGTTCTGGCGCATCTCGACGGGATCAACCACCTGTTCATCCACCGATCCGCTGATCCGGTGATGGCAACCCGCATCGTGGTCGATGCGAAGATGCGGCGCACCGGCATCTGCGGGGCGACCGAGACGTTGCTGATCGACGCTGGCTACCCCGAGCCGGGTGCGCTGATCGCCGCGCTGGTGGCGGCGGGGTGCGAGGTGCGGGGCGACGAGCGGATCGCGTCGGTTGCCGATGTTGTCCCGGCGACCGAGGAGGATTGGGACACCGAATATCTCGACGCGATCTGTTCGGTCGCGATGGTCGATGGGCTGGAGGGGGCGCTGGCGCATATCGCCCGGCACAGTTCGCACCATACCGATGCGATCGTGGCGTCGGACGAGGCGGCGGCAGAGCAGTTCCTGGCAGAGGTCGATTCCGCGATCGTGCTGTGGAATGCGTCGACGCAATTCGCCGACGGCGGCGAGTTCGGGCTGGGCGCCGAGATCGGCATCGCGACCGGCCGGCTTCATGCGCGCGGGCCGGTCGCGCTGGAGGGGCTGACGACCTACAAATGGGTCGGCGTGGGGACGGGGCAGGTGCGCGGCTGAACGTCAGCGCCCGCCGATCCAGCGGAAGAAGCGCGGCACCGGCGCGTTGCGGCTCATCCAGGCGCTATATTCCTGATAGGCGGGGTCGGCCGACAGGTGCCGCTCCTCCGTCCGGGCACGCCAGTAATAGACGCCGCTGACCGCCGCGAGGATCAGCGTGGCACGCGCCGCGTCGGCCAGCGAGCCGGTCGAGAGCAGCGGGATCGTCGAGACCCACCAGAACAGGTTTTTGGTCAGATAGGCCGGGTGGCGTGACCAGGCGTAGGGACCATGCGTCAGGATGCCGCGGTGCGTCAGGTTGGAGAAGCGCAGGCCGAAGGCGACCGTCGCCCACGCGTAGATGCCGGTGAGCAGCACCAGCAGCGCGCCGACGAGCGCGAGCAGGACGGGATATCCCTGAAGCCAATAGGTCCAGTCGGCGGTGCCCGGGTGATAATCGAGCGGGCCGCCGGCATCCATGAGGATGAAGGGGGGATAGCAGATCAGCGCCGCGGCCCAGCCGGCGGCATAGGGGTTCGCGCTGCGGATATGCGCGTCGAGCGGCCGCATGGTGAGGATGTAGCCCACCGTCGCGAATGCCACGTCGATCACGAACATGAAGGTGATGAGCCAATTGGCGAGGCGCACCGGATCCGCGAGGATGCCGAAGGTCGGCGTCTGGATGAACTCGGCAAAACCGGGCGGGACGATGGCGAGCATGAACGCCAGGAAAAAGGCCTTCACCCCCCAGGCGCGCAGGTGGCCGTAGATCACGTCCGGTTCCGGCCGGGCAGTGTTGGTGAGCCATGCGCCGAGCGCCCAGGCGCCATCGCGTGGCTCGACCAGATAGCGGTCGAGCCACAGGACATAGGGTATCGACAGCAGGAAGAGGGCGGGGGCGGCGGTGCCGAGGCACCACATGGCGAAGGCGAAATTGCCCTCCCAGTAGAACCGGCAGGTCGCGTAGATGAGCGCGATGCCCGCCCAGGTCGCCCACAGGCCGGCGAGTTTGACGAGGCTGACATCGATGGTGTCGCGCCACGGCCGCGCCGCTGCCCAGTCGATCCCGGTCGACGAACGGCGATGGACCTTGTCGACGAAGACCGACCAGACGATCATCGGGATGCCGCAGGCGAGCAGGTTGACCAGCGCGGCATAAGGCCCGTCCATGCCGTAGGCGCGGGCAATCGCGATCCAGACGATCACCCCGGCGAGCCCGGCAAGCCCGACGCCATGCGACACGGCGGACGCCGGGCGGGGCTCGGCGCGGCCGGCAGCGGCAACGATGGAATCGGCGATCATGCCACCCCAATAGCGCAACAATGGTAAGCGGCGCATGAAGGAAGGCCCTCGCGCGATGGAGTGGGGGCGACTACATCGCGCACCATGTATCAGTTCGACATTGCAGCCGGCGACAAGGCCGAGCTTTACCGTGACATCCTGTCGGCGCTGGACGCGCTGACCGCCGACGAGCCGGACGCGATCGCCAACATGGCCAATGCCGCGGCGCTGCTGTGGCAATATCTGCCCGACCTGAACTGGTCCGGCTTCTACCGCATGGTGGACGACACGCTGGTGCTGGGGCCGTTCCAGGGCAAGCCGGCGTGCATTCGTATCGCGGTCGGCGCGGGGGTGTGCGGCGCCGCGGCGGCGACGCGCGAGACCCAGCTGGTGGCCGATGTTCACGCCTTCCCGGGCCATATCGCCTGTGATGCGGCAAGCGCGTCGGAACTGGTGGTCCCGATTATTCATGAGGGCCGACTGGTCGGCGTGCTTGACCTCGACAGCCCCATTCCCGGGCGGTTCGACGCGCAGGATGCGCGAGGGTGCGAGGCGATCGTGTCGTTACTGGCGCCGCGGATCGCCTGAGACGAACGATGGTCGCGCCACGGTACCTGTTCCGGATGCATCATTCCGGGACATTGGCCATTGTGGCTAGTCCTTATCCATTTTGATATCATTCTTCCTGACGAGCGTCGGCAGTTGCCTTGCTGGTTGAATGAGTTCTGGGAGAATGGACGATGCGCGCACTCTTGGCGACGGCGGCGATCCTGTCGATCGCGACGAGCGCGGCGGCTGGCAGTCCCGATCGCCCCGACCTGCGCGCCGCCGCCGCCGAGCGACCGAGCGGCCCGCGTGTGCCGCCGCCCCCGGGAAGCCGCCGCTCGGCCGAGGCGCGGCGTGACGCCGGCGCGTCGCAGGCCGCGGTTACGTCACCGTCGCGCTGGGGCGAGCGGTCCGAGGGACGCTGGTGGGCCGGGCATCGCGCGCCGGGCGGCTGGGACGCCTATCGCCGGCCGCTGCGGGGCTGGGCCTTGCCGACCTATTGGCTGTCGCCCGACTGGCGGGTGAACGACTGGGCCACCTATGGCTTGCCGCGGCCGCCGGAGGGCTATGTCTGGTCGCGTTATTATGACGACGCGGTGATGATCGATGCGCGCGGATCGGTGCACGACACGATCGGCGGCGTCGATTGGGACCAGTTTGACGATGTGCTGGTCGATTATGCCGATGTCGGCGCGATGCCGGGATATGACCGATTGGCCTATGCCGCCCCGCCACCGCCACCGCCACCGCCACCGCCACCGACCCGGCCGTCGTCGTCGCAGGGTGCGCCCTATGATGCACCGCGCCGAGCGGCAGCGCGCACACCCGAACCCGGCCCGGCGCAACGGACGGTGGCGAGCGTTGGCGCAGGGCATGTCGCGGGCACTGGTCAGCCTGCGGCACCCTATCGCGCGCCGGCGCCGCGCTACGGCGCGGACTATCCGGTTCCGGGAGCGGGCTATTCGGCGGCGACCGGTGGCTATCCTCCGGCCGTGGCGACGCGTGCGCCTGCCTCTCCGCCGGCAGCCGCTCCGCCCCCCGTGCAGCAGGTAACGGGTGCGGCGCCCGTCGTGGTGACGGCGGCACCGGGCACGCGGGTGCTCAGCACGACCACCACGACGCCGACGCCCGGCTATTATGCCAACGGCTATTATTATCCGGGGACGAGCATCACGACGATCACGGTGCAGGGGCAGCCGGTGACGACGACGACCAACACCACGTCGCCGAGCCAGGGGCGCCGCTGAGATTGGCGCCCGCGCCGCCGCGTCTCGCAGAGGCGACGCGGGTGGATCAGCTCAGCCGGTCGATTGCCTCGCGATCGAGATTGCCGGGGATGATCATCAGCGGTACCGGCAGCGTGCCCGCCTGACCTGCGAAGTGGGTGACGAGCGGCCCGGGCGGCCCGTCCGCGGCCGCGCCAAGCACCAGCGCGGCGACTTCGCGATTGGCGGCCAGCATCTCCCGGATGATCTTGGGACCATCGCCCTGCCGCACGGTGATGGAGGGGCGAAGGCCAGATTCTTCCAGCAAGGTACCGGCGGCCTTGGCCACCAGCCCCTCCGCATGGCGGCGCGCCTCATCCTCGATCGTGGCCTGCACGCCGCCAAAGGCGATGAACTCCTGCTGTTCGACCAAGGCGAGGATTTCCACGCCGCCGCCGGTCTTCACGGCGCGCCGGGCGGAGAAGCGAAGCGCGATCTCTGCCTCCGGGGTTTCATCAATCACGGTCAGATAGATGCGCATTATATTGTCTTCGCCCCTGTAAGGCGTCACTTATCCGCCTGCGGGGTTGACCGCGCAAGGCCTCGGCGCAAGAGACGGGCGCCCCGCCAGGAACCGCTGAGGACCTTCATGTCGATCGAGATCAAAATGCCCGCGCTCTCCCCCACGATGGAGGAAGGCACGCTGGCGAAATGGCTGGTGAAGGAGGGCGACTCCGTCAAGGCGGGCGACCTCATGGCCGAAATCGAGACCGACAAGGCGACGATGGAGTTCGAGGCCGTCGACGAGGGCGTCGTCGGCAAGCTGGTGGTTCCCGAGGGTACCGATGGCGTGAAGGTCGGCACGGTCATCATGCTGCTCGACGGTGAGGGTGAGGAAAGCGCGCCGGCGAAGAAGGACGCTGCCGCCGAGACCGCCGCCCCGGCGCCGAAGAAGGAGCAGGTCGACGCACCGGTCGATCGCGAAACCGGTGAGAAGGTGTCCGCAGAAAACCCTGAGAACAAGCAGCCGGCCGCTGAGGCCCAGGCTCCGGCCCAGGCATCAGCACAGCCGCAAGCCGCTGCCGCGCCGCGCCGCGATGGCGAGCGCGTGAAGGCCAGCCCACTGGCGCGCCGCATCGCCGCCGAGAAGGGCGTGGACCTGGCGACGTTGGCGGGATCGGGGCCGAATGGCCGCATCGTGAAGGCCGATGTGGAAGGCGCGCAGCCGGCGGCCGCGGCTGCGCCTTCGCAGGCCGCCAGCGCGCCAACCGCCGCGCCGGCCGCTGCACCTGCCCCGGCCCAGATCCCCGACATCCCGCATGAGACGACCAAGCTTAGCAACATGCGCAAGACGATTGCGCGCCGCCTGACCGAGTCGAAGCAGCAGGTGCCGCACATCTACCTCACCGTGGACGTGCGCCTCGACAAGCTGCTGAAGCTGCGGGCCGAGCTGAACGAGAGCCTGGGCGCGCGCGGCGTGAAGCTGTCGGTCAACGACCTGATGATCAAGGCCCTGGCCGCGGCGCTGGTGCAGGTGCCCAAGTGCAACGTGATGTACACCCCGAACGAGCTGGTCACGTTCAAGCGCGCCGACATCTCGGTCGCGGTGTCGACGCCGGAAGGGCTGATCACACCGGTGATCACCGAGGCCGATACCGCGTCGCTGTCGTCGATCTCCACCCGGATGAAGGATCTGGCCGCGCGTGCGCGCGACAAGAAGCTGAAGCCGGAGGAATTCACCGGCGGCACCGCGTCACTGAGCAACATGGGCATGTACGGGATCAAGCAGTTCGAGGCGGTGATCAATCCGCCGCAGGGCATGATCCTGGCGGTGGGTGCGGGCGAGAAGCGCCCGTATGTGATCGACGATGCGCTGGGCATCGCGACCGTGATGAGCGCGACCGGCAGCTTCGACCATCGTGCGATCGATGGTTCGGATGGTGCCGAACTGATGCAGGCGTTCAAGGCGCTGTGCGAAAACCCGCTGGGCATGCTGGCCTGAGATGAACCGCGCGGCGGCCGTCGAGCTGATCTATCTGGCGATCGCGCTGGTGGCGACGCAGGCGGTCTTTCGCGCGGCGATCTGGTCCTATCCGCAGGGCACCGACTCGCTGGAGCCGGTGAGCTGGGCGGTGATGCTGGCATTGCTGGCGATGAGCGTGCCGGCGGTGATGAAGGCCGCGCGCAAACCAAGGAACTGAAAAGTGGCAGACACTTATGATCTCGTCGTCCTCGGCTCGGGGCCGGGCGGCTATGTCGCTGCGATCCGCGCCGCGCAGCTTGGGCTGAAGGTCGCGATCGTCGAGCGTGAACTGCTGGGTGGCATCTGCCTCAACTGGGGCTGCATCCCGACCAAGGCGCTGCTGCGGTCGGCCGAGGTGTTTCACCTGATGGGCCATGCCAAGGATTACGGCCTGAAGGCGGATGGCATCGTCGCTGACCTGGACGCGGTGGTGAAGCGGTCGCGCGGCGTTGCCAAGCAGCTCAACCAGGGCGTCACGCACCTGATGAAGAAGAACAAGATCGCGGTCCACATGGGCACCGGCAAGCTGACGGGGAAGAACAAGCTGACCGTCACGGCCGAGGACGGCAAGGCGACCGAGATCGGGTATAAGAACATCATCGTCGCCACCGGCGCGCGGGCGCGCGACCTGCCGTTCGCCAAGGCCGATGGCAAGCGGATCTGGACCTATCGCCACGCGATGACGCCGAGCGAGATGCCGAGCAAGCTGCTGGTCATCGGATCGGGCGCGATCGGGATCGAGTTCGCGAGCTTCTACAACGACATGGGCGCGGACGTGACGGTCGTCGAGATGCTCGACCGGCTGGTGCCGGTCGAGGATGCGGACATTTCCGCGCATCTGGAAAAGTCGCTGAAGAAGCAGGGCATGACGATCATGACCTCCGCCGGGGTCAGCGCGCTGGACGTCAGCGACAAGGGCGTGACTGCCAGGCTGAAGGACGCATCGGGCAAGGAAGTGACTGCCGAATTCAGCCATGTGATCGTGGCGGTCGGGATCGTGCCGAACACCGCAGACATCGGCCTGAAGGAGTTGGGCGTCGAGATGGACGAGCGCGGCTTCCTGAAGACCGATGCGATGTGCCGCACCAACGTTTCGGGCGTCTGGGCGATCGGCGACATCACCGCGCCGCCGTGGCTGGCGCACAAGGCGAGCCATGAGGGCGTGATCGCGGCAGAGGCGATCGCGGGCGGGCACCCGCATGCGATGGACCCGCGCAACATCCCGGGCTGCACCTATTGCCGGCCGCAGATCGCCAGCGTCGGGCTGACCGAGGCGAAGGCGAAGGAGGCCGGCTATGAGGTGAAGGTTGGCAACTTCCCCTTCATCGGCAACGGCAAGGCGATCGCGCTGGGCGAGCCGGAAGGCTTCGTGAAGACGGTGTTCGATGCCAAGACCGGCGAACTGCTGGGCGCGCACATGATTGGCGCCGAAGTGACCGAGATGATCCAGGGCTACACGATCGGCAAGACGATGGAGACGACCGAGGCGGAACTGATGGAGACGGTGTTCCCGCACCCGACGATCAGCGAGGCGATGCATGAATCGGTGCTGAGCGCCTACGGCCGCGCGCTGCACATCTGATCGCCATCCCGGAATCGAAAAGGGGCGGTGGAGGACGAAACCTCCACCGCCCCTTTTTTCATGAGCCAGCGGTCAGCGGCTGAGGAAGGTCAGCAGATCCTCCGTCAGGCGCTCGCTTTCGGTGGCGAACAGCCCGTGGGGGGCGCCGTCATATTCGACCAGCTGGCTCGCGGCGATGCCGGCGGCCGCGGCGCGACCGGTGGCGTCGATCGGCACCGTCTTGTCGCCCGTGCCGTGGATCACCAGCGTCGGCACGCGGAACGCCGGCAGGTCGGGGCGGAAATCGGTGAAGCTGAAGCTCTTCGCGCATTCCAGCGTCGAACGCAGCGACGCCTGCATCGCAAGTCGCCAGGCCCATTCGAGCATCGGCTGGCTGACCGGGCTGGTCACATAGCCCACGCCAAAGAAGTCTTTGAAGAAATTGTGGAAGAAGTTCGGGCGGTCTTCCTGGATGCCGGCGGCGATCCCGAGGAGTTGATGTTCCGGCACGCCGTGCGGATTGTCTTCCGTCTTCAGCATATACGGCACGACCGACCCGACGAGCACGGCCGAACTGACGCCGCGGCCGTCATGGCGGCTCATGTAGCGCGCGACCTCTCCGCCGCCCATCGAGAAGCCGACCAGCGTCGCATCCTGTTCGACGCCGGCCGCTTTCATCACGTCGGCCAGATCGTCGGTCAGCGTGTCATAGTCATAACCCGTCCACGGCTGGCTCGACCGGCCGAAGCCGCGCCTGTCATAGGAGATGACGCGATAGCCGGCCTGCGCCAGCGCCAGTGCCTGGGGATCCCAGCTGTCGGCCGACAGCGGCCAGCCGTGGATCAGCACGACGGGACGACCCTCGCCCCAATCCTTCACGAAGATGTCGGCTCCATCACGGGTCTTGACGTAGGGCATGATTAACTCCGGTTAGTGCCTTGCCGTGAACGAGCGGATGCGAGCCGCGTTCCGGTCAGCGCGAGGGGCGGAGGGTTGGTGCCTCGGCAGGAGTTTCAAAGCCGGCGGGGCTGCTTACCGAGGGGCGCAGCCGGGCGATGCTGCACAGGCCGGCGATGAGCGCGAGCCCGGCGGCCACCAGAGGCGGGACGGCACCGGTCCCGACACCCGCGGCGAGAAGCGCGGCGACCAGCGTGGCGCCGATCGTCTGCCCCGTCAGGCGAAGGGTGGAGATGAGGCCGCCCGCGGCAGCAGCGCGATGGTGCGGTGCGGAGCCGACCACGAGCCGCGAATTGGGCGGCAGGTACAGGCCGAAGCCCGATCCGCACAGTGCCATGCGCCACGCCACGTCGAGTATCCCCGCGTCGGCCGGCATGGTGGCGAGGAGCACCAGCGCGATGAGCGAGACCGCCATGCCGATGCCCCCCAGGATGCCCGCTGGGATACGATCGGACAATGCGCCGGAGAGCGGTGCGACGACCATGTTGGTGAGCGGCCAGGGGGCGATGCAGGTGCCGATCTGCGCGGGGGTGAAACCCAGTGCGGCCAGGCGGAAGGGGGTGGAGACGAGCACCGTCATTGACGCCATGAACGCGGTGAGGCTGCCGACCGCGGACAGTGCGATGATCGGGCGGGCGAGCAGGTCGACGGGGAGGATCGGCGCGGTGATGCCCAGTTCGCGCCGCACGAAGAACCAGCCGATGGTCGCGCCGGCGGCCACGACCGCCGCGCTGACCACCGGACTGTCGCCGTGGACGAAGCTTTCCGCGCCGCCAATGACGAGGCCGAACATCGCCGCGCACATGATCGCGCCGGCAAGATCGAGCCTGGTGAGGCGGGGCGGGGGATCGGGAAGCCAGCGACCGAGGATCAGGCTGACGATCGCGAGCGGGATGGTGCAGGCGAAGACCCAGGGCCAGGGCGCGACGGCGAGCACCAGGCCCCCGACCGTGGGCGCGGCGGCGGCGGCGCTGGTAACGATGACGGCATTGATCCCGAGCCCACGGCCAAGCTGCCGGGTGGGATAGGTGTGACGGATCAGCGCTGACGACACGCTGAGCACGCCAGCCGCGCCGATCGCCTGCATCGTCCGCACGATGAGGAGGAAGGGAAAGCTCTCGGCAAAGAAGCAGAGCAGGGTCGACAGGGTGAAGATGATCTGCCCGCCCTGGTAGGTCCGCTTGAGCCCGATACGCTCCGCCATCCCCGAAAATGGCAGGAGGAGCATGACCAGCGTGACCTGATAAACGGTGACGATCGACACCACGGCGCTGGACGCCACCCCCAGATCCCGCGCGATCGTCGGCAAGGCGACGTTGGCTATGCCGCCGTCGATGATCACCAGCGCGGACCCGCAACCAAGCGCGCCGATCGCGAACAGGCGGCGGGGAAGCGGAAGGCCATCGGACATTGCGGCGGTCATACGCGGATGATGGTCGTGGACAAGCCGGCGATTGCGGGGTGCCGCGGGGTGTGCGCTAAAGCGTTGAATCAGCACCAGATCAGGGTTGTTCGATCGGCAGGAGACAGTATATCGACGCCCGATGAAGACACGTCCCGCATTGCAACATCTTGTGGCTATCGCACTTGGAGCGCTTGCAGCACCGCAAAGTGCCGCCCAAATCGCATCGATGACTGAAGATCCGTATATCTGGCTTGAGGACAAGGACGGCAAGCGGGCACTGGCATGGGTAGAGGCGGAAAATGCCCGGACGCTTGCCCGCCTGGAGAACGACCCGCGCTATCGCACCTTCTATGACGAGGCGCTGGCCATCGCCTCCGCCGAGGACCGGATCGCGATGCCGCAGATGCTGGGCGACCGGATCTTCAACTTCTGGCGTGACCAGAAGCACCCGCAGGGCATCTGGCGCTGGACGAGCGCCAAGGAGTACGCCACCGCAACGCCGCGCTGGCAGACGCTGATCGATGTCGACGCGCTGTCGCAGGCGGAAGGCAAGAAGTGGGTGTGGAAGGGGGTCGTCTGCCTCGAACCGGGCGAGCGCCGCTGCCTCATCACGCTGAGCGAGGGGGGCGAGGACGCCACGTCGCTGCGCGAGTTCGACCTGGTCGACGGGCGGTTCGTCAAGGACGGCTTTGCATTGCCGACGTCGAAGCAGAATGCCGACTGGATCGACGAGAACACGCTGATCGTGTCGCGCGACTGGGGTACCGGATCGCTGACGAAGTCCGGCTATCCGTTCGTGGTCAAGATCCTGAAGCGGGGCCAGCCGCTGAGCGAGGCGCGCGAGCTGTACCGCGGGACCAAAGATGACCTGGGCGTGTTTCCATCGGTGATGGTCGACGGCGACGGCAACCGCGCGGTTGTGATCACGCGCGCCAAGACCTTCTTCACCTCCGAGACATTGCTGTGGGACGGCAAGACCGCGAAGAAGATCGCCATTCCGGAGAAGGTGGAGGCGATCGGGCTGGTCAAGGGACGGCTGATCTTCCGCACGAGCGAGCCGTGGGGCGCGGTGCCGGAGGGGGCCCTTGCCTCCTTGCCGCTGAAGGACGCGATGGCGGGAACGGGCACGCCGACGGTGATCTTCGCGCCGGCGGAACGGCAAGCGGTCGACCGGGGCAATGTGCGCGTGACGCGCAATGCGGTGGTTGCGGCGATCTATGACAATGTGCGTGGCCGCGCGATGGTGTTCACGCCGTCCGGGGACGGGTGGAGCAGCCGCAGCCTCAAGCTGCCCGACAATCTGTCGGTCGATCTGGTGGCCAGCGATATCGCGAGTGACGAAGCCTATCTGGCGGTGTCGGGTTTCACCACGCCAACGCTGCTGATGTCATTCAACGCGGCGAGCGATGCGGCGCCAGCGACGGTCAAGTCGGCGCCCGCGCGCTTCGATGCCACCGGGCTGGTGGTGGAGCAGCACGAGGCGCCCTCGTCTGACGGCACCAAGATCCCGTATTTCGTCGTTCGCCGGGCGGACACCCCGCTCAACGGCAGCACGCCGACGCTGATGACGGCCTATGGCGGCTTCGCGGTATCGAACACGCCTTATTATTCGGGCATCACCGGCAAGCTGTGGCTGGAGCGGGGCGGGGCATTTGTCCTGGCCAACATCCGCGGCGGCGGGGAGTTCGGCCCGTCATGGCATGAGGCAGGGCGCAAGACGCGTCGCCAGCTGATCTATGACGATTTCGCCAACATCGCGCGCGACCTGTTTGCGCGCGGGATCACCAGCGCCTCGCGGCTCGGCATCTATGGCGGGTCGAACGGCGGCCTGCTGATGGGCGTCGAGATGACGCAGCACCCCGAATTGTGGGGCGCGGTGACGATCCAGGTGCCGCTGCTCGACATGCTGCGCTACGAAGGAATTGCGGCGGGCGCGTCGTGGGTGGACGAATATGGCTCGGTCAGCGTCCCCGAGGAGCGCGCGTTCCTCGAGCGGATCTCGCCTTATCATGCGCTGCGTCGCGGTGGGCGTTATCCCGAACCCTATATCTGGACGACGACCAAGGACGATCGGGTCGGGCCGCAGCATGCCCGCAAGTTCGCGGCGAGGATGCGCGAATATGGCTTGCCGTACCTGTTCTACGAGGACACGGCGGGTGGCCATTCGGGTGATGCCGACATTGCGCAGGGTGCGCGACTGCAGGCGCTGCAGATGACCTATTTTGCGCGCAAGCTGATGCCCGAGCAGGAGTGAGCAGCCGCATCTACGGGTGCAAACAGGTTACGCAGAGTTGCAGAAAACGAATGTTGCTGCGGTGCAGCAGTGTGGATATTGCCGTTGAACATGAAGCTGAATACCGACCAGGATCAGGTCGCACCGTCGCCGCCGCCGGCCACCATGCCCGTCGTGTTCGAGGCTATCGTCAAGCAGCAGGCACTCGCCGCGACCTATAATCGCGGCGACGTGACGCTGGCGCCGCACATCGTCTACACCAAGCACGGTGAATTCTACCTCGACGCGGTGACGCTGGAGCGCGACGGCAAGCCGCCGCGCGAGCCGAAGATCGGCGCGTTCAAGATCGTTGGCCTGGGCGGGATGCGGGTCACGCCGCGGCGCTTCACGCCGAGCGAGCTCTTCAATCCCAAGGAAGAGCGCTACGAAGGGGTGACGCTGCTGGCCGTCGACTGCTGACTCGCAGCGCCGCGACGATCCGTTCGTCAGCGGCAGCGGATCTGCTGATTGCTGCGATCCACAGCGCGCCCGGCGAGTGCCCCGGCCGCGCCACCCAGCAGCGTTCCGACCGTGCGGCTGCGGCCGCCATCGATGACATTGCCCAGCACGCCGCCCAGCGCGCCGCCGACGATCAGCCCGGTCGTCCCGTCCGACCGGCGGCAGTAATAGCGGCCGTCCGATCCGGTATAGACCCGGTCGTTGGGGCCGAGCGCGCGTTCCTGGTTGCCGGGGCTATAATAGCGGCTGGGATCATAATCGCCCTCATCGCGCCATTGCGGGTCGTCGTACCGGGGGTCGGCCGGCGCGGTGCGATAGCCGGATCCCGGCACCCGGCGCACCGACTGGTAGCGATCATATTCGCTGCGGAAGGTTTCCAGCTCGCGCTCGAACCGTTCCTGCGCAGCGCGGAAGCGCGCGTCATCAGCGGCGGTTTGCGCGAGTGCGGGGGTTGCCACCGCCGCCGCGGCGGCAGCCATGGTGACGGCGATGTGACGGAACGACATGTCGCGATCCTCTCCCAATCCTGAAAACCGGGCGCCCGCAAGCGCGCCCCACATAGAGGGCAAGGCGGATACGGTTGCATCGGCGTATCGTTCCGTTGGTCAGGAGGATCGATGATGGACCGGGAGAGCGGCGGCAGACGCGTGGCACGCTGGCTGCTGATCGCCTTCTATCTGACGGCGGGGATCGGGCATCTGCTGTTCATCGATGCGATGGTGCGGATCGTGCCGAAGTTCGTGCCGGCGCCGCGGCTGGTGGTGCTGGCAACCGGGCTCGCCGAGCTGGCAGGCGCGGCGGCCCTTGTAACGCCGCGGTACCGGCGCGCGGCGGGATGGGCGCTGGCGGCCTATGCGCTTTGCGTGTGGCCGGCGAACATGCAGCATGCGTGGAACGACCTGTCGAGCGGAACGGGGCTGCCGATCGGATATCATGTGGTGCGCCTGCTGCTCCAACCACTGATCATCTGGTGGGCGCTGTGGGCGAGCGGGGCCGTGCGCAGCTGGCGTCAGCCCTGATCAACCATCGGCGGGCCGTAAGCGTCGATCGCCTCGAACAGCCGGGTCAGGTCGGCGCGTTCGTCGGGCGCAATCTCCGGCTTCCAGATCTCGAACAGCAGGACCGTGCGGGTCGACGTGCCGCGATTCCATGCCTCATGCTCAAAGGAATCGTCGAAGATCACGAGCTCACCCTCGCGCCATTCATGCGTGTCCGCGCCGACGCGCAGCGCGCAGCCGGGCGGGGCGATGATCGGCAGGTGGCAGATCAGGCGGGTGTTGAGCAGGCCGTGATGCGGCTGGATATGCGCGCCGGGCGTCAACCGCGAGAACAGCGCCATCGGTGAGCGGGCGGCAATGCGCGGGATGGGCAGCTTCGCCAGCGCCGCCATCGTAACGGGGAAGCGATTGGCGTTCTCCGCCACAATCTCCCCGCCGCGCCACAGATGTAGCGCGCTCCATGCCGGATCGTCGAGCAGGGGGTTGTTGGGGAGCGGCCGGTTGGGATCGCCTTCCACATAGGGGCGGAAACCCTCGGCAACGGCTTCCAGCTCGGCGCGGATGGCGGGGGTCGCGGCCTCGAGTTCGGCGACCCAGTCGAATTCGTCGCGGCGGTAGAAGGGGCGCTGCGGCAGCCCTTCGAAATAGAACATCGAGGGTTGTTGCAGGTGAAGTTCGCGGCGGCCGAGCAGCAGGTCGACCGATTGGGCGACGCGGCCGGCGTGAAGCCCGCCCACGGCCGCCTCGACATGGCCGGCGAAGCGCGCGGCGCTTTCCTGCTTGAACGCTTCCGCCTGGCGTAGCAGCGGGTGGAGCGAGGCCGGAACCTCACGCATGGCCGCGGCCTGATTGAGCGCCGCGGTGTAGAAGACGGTTGCGGCGCGATCGTCGCTATCGAGCCGCTTGCGATCCCCCATCAGCAACAGCCCGGCGAGGTTGCGAGGCTGTTCCCTGAGCAGCGCCTGCAACGCCTCCGTCTCGGCCGGGGCGTCCCCGATCAGTCGGCAGGCCTGGGCGAGCGGCAACCACGGACGCGGCACGTCGGCCGGGGCCTCCACCGCCAGCCGATCAAAGATGGCGCGGGCGCGGGCGCCGTCGCGATTGCGCAGGGCATCGAGCCCCTGACGGGCGAGTTGGTCGGCATCAGCACGCGGAAGGGCCATGGCCGGACTATTGCGGCATCAACTCGGCAGGTAAATAGCACTGAGGCTCAGGGGATGGTGACGAAGCTGTCCATGACGCGCTTGCGGCCGGCCTTCTCGAACTCGATCTCGAGCTTGTTGCCCTCGATCTCCTCGATCGTGCCGTAGCCGAACTTCTGGTGGAAGACGCGCAGGCCAACCGACAGGTCGGTGCGCCCCTTGTTGCCGAGGCTGACCGCCGGCGTGCGACTTTCGACCACGCGCGACGGTTCGCGCGAAAAGGTGCGGCTTTGCCAGTCGCCGCCGGGCTTTCCGCCGAGCGTCCCCGCCGCGCGCTGCCAGCCCGGGCCGCGGCCGGTGCCGCGCCCGACGTCGGCGAAGGGATCGGCGCGTTCCGACCAATTCGCGCGCCACAGGCTTTCGCCGCCCGACATGGTGGTTTCGGTTTCCACGTGATCGTCGGGCAGCTCGGCGACGAATCGCGAGGGGATGGAGCTGGTCCATTGCCCATAGATGCGCCGATTGGCGGCGTGGAGGATCGTGGCCTGGCGGCGCGCGCGGGTGATCGCGACATAGGCGAGGCGGCGTTCCTCCTCGAGCCCGCGGGTGCCGGTTTCATCGAGCGAGCGCTGCGAGGGGAACAGGCCTTCTTCCCAGCCGACCAGGAAGACGGTGTCATATTCAAGGCCCTTGGCGGCGTGGATCGTCATGATCGTGATCTTGGGATCCTCCCGCGCGCCTTCATTGTCCATGACGAGGCTGACGTGTTCGAGGAATGCGCCGAGGCTTTCATATTCCTCCATCGCTCGGACGAGTTCGCTTAGGTTTTCCAGCCGGCCCGCGGCCTCGGCGGACTTTTCCGCCTGCCACATGGCGGTGTAGCCGGATTCGTCGAGGATCTGTCGGGCGAGTTCGGGGTGCGGAAGATCGCGCGCCATGTCGCGCCAGCGCGCGATGTCACCGACGAAATTGCCCAGCGCACGGCGCGCCTGCGGGGTTAGTTCGTCGGTGTCGAGGATACGCGCGGCGGCGAAGCTGAGCGGGAGGTTCTCCGCGCGGGCAAGCTGGTGGAGCTTGGCGATCGCCTTGTCGCCAAGGCCGCGCTTGGGCGTGTTGACGATGCGTTCGAAGGCGAGATCGTCCGCCGGCTGGTTTACGACGCGCAGATAGGCGAGCGCATCACGGATTTCCTGCCGCTCGTAGAAGCGGAAGCCGCCGACGATGCGATAGGGCAGGCCGATGGCGATGAAGCGGTCTTCGAACTCGCGCGTCTGGTGCTGAGCGCGAACCAGGATCGCCATGTCGTCAAGGCTCTTGCCCGCGCGCTGGCACGCCTCGATCTCGTCGCCGACGCGGCGCGCCTCCTCAGGCCCGTCCCAGACGCCGATGACGCGGACCTTTTCGCCGACGTCGAGTTCGGTCCACAGC
The DNA here is from genome assembly GCA_009928355.1 of Chlorella sp. CH2018. Taxonomy (NCBI): domain Eukaryota; kingdom Viridiplantae; phylum Chlorophyta; class Trebouxiophyceae; order Chlorellales; family Chlorellaceae; genus Chlorella; species Chlorella sp. CH2018. Next base: position 277,730 of record VIYQ01004046.1, on the reverse strand, counting down.
TGCTTGCCGAGCCGGCCGGTGTTGTTGCCGATCACGCCGCCGGCGGCGCCCAGGATGTGCGGCGTGGAGCGGTAATTCTGCTCCAGCCGGATGACCTTGGCGCCGGGGAAGTCCTTTTCGAACTTCAGGATGTTTTCGACCTGCGCCCCGCGCCAGGAATAGATCGATTGGTCATCGTCACCGACGCAGCAGATGTTGCGGCGTTCCTGCGCGAGCAGCCGCAGCCACAGGTACTGGACGGCATTGGTGTCCTGATATTCGTCCACCATGATGTAGCGGAAGCGCTGCTGATACAGCTCCAGCACCTCGCGATTGTTCTTCAGGATGGTGAGCACGTGGAGCAGCAGATCGCCGAAGTCGCAGGCGTTCACTGCGCGCAGGCGGGCCTGATATTGCTCGTAGAGTTCGCCGCCGCGACCGTTGGCGTAACGCTCGCTTTCGCCAGCGTCGATTTCGCGCGGGGTGAGCCCCTTGTTCTTCCATTCGTCGATCAGGCCGGCGAGACTGCGCGCGGGGAAGCGCTTCTCATCGATATCGGCAGCAAGGACGAGCTGCTTCAGCAGACGCAGCTGATCGTCAGTGTCGAGGATGGTAAAATTGTTCTGCAGGCCCACCAGTTCGGCATGACGGCGAAGCATCTTCGCGCCGATCGCATGGAAGGTGCCGAGCCAGGGCATCCCCTCCACCGCATCGCCGACGAGGCGACCGACCCGCTCGCGCATTTCGCGCGCCGCCTTGTTGGTGAAGGTCACCGACAGGATCTCGCTGGGATAGGCGCGGCGGGTGTAGAGCAGATGCGCCAGCCGCGCGGTCAGCGCCGCCGTCTTGCCGGTGCCGGCACCGGCGAGGACGAGCACCGGGCCGTCGGTGGTGAGCACGGCCTCGCGTTGCGGCGGATTCAGGCCGGAAAGATAGGGCGGCTCGCTGGCTTGGCTCTGCGTCGACAATTCGGTCACGGGTGCCACGTAGGCAGGGTTGCGCGACAGCGCAATGCATGAGAACAAAGGTGAAACGATTGGGAGAAGGGTGATGAGCGCGACGGGACGCTGTCATTGCGGGGCGGTCACATGGGCAGCCGAAGGTGAGCCGCAGCATCATGCGATCTGCCATTGCGAGGATTGCCGGCGCTGGTCGGGCGCGCCGATGGTCGGGTGGATCGCGTGGCAGGAGGATCAACTGACCGTCGAAGGCGCGACGACGCGCTATCATTCGTCGCGGCACGGGACGCGGGAGTTTTGCAGCGCCTGCGGGACGGGGCTGTTCTATCGCAACCCGGAGACCTTGCCGGGCATCGTCGATATCCAGTCCGGTACGCTCGACGACCCGGAACGGCTGCCGCCCGGCGCACAGATCATGGTAAAGGAGCGGCTGGGCTGGGCGCCGGGCATCGCCGACCTCCCGGCGTTCAACGCCTATCCCGGCATGGACTGACGCGGGCGGGCGCGCAGAGGCTGCGTGCGGCTGTTGCCGGTTGAACGGTCATCGGCGAAAGTGGAGCGATGATGTCACAGGCCTCTTCACTGACCATCCGCCGCTTCGTCGAGAGCGACGTGCCGGCGGCGCTTGCCATCCAGGCGGTCTGCTTTCCCGCGTTCCTGCTGGAGGATGAAGCCGCCTTCGGCAGCAGGGTGAGACTGGCGAGTTCGTGCTGCTTCGTCGCGATGCAGGGCGACACGATGGCGGGCTATGTGCTGGCGCATGGCTGGCCGGAGGGGGCGCCGCCGCCGGTGGGAGCCGTGCTCGCCGAGCCGCCGCAGGTCGACGTGCTGTTCATCCACGACATGGCCGTCTCCCCTGACGCGCGCGGGCTGTCGGCCGGACGGGCGCTGATGGAAGCGGCCTTCATGTGCGCCGCGGGGCAGGGCATTGGGCGCGCCGAGCTGATCGCGGTGGGCGGCGCCGCGACCTATTGGCGCACGCTGGGGTTCACGGAGGCGGCGACATCCGATGCGCTGGCGGCAAAGGTGGCCGGCTATGGCGCCGACGCAACCTGGATGACGGGCGCCATCCCGCTCGACTGACGATCGCGAACTGACGCGGCCGTCAATAATTCCACTGTAGCTGCGCGCGGATGACATCGCCCTCCGCCCGGCCGAAGCGGCGCTCGTCTGCCTCGCGCCGCGTCATATCGGCATAGGCGAGCGTCAGCTCCAGTTCCTCGATCGGCTGGAATTCAATGCCCAGCTCGATCTCGTCCGTTTCCAGTCGGGGCGCGTTGACGATCGCCTTCCACCCGCCGCGATACGTCTGCCAGCGAACATAGGGCATGAAGGGGCCGAGCGGGCTCTGGCGAACCCGGCCCATCGCCTGGACGTAGCCGCCGCTGAGGGAGCGGGTGCGGATCGTCCCCAGCAAGGGATCATATTCCGGGCCGCGGCCCCAGTTCCATTCCGCCTGGAGGCCGAACGGCTGGGGGTAGAGGATCAGGTGAACGCCGACCCGATCGTCACGGAAGCTGGCGTCGCTGACGCCGCCGGTGCGGATTTCGGGGCGGACACGGTTGCGCATCCCGGACGCGCCCACTTCGAGTACCTGGCCGGCGAAGGTGGTGCCCAGGCCGTCAAGCTCGAACGGCCAGGTCGCCATGGCGACGCTCATCAGGTCATTGTTGCGTTCCGGCCGGTTGACGCCCTGACCGTTATACAGGCCGAGACCGAAGGCGCCGTAATTGCCGAACAGCTTCTGCCCGTCATCCTCCAGCCGGTCCCAGATCCGCTGCACCGCGGCCGGCGTAAAAAATGCGGTCACGCCCAGATCGCGTTCGCCGGGAATGGCACTGTTGATCCCGTCCGAGCGGTCGAGCGTCAGCCGGTTGGAGGATGATTGAAGGTTCTCCCAGCCAAATGGCACCTTCTGCTGACCGAAGCGAAAGCGGAAGCGGCGATCGGCCCATGGCGACCAGTCGACATAGGCGTCGCGCAGCTGGGCGAACCCCTCGCGACGCTCGCCCGCGGACTGGTTGCTGACCGCGACCGCGAAATCGGGCTGGAAGTAGAAGGATATCGAATCGGACAGATCGCCCGAAAAGACGAGGCGGATACGGCGGAAGGTGAAATTGCCTTCGTCGGTAATGCCGCCGTCGCCGGGTGACCGCAGCCGTGACACGCCGTCCGGGGCGGTGGCGTCGCCCGAGATGATCTCGTTGAGGCGCAGCTGCGTATAGCCGCGCACGTTGATCCGTTCGTACCACGGCTTGTCGGCCGGCGGGGTGGCGGCCGCGAGCGCCACCGGCGGAGAGGCGGTGGGAGTAGCGGCCGGGGTGGCAGTCTGTGCCGGGGACGCGAGGATGGCGGGCGCGGCGGCCGCTACCTGCGTGTCTGGCGCGGGCGCCTGATTTGTCGTCACCGGCGCAGGAGCAATGGTTGCGGCGGATTGGTTGGCGGCAGGCTGGTTGGCGGACGTGGAACGCGCGGCGGCGCGCTGATTTTGGGTCAGCACGCGAATCTGCGCCTTCAGCTCGTCGATCTGACGCTGGAGGTCCTCGACGGTGGGCGTTTTCGCCTGGGCAAAGGCCTGGGCCGGGGACACCAGCATCCCCAGCGCCAATGCGCCGACCCCAAGGCGACGACGGAACGCGGCTGGTTCCTCCCTCATCACTCGCAAACAGCTCCGGCAATCACAATTCGGGTGCCGCCCTATGCCCGTTCAAAAAGCGTGGCAATCAGGGAGACGTCCGATGCCCTGATCGGCATCAATGATCTGGATGATCCAAACGCGCCCCTGGTGCGTTCAGCCGCCCTGATGATCAAAGCTCAAATCGTGCCGCGCGTGTTCTGGGGGGCGTCGGCGATCGTCGTCGCCTTGCTGACAGTGACATTGCTGATGCCCGGCCGCGCGGACGTGGCGTTCAGGGCAGCGCAGGCGTGGACGATCGATACGTTCGGCTGGTTCTACATCGCGTCGGTCGCCGTGTTCCTGGTCGTGGCGCTGATCCTGGGGTTCGGGCCCGCCGGCAAGCTGAAGCTGGGGCCGGACGGTGCCGAGCCGGATTTCCCTTATGTCTCGTGGCTGGCGATGCTGTTCGCCGCGGGCATGGGCATCGGCCTGATGTATTTCGCGGTGGCCGAGCCGATCCAGCATTACATCTCGCCGCCCGAGGTGGAGAGCGGCACGATCCTCGCGGCGCGTGAGGCGATGGCCATCACGTTCCACCATTATGGCGTCCATGCCTGGGCGATTTATGCGCTGGTGGGGTTGAGCCTGGCGTTCTTCACCTATCGCAAGGGGATGCCGCTGACGCTGCGGTCCGGCCTGTCACCGATCCTGGGCAAAAGGATCAACGGCCCGTTGGGCGATGTGATCGACATCTTCGCAGTGTGCGGCACCGTTTTCGGCATTGCGACGTCGCTGGGGTTTGGCGTGTCGCAGATGACGTCGGGGCTGGCCTATAATTACGGCGTGCCGGACACCACCGCGACCAAGGTGGTGGTGATCCTGGTCGTAATGGGCGCAGCGACGCTGTCGGTGCTGAGCGGCGCGGACCGGGGCGTGCGGCGACTGTCGGAACTGAACCTGGTGCTCGCCGTGCTGCTGATGCTGTTCGTGCTGGCGGTCGGCCCGACGCTTTTCCTGCTGCGTGCGCTGATCCAGAATTTTGGCCTGTACCTTGACCATTTCGTGAAGCGCACCTTCACGCTGTACGCCTATGAACCGCGCGCCTGGATGGCGGACTGGACGCTGTTCTACTGGGCCTGGTGGATCGCCTGGTCGCCGTTTGTCGGCATGTTCATCGCGCGTATTTCGCGTGGGCGGACGATGCGCGAGTTCGTCACCGGTGTGCTGTTCGTTCCTACCGCCTTCACCTTCGTCTGGATGACGGTATTCGGCAATACGGCGATCGCGCTTGATCTTGGCGCAGCATCGGGCGGCATTGCCGATGCGGTCCAGGCGAACCTGTCCACGGCGCTGTTCAAGTTCCTGGAATATCTGCCGGCCGCCGGCTTTACGTCGACGCTGGCGATCATCCTGGTCGGTGTGTTCTTCGTCACCTCGGCGGATTCGGGGGCGCTGGTGATCGATACGCTGACGTCGGGCGGTGCGGAAGAAACGCCGCGCTGGCAGCGGGTCTATTGGTGTGTGCTGCTGGGTGTGACAGCGACGTTGCTGCTGGTCGCGGGCGGTCTGGGCGGATTGCAGGCGGCGACGCTGATGGCTGCGCTGCCCTTCTGCTTCATCATGCTGCTGCTGGCGTTCGGGCTGGTGCGGCAGGCGAATGCCGATCTGGAAGGGATCACGCTGGCTGATGAGGCCGCGCCTGTCAGCGAGCGGCTGAAGCGATTGTTCGTCCCGGCGCGGCGCGGCGAGATCATGCGCCAGCTGCAGCAACAGGGGGAGCCGGCGCTGCGTTCCGTTTATGATGCGCTTCAGCAGGACATGCCCAGCGAATGCCGACTGGACATGGAGGACGGTGAGGTCGTGCTGACGGTCGGAACGGAGCCCGAGCGGCGTTTCGTCTACCGGTTGTTTCCCCGTCCCCGTCCGCTTGCCGCCTATACCGCGCTGGAGGCGCCGGAGGGCAGGCGCAGCGTGACCTGGACGCTGGCGGCGCAGACCAACAACGATCCACGTTTCCGTGACCTGACCGATTTTTCGCAGGATCAGATTGCCGGTGACGTGCTGGCGCAGCTGAAGCGCTGGCGGCTGGGCTGAGACGGGAAAAAGAAGGGGCAGCCGTTAACGAACGACTGCCCCGCAGTTCAGGGAGTGCCGCGACCAGAGGCCAGCGGCTGTCGGTGTCAGATAGGGGGCTGGACCGACAGGGCAGCGTCTACAGCGCGAATGTTGCGCAATTGTGTCGCGTAGGGACAAAGTTGTTGCACGGCGGCCGTGTTGACGCGGGCGCGGCGTGGAGGGAGAGGGAGGCATGAGCACCATCGTCTCCGGCGGCAATTCGTCGCGCCGCGTTCTTCTGGCGAGCTTCGTCGGCACCGGCGTCGAATTCTACGATTTCTACATCTACGCGACGGCGGCGAGCCTGGTGTTCGGCCAGATATTCTTCCCGGTCGCGGAGCCGGGGATGCAGCAGATGGCGAGCTTCGCCACGCTGGCGGTGGCGTTCTTCGCGCGGCCGGTGGGTGCGGCCTTCTTCGGGCATTTCGGCGATCGTATCGGCCGCAAGTCGACGTTGGTCGCCAGCCTGCTGACGATGGGGCTGTCGACGACGCTGATCGCCTTTCTTCCGACCTATGCGCAGGCGGGATGGTGGGCGCCGTTCATCCTGTGCCTCCTGCGGTTCGGCCAGGGATTTGGCCTTGGCGGCGAATGGGGCGGGGCGGCGTTGCTGGCGGTGGAGAATGCGCCGCCGGGCTGGCGCGCGCGGTTCGGCTGTGCGCCGCAAATGGGTGCGCCGGCGGGATTCATCGCGGCGAATGGCCTGTTCCTGCTGCTGGGCCTGTGGCTGACGCCCGAGCAGTTCCGCGATTGGGGCTGGCGTATTCCGTTCCTGGTCAGCGCGCTGCTGGTCGGGCTGGGGCTGTGGATCCGGCTGAAGCTGACCGAAACGGCCGAGTTCGCCGCGGCGCTGGAGGAAGCGCCGCCACCGGCGGTGCCGTTCGCCGAATTGCTGCGCCACCACGGTCTGGCCACGCTGGCCGGGACCGTCGGCGCGATCGCCTGCTTCGCGCTCTACTATATCGCGACGGCCTTTGCGCTGGGCTACGGTACCAAGACGCTGGGCTATTCGATGCAGTCCATGCTGCTGGTGCAACTGGGCGCCATCCTGTTCATGGCGGTGGGGATCTATGCCTCCGCCTGGCTGGCGGACAAGAAGTTCGACGAGCGGCGGGTGCTGGCTGGCGGGTGCGTCGCGGTGGTGTTCGCCGGTTTCCTGCTGGGGCCGATGATGGGGGCGGGGTCGCTGGTGCTGGTGTTCGCCTTCCTGGCGCTGGCGCTGCTGCTGATGGGGTTCGTGTACGGCCCGCTGGGCGCGTGGCTGCCCGGCCTGTTTCCGCCGCGGGTCCGCTACACCGGGGCGTCGATGGCGTTCAACGTGGCGGGCGTGCTGGGCGGCGGCCTGACGCCGCTGTTCGCCCAGGCGCTGGCGGAGAATGTCGGCCTGTCCGCAGTCGGATGGTACGGCAGCGTGGCGGCCGCACTGAGCCTGGTGGCGTTGGTTGCCACGAGGCCGCGGCCGCGCACCCACGCCGTCGTGCTGGAGCCGTAAGTCCGCCGCCTCAGGCGGCGCGCAGCAGCGTGATCTTCGCCTTGCCGTAGACGCGTTCGGCATCGGCGACGAAACCCTTTACCTCGACGTCCTCCTGCTTGGCGGTCTCGATCGAGATCCACGTCGCCGGGCCGGCCCAGCCGAGCCGGCCGAGCTTGTCGAGTGCCACCGCCCCGGCGCCGGTGCCATAGGGCGGGTCCATCATGATGAGGTCGAGCGGCTTTGCCGTCGGGCCGAGTGCCAGCGCGCTGCCGGCGCGGACCTCCGCCCCGCTCGCCTTGAGCGCGGCAATATTGGCGCGCAATGCGTCGAGCGCGGCACGATCCTGCTCCACGAACAGGCAGGAGGCCGCACCGCGCGATAGCGCCTCCAGCCCCAGCGCGCCCGATCCGGCGAACAGATCCGCGACGGCCAACCCGTCGAAGCTGCCGAGGCGGCTCGCCAGCATCGAGAACAATGCCTCGCGCGTGCGGTCCCCGGTGGGACGGGTCGAATCGCCCTTGGGCGCGACGAGCGGTCGGCCGCGCCATTCGCCTGCGATGATCCGCATCAGCGCTTCCCCCGCGGGCGGGGCGGGCCCGAGCGCGATGCGCCGGGGCGAGCAGAGCCAGCGCCCGGTGACCGCGGCCGTCCGCCGCCGGGACGTGCGGGGCCGGCGTTGCGCGGTGGCCCGTCGGGACGATCGACGCGTGGCTTTGCCGAGCCGCGCGGGGCGGAAGCGCCGCGGGCGGGGCGGCTGCTGCGATCGGCCGAGCGACCGGCAGCGCGGTCGGTATCCGCGCTCGCGCCACGCGCCGGCCGTTCCGCAGGAGCCTGTTCGGCGCGGAAGGTGCGTGCGCGCTCGTTGCGCGCCGTGCCGGCGCGACTGGCGACAGAGCCGTCGGCGCGGCGGCGTGGTTCCTTCTTCGCAGCGCCGGGCCGCGTCCGCTGCGCTGGTTTCTTGTCGGCGGGCCGCTCCGGCGCGGGGATGGCGTCAGCCGGGGGCAACACCGGCTCGACCGCGCGGCGGCGCGCGGGTTGCGGCAGTTCGCGGCGCGTCGGCTCCGCGCTGAAGCTCTCGACGTCGTGACGGCGAACCTCGCCGATCTGGCCGGGGGCAAGATCACCGAGGACGAACGGGCCGTAGCGGGTGCGGATCAGGCGGCTGACCTGCAGTCCCAGATGCTCCAGCACACGCCGGACCTCGCGATTCTTGCCTTCCTTCAGCACCAGTTCGATCCAGAGGTTCGCGCCGGTGCGGCGTTCGATATTGGCGTCGATCGGGCCGTAACGGACGCCCTCGATCTCGATGCCGTGGATCAGCTCCTCCAGTTGCGGCTGGCTGATCTGACCATAAGCGCGGGCGCGATAGGCGCGCTCGACGCCGGTGGCGGGAAGTTCCAGGAGCCGCTTCAGCCCACCATCGGTGGTCATCAGCAGCAGCCCTTCGGTGTTGAGATCCAGACGGCCGACCGGCATCAGGCGCGGCAGCCCCTTCGGCAAGCGATCGTAGATCGTCGGGCGCCCGGCGGGATCGCGCTCGGTCGTGAGAAGCCCTGCCGGCTTGTGGAACAGGAATAGGCGGGCCGCCTCCGGCGCGGCAACAGGGTTGCCATCCACCGTCACCCCGTCGAGCGAGGCAAGCAGGGTCGCCGGCGTGTCGAGCGTGACACCGTCCAGCGCGACGCGGCCCTCCGCGATCATCCGTTCGATCTCACGACGCGACGCGACGCCGGCGCGCGCCAGCAGCTTGGCGATGCGGGCGGGCTCCGGCGCTCGGGTCGTCGATTTCTGGTCATGGCTCTTGCCGGGTCCGGTCAACGGCCCGTCACGCTTTTCTGTCGGCATGGAGCGCTATTACCGCGGTTCATGTCGCAGCGCGAAAATATTTGCGACCAGCCGTCACCCGGCGCGTTATTCCTGCCATGGGAAAGAGGGACAGGCGCGGATCGGTCGTATGATCTTCAGGAAGCGCAAACGGTCGATCATCCGTCTCCTCCTCGTCGAGGACGAGCCACTTGTCGCCTTCGACACCGAGCATCTGTTGAGCGAGCAGGATTTCGAGATCGTCGCCACCGTGGATCGTGTTTCCGATGCGGTGGCCACACTGCAGGCCGGACACGACATCCATCTCGTGCTGGTCGACGTTCGGTTGGCAGACGGCAGCGGCATTGATGTTGCGCGAGCCGCGGGCGAACGCGGCATTCCCTCGCTGTTCGTCACCGGCGACTGCCCGCCGGAGGCGGAGCTGGTCGGTGTCGGCTGCCTCTACAAACCGTTCGAACAGCGCGATCTTCTCCAATCGATCAAGGCGATCGAGGCGAGCCGGGCGGGCAAGGTCCCGCGGCGGCTGCCCGATGCCCTGCGGCTGTTCTCGGCAGATCGCGGCAACGAAGCGCCGAGGGTCAGCCAGACGCCAGATGCGACGATTCAGCAAAGCAGCGTGCCCGGCCGTGAATGACGCCGGGGCCAGCGCCGGTTTCTTCAGCGAGGTTCAGGAAAGGTGCGGGCGAGGTGGACATTATGTCCAATCCCGGCTTGATGGCGGCATCCCTACCTGCTGAGCATGATGGAGAAGCAAGCTATCGAAAGCGAAGCCCAGTCCGACGGAGACAAATTCCGCTGGATCCTGAAGAGCGGGTGGAAAGGTCTTTGTCCGCGTTGCGGCAAAGGTCACATGTTCCAGTCATGGCTAAAGATCACGGATCGATGCGAGAACTGTGGCCTCGATTACCGCTTTGCTGCGCCCGATGACGGGCCGGCGTTCTTCTCTCTGTGCATCGTGGCCCTGCCGCTGACGGCATTCATCGTGTGGTTGCAGGTCGCCTTCGATCCACCCGGCTGGGTCCATCTGTTCACGTCGGTTCCGATCATGGCGCTGGGCACGGTGCTGCCGCTGCGGCCGATCAAGGGATGGCTGGTCGCCTCTCAATATGTGAATCGCGCGCAGGAAGCGGGGACGCAGAAGCTGTGGGCGCAGCTTCATGGCACGGACGCCAGCAAGAGCGACTTCGACCAGTAGCTGCGGCTCTGGTCCAAGCGGCTGTCCGCGCGCCGGCTGCCCGCGCTAGTTCACGCGGGGATCGTGCCGGCTGTCATCGGGGCTGTCGGTTTCGCTGAAGCGGGCGGGAGCGTCGTGCGGCTCCGCAATGGCGCCTTCATCGACCGCTTCGTTGCGGATCGCGGTTTGCCCCTCGATGTCGGTGCGGGCAAGATCGTCCTGCGCGGCAGGCGGGCTGTCCGGCGCGGCTTCCGGTTCATCTTCGGGCAGGCTGTCGATCAGCGGGTCGTTGCTGCGATTGTCGGTCACGTCAGATACTCGGGTTGGCGGGGGCAGGATCGTTCGCAGGGGCGCCCGGTGCCGGCAGATCGATGTCGGGCGCGGGCGGCGTCACTTCCGGCGGCGGGGCCGCGGGCTGAGCCGGCTGGGTGGGCTGAACGGGTGTTTCGGGCGGGGGCGTGGTGGCCATGTTCTGGGTCCTCTTCACGCCTTCAACGCGCGATCGCGCTGCGTGGTTGCTCGCGCCGCTTGCCGATCGGCTCCACCCGGTATAGAGGCCCGCGACCGGCGGTGCCTAAATGCGGGCGTGGCGGAACTGGTAGACGCGCTGGATTTAGGTTCCAGTATCGCAAGATGTGGGGGTTCGAGTCCCTTCGCCCGCACCAGTTTATCCGCGGCGTGCCCGCGGACAGGCACCATCCACGAAATTTCAGTTGAAGGCACGAAGATGCAGACTGTCGAGACGTTGAACGAGGGCCTGAAGCGCGCCTACACGCTGACCATCGCGGCCAAGGACATCGAGGCGCGCGTTGATGCGGAGCTGGCACGAGTCGCACCGCAGGTCCGCATGCCCGGTTTCCGCCCCGGCAAGGTTCCGGCGAACATCGTGCGCAAGATGCACGGCCCGGCGCTGCTGCAGGACGCGCTCAACACGTCGATCCAGGAAGGCATCCAGACGCTGCTGGCTGAGAAGCAGCTGCGTCCGGCGATCCAGCCCTCCGTCCAGCTGGCCGACGGCTATGAGCCAGGCAAGGACGCCGAGCTGACCGTCGAGTTGGAAGTGCTGCCACAGGTGCCGGCGCCGGCGATCGAGGGGCTGAAGCTCGAGAAGCTGACCGTTCCGGCCGACGACGCCGTGATCGACGAGCAGCTGCAGAAGTTCGCCGACCAGACCAAGAAGTGGGAAGACGCCGAGGAAGGCTATGCCGCGAAGATGGGTGACCTCGTCACCGTCGATTTCGTCGGCAAGACCATGGACGGCGTCGCCTTCGAAGGTGGCACCGGCACCGACATGGCGATCGAGCTCGGCTCGGGCCGCCTGATCCCGGGCTTCGAGGATGCGACCGTCGGCGTGAAGGCCGGCGAGGAGCGCCAGATCAAGGTGACCTTCCCGGAGGATTACCAGGCAAAGGAGCTGGCCGGACAGGACGCCACGTTCGACCTGACCGTGAAGTCGGTGAAGGTCGCTGGCGAAGCGACCGTCGACGAGGACCTCGCCAAGAACCTGGGCCTCGAGAGCCTGGAGCAGCTGCGCGGCCTGGTCCGTGGCCAGATCGAGAGCGAGCTGGGCAACCTGACCCGCACCCACATGAAGCGCAAGCTGCTCGATCAGCTCGCCGCCGGCCACGATTTCGAAGTGCCGCCGTCGATGGTCGAGGCCGAGTTCCAGCAAATCTGGGCGCAGCTCGAGCATGAGGCGACCCATGAGCCGGATCCGAAGGCGGCAATGGAAGAGATGGAGAAGGAGCGCGACGATTATCGCAAGATCGCCGAGCGCCGCGTCCGTCTCGGCCTGCTGCTGAGCGAGATCGGCCAGGCCAACGGCGTCGAAGTCACGCAGCAGGAAATGAACCGCCTGATAGCGCAGGCCGCGCAGCAGTATCGCGGCGAGGACCAGCAGCGCTTCATCCAGTACATCCAGCAGGAGCCGATGGCTGCTGCCCAGCTGCGTGCGCCGCTGTACGAGGACAAGGTCGTCGACTTCCTGTTCGACAAGGCTGAGGTGACCGAGCGCGAGACCACGCGCGAGGAACTGGAAGCCGCGATCGAGAGCGAGGACGGTTTCGCGACCGGCACGCATCACCACGATCACGACAACCACAAGCCCAAGCAGAAGAAGGCCGCGGCCAAGAAGAAGGCTGACGAGGCCGCTGCCGAGGGTGACGAGGGCGACGAGGTGAAGCCGGCCAAGAAGGCGGCGCCGAAGAAGAAGGCCGCGGCAGCACCGGCCGAGGACGAGGCGACCGACGAGGCCGCAGCGCCGGCCAAGAAGGCAGCGCCGAAGAAGAAGGCGGCTGCCGCTGATGCCGAGAGCGAAGCGGAAGCACCGGCCAAGCCGAAGAAGGCCGCTGCCAAGAAGGCGCCCAAGACCGAAGGCTGATCTTAATTCGTTTCGGATAGTGAAGGGCGTCTCCCTGATTTTTCAGGGGGACGCTCTTTTTTGTTACAGAACATCGCGATCGGAGATCTGGGCGGCGTGAATGGAGCTATGGTGCGCGAGACGGAGCTGAGGATTGCCGTCCTGCTTCCTTGCTACAATGAGGAAGCAGCGATTGCGCAGACGATCGCTGGCTTTCGCGCTGCGCTGCCGGGCGCGGCGATCTACGTCTATGACAACAACTCGCACGACCGAACCGCGGCGGTCGCGCGGGCGGCGGGCGCGATCGTGCGGACCGAGCGCGTGCAGGGGAAGGGCGCCGTGGTGCGCCGCATGTTCGCCGACGTCGATGCCGACATCTACGTGATGGCGGATGGCGACGCGACCTATGATGCGGCCTCCGCGCCGTTGCTGATCGAGCGGATGCTCGACGAGCAGCTCGACATGGTGGTCGGCAGCCGCATCGGTGAAGCGACCGAGGCGTATCGACGCGGACATCGGTTCGGCAATGCGATGCTGACCGGGATGCTGACTCGCCTGTTCGGGCGCAGCTTCACCGATATCCTCAGCGGATATCGGGTGTTCTCGCGCCGCTTCGTCAAGAGCTTCCCGGTGCTGTCGGTCGGGTTCGAGATCGAGACCGAGATTTCGGTGCACGCGCTGGAGCTGAAGATGCCGGTGGGCGAGGTGGAAACGCCTTATTTTGCGCGCCCGGAAGGCTCGGTGTCGAAGCTGAGCACCTATCGCGATGGCTGGCGCATCCTGGGCACGATCGCGACCCTGTATCGGATCGAGCGCCCCTTGTGGTTCTTCGGCTACGTCGGGGCCGCACTGTTGCTGCTCGCGATCATCCTGGCCGTCCCGCTGGCGGTTACCTATGCACAGACCGGGCTGGTGCCGCGCTTCCCGACGGCGATCCTCGTGACCGGACTGACGATCCTGGCGGCGCTCGCCGGATTTGCCGGGCTGATCCTGGATACGGTGGTCCGTGGCCGCCGCGAGGTACGGCGATTGGCGTATCTTGCGTATCCTGCGCCGGGAACGCTGGTCAGGGCCGACAGACTGATCTAGTCTCACTGCATGGCGATGTCGCTCCTCGGCCGTTCAGCGGCCCTTTTCGTCCTTGGCACGACAGGGGCGACAGGCGTTGCCGCGCAGGACGAGCCACGGCGGACCAGGATCGCGGCGGGGCCCCAGCTTGTCCCCCGATATCCCGGCTACAAGGGCGTGGTGCTGCGGCCGTTCCTGGATATCAGCCGGGCGCGTGGAGACACGCCGTTCATCTTCGAGGCGGCGGACGAGAGCGCCAGCATCTCCGTCTTCGATACTGAAAGGTTTTCCGTCGGCCCGACGCTGAGTTTCGAGGGGTCCCGCCGGACGCGCGACGTGCCGGGCGTGCGTGGCGTGGGCTTTACCGTGGAGCCGGGCCTGTTCGCGCAATATACCATCGCCGAGCCGCTGCGCGCCCGCCTCGAGCTGCGCCAAGGGATTGGTGGGCACAAGGGGCTGATCGGTGTCGCCAGCGTCGATTATGTCGCGCGCGACCGCGACGACTGGCTGTTCGCGATCGGGCCGCGGGTCACCTATTCCAACGGCAAGTACCAGCGTGCCTATTTCGGCGTCCCGGTGGAATCCGTCGCCACGTCCGGGTTGACGGCGTTCCGCCCCGGCGGCGGGATCCAGGCAGTGGGCGGGAACGCCGGTTTCCTCAAGCAGTTGACGCCGCAATGGGGCATCTACGCTTATGGCAAGTACGAGCGGCTCGTCGACGATGCGAGCCGGTCGCCGATCGTGCGGCGCTACGGCTCACGCAATCAATGGTCCGGTGGCCTGTCCCTGACCTATACGTTTCGCGGCCGCCAGGACTGAGCGGCAGGTCTTGAAGTCGCCGCTGCCGCGCGCGACATAGGTCATCCTGAAAGAACAAGAGAGAGCCTTCCATGCACAACCCGTTCGAGACCGGCGACTTTGCAGGCGCCCTTGCGCGCGCCGGCGTCGGCATGCAGCAGACGCAGGCAGGTCTCGTGCCGATCGTCATCGAACAGTCGAACCGTGGCGAGCGGTCCTTTGATATCTTCAGCCGCCTGCTGCGCGAGCGCATCGTGTTCGTCACCGGCGGCGTTGAAGATGGCATGGCAAGCCTGATCACGGCGCAGCTGCTGTTCCTTGAGTCGGAGAATCCGAAGAAGGACATCTTCATGTACATCAACTCGCCGGGCGGCGTCGTCACGGCGGGCATGGCGATCCACGACACCATGCAGTACATCCGGCCGCGCGTCGGCACCGTGTGCATCGGTCAGGCCGCGTCGATGGGCAGTTTCCTGCTGTCGGCGGGCGAGCCGGGGATGCGGGTCGCGCTGACCAATGCGCGGATCATGATCCACCAGCCGTCGGGCGGTGCACAGGGCATGGCCAGCGACATCGAGATCCAGGCGCGCGAAATCCTGCGCATCCGGCACCGGATGAACGAGTTGTACGCCAAGTACACCGGCCAGCCGATCGAGGTGATCGAGCGCGCGATGGATCGTGACAAGTTCATGAGCTCGGATGAGGCCAAGGAATTCGGCCTGATCGACGAGGTGTTCGACAAGCGGCCTGCCCCGGCCGAAGATACGGCTGCCGCCGCCTGATCGGCGTTGGCCCTCTTTCCGGCATTGCCGGATCATGACTGGCCGGGTTACCATGCCCGGCCGGCAAAGGATGTGATTGAATGACCAAGCTCAGCGGCGGTGACTCGAAGAGCACGCTCTATTGCTCCTTCTGCGGCAAGTCGCAGCACGAGGTTCGCAAGCTCATCGCAGGACCGACCGTGTTCATCTGCGACGAGTGCGTGGAGCTGTGCAACGATATCATCCGCGAGGAAACCAAGTCGGCGCTTGTGTCCAAGAAGGACGGCGGCGTGCCGACCCCGCAGGAAATCTGCGACGTCCTCGACGATTATGTCATCGGGCAGAAGCAGGCCAAGCGCGTGCTGTCGGTCGCGGTGCACAACCACTACAAGCGGCTGAACCACGGCGCCAAGGGTGCGGATGTGGAACTCGCCAAGTCGAACATCCTGCTCGTCGGCCCCACCGGCTGCGGCAAGACGCTGCTGGCGCAGACGCTGGCGCGCATCCTCGACGTGCCGTTCACCATGGCCGATGCGACGACGCTGACCGAGGCGGGCTATGTCGGCGAGGACGTCGAGAACATCATCCTGAAGCTGCTCCAGGCGTCCGACTATAACGTCGAGCGGGCGCAGCGCGGCATCGTCTACATCGACGAGATCGACAAGATCAGCCGCAAGGCCGAGAACCCGTCGATCACGCGCGACGTGTCGGGCGAGGGCGTGCAGCAGGCGCTGCTCAAGCTGATGGAAGGGACCACCGCGTCCGTTCCGCCGCAGGGCGGGCGCAAGCATCCGCAGCAGGAGTTCCTGCAGGTCGACACGACGAACATCCTGTTCATCTGCGGCGGCGCCTTCTCGGGCCTCGAGAAGATCATCGGCGACCGCCTGCAGGGCAAGTCGATCGGCTTTGGCGCCTATGTCGCGGCGCCGGAGGAAAAGCGCACGGGTGAAGTGCTGCGCCAGACCGAGCCGGAGGATCTGCTGAAGTTCGGCCTGATCCCCGAGTTCGTCGGCCGTCTGCCTGTCATCGCGACGCTCGAGGACCTGGACGTGACGGCGCTCGTGAAGATCCTGAGCGAGCCGAAGAACGCGCTGGTCAAGCAGTACCAGAAGCTGTTCGAGATGGAGGAAGTGAAGCTGGGCTTCACCGACGACGCACTCGTCACGGTCGCAAAGAAGGCGATCGAGCGAAAGACCGGCGCGCGCGGCCTGCGATCGATCCTGGAGGGCATCCTGCTCGACACGATGTTCGACCTGCCGGGCATGGAATCGGTGGACGAGGTGATGATCGACAAGGATGTGGTCGACGGCCGCAAGGAACCGATCCGCGTCTATGCCGAAAAGAAGAAGGCCGGCAGCGACGCGGCGTAAGCCTCGTGACGCACCGCTGAATGACGAAGGGCGCCGAGCGATCGGCGCCCTTTTTCGTTGTCGGTGGCTGCGCGTCGATCGGAGTGGTGAAAAGGAGGGGAGGGGATGGCAATGATCTGGACCCCCGCTTTTGCGGTTCTGTTGGAAGATCGAGGGTGACCGGCATGCGCAATGCGGGCCGGGCTGACCGGGCGCGGGTTGCCGCGATGCTGGCGCGCGCGTTCGCGGATGATCCGGCGATGAGCTGGATCTTTCCCGATCCGGCGGAGCGCGCGCGTCGGCTGCCGCGATTGTTCGCGATCCTGTTCGATGCGGATGCGGCGGGGATGCGGGTCGTCACGGCAGGGGGCGAGGCCGCGACGCTGTGGCGCGGCCCGGGCAAGGCCACGACCGGCGCGGTCGCCATGCTGCGGCAGGCGTGGCCGCTATGGCGTGCGCTGGGGGCGAACATTCCACGCGCCCTGAAGGTTTCGCACGCGGTCGAGGCGCACATGCCGGCGGGTGACTTCTGGTACCTTCACATTGCCGGCTGTGATCCCGCTGCGCAGGGCAAGGGTCTAGGCGCTGCCGTGGTGCGGGCGGGGCTGTCCCGCGCGGCCGGGCGCCTGCCCGCCTATCTCGAGACGGCGACCGAGCGGAACCTCGGTTTCTATCGCGCCCTCGGCTTCGATATTGTCGATGACTGGCACGTGCCGGGGGGCGGGCCACGCTTCTGGTCGATGCTTCGCCAGCCAGATTGAGGTGCATGCCCGCGCAGCCGGCGAGCAGGCCCGGTGCGCGACTTGTCAGCGTCACGCCGGCCTGGACGATGCGCCGATGCGACGTCTGGAAGGGTTAACAAGCAAAAGGCCCGCACCACGCCGCTGCCTCTGATGAGGCAGGGCGGGGCGCGGGCCCTTCGTCACGTCAAGCCGATCAGGCGAACAGCTTCGCCCAGGCGCGCTTTGCGCGATCCTTCCAGTGACCGCGGTGATAGGCGTCGGACGCCAGCAGCGGCATCACCGAGCCGGCTTCCGCGAACACCATCTGCTCGATGCCGGTGTTCACCTTGCCCCACGAAGCTGCTTCCTGCAGCGTCGAGGAGGAGCAGGCGCCGTCGCGCACGTCGGCGACGGTGATCTGCACGGCGTACTTGTGCACCTCGACATCCTCGTGGCCGAGGATCTCGGCGCAGACGACGGTGTCCTGGATGAAGTTCTTCGGCACGCCGCCGCCGATCATGAGGAGCCCGGTGGTGCCGGCCTTGATCTTGATCTCGGTCAGCTCACGGAAGTCCGCGACCGCGTCGATCATCATGTACGGCTTGCCTTCCTTGGCGCGGTCGACCTGGTGCTTGACGAGGCCGAAGCCGGCCGACGAGTCGACAAACGCCGGGCAGAAGATCGGCACGTCATGCTCATAGGCGAGCTTGACGAGGCTGTTCTCCTTCTTGCCGTGCTCGACGAGATACTTGCCCATCTCGCGGATGAAGGCGCGCGAGGAATAGGCCTTGGGCTCCAGCTCGTTCGCGATCTTGTTGATCGTGAAGTCGCAGTCCTGCAGCTGCTCCTCGTCGATATACGTGTCGTAGATGCGGTCGATGTAGAGCGAGCGCAGCGTATCATCATCAGGGATTTCAAGCGCCTGATAGTGCTTGTGGCCAAGACCTTCGAAGAAATCCATGTCGACGATGGTGGCGCCGGTGGCGACGATCACGTCGACCATGTTGTTGCGCACCAGATCGGCATACAGGTCCATGCAGCCGCCTGCGCTGGTCGATCCCGCGATCACCAGGCACACGGTGCAGTCCTTGTCGGCCAGCATCTCGTTGTAGATCTTCGTCGCGCGGCCGAGGTCGCGGCTAGTGAAGCTCATGTCGCTCATCGCGTCGACGATCGGGCGCGCATCGAACGACTTGATGTCGATGTGCTTGACCTGCTTCGATAGCAATTCCGCCTTGCGGGTGTCGTTGATCGGCGCGTTTGCCGCCGCGGTCTTCGTGAGGGTGTCAGTCATGGGTGCTTCTCGCATGATGGCACACGTCGTTCGGAAGGGGACGCGTTAACCCGTAAGAACGACGGCGCCCCTGCGAGCGCCGCCGTCTATCTCAATGTAATCGGTCGGTTACAGCTTTACGACGTTGGACGCAGCTTCGCGTTCCACCTCGGCGTAGAGCGACACCATCGGCTCGTCCTCGACGATCACCGTCTCGTCCGATCCGAAGCCGTTGAAGGCCGTGCGCATCGCCGAGCCATAGGCGCCGAGCATCCCGATCTCGATGTAATCGCCTGCTTCGACATCCGCCGGCAGCAGGAACGGACCGGCCATGTGATCGAGATCGTCGCAGGTCGGGCCGTAGAAGGAGAAGGGATGATCGCGCACGGTGGACTGCGGCTCGCGCAGCAGCGTCACCGGGAAGCGCCAGTCGATGTGTGCGGCATCGAACAGCGCGCCATAGGCGCCGTCGTTGATGTACAGCTCGCTGCCGCGGCGCTTTTCGACGCGCACGACGACGCTGCTGTACTCGGCGCACAAGGCACGACCCGGCTCCGCCCACAGCTCCGCCGAATAGCTGATCGGCAGGCTCTCAAACGCGCGGTGGATCGTCTCGAAATAGAGCTCGAGCGGCGGCGGCTCCATGCCCGGGTAGGACGACGGGAACCCACCACCAACGTCGATCACGTCGACCGTCACCGCCGCATCGACGATTGCGCCGCGCACCCGCTCCATCGCATCCGAATAAGCCTCCGGCGTCATCGCCTGGCTGCCGACGTGGAAGCAGATGCCGAGCGCGTCGGCCGCCTGGCGCGCGGCGAACAGCAGCGGCTTGGCATCCTGCGGCGCCACGCCGAACTTCGACGCGAGGCTGAGCTTCGAATGCTCGGACGACACGCGTAGCCGGACGCAGAGCGTCAGGTCGGCCGCATTGCGCGTCGCGCGCATGATCTTGTCGAGCTCTTCGAGCGAATCGAGGCTGAACGTGCGGACACCGTGCTTGAAGTACGCCTCGGCAATGGCCTCCTCGGCCTTCACCGGGTGCATGAAGCACAAGGTGGCCTCCGGCACCGTGCGGGCAACCATGCGCACTTCGCCGATCGAGGCGACGTCGAAATGCGTGATGCCGTTCTCCCAGAGGATCTGGATGAGCTCGGGCGACGGATTCGCCTTCACGGCATACATCGAGCGACCCGGGAACTTCTCTACGAAGAACCGGGCGGCGCGTGCCGCGGCGTGCGGACGCACGAGCGTGACCGGCTCGACCGGCTTGCCCTGTGCGATGTCGATGGCGCCCGAAACGGAGTTGCAGGCAACGGTCGAGAGGGGCGCTAGCCCCAGCGCGCGATGATCCTGGTGCAATTCAAGGGACCTCCAATGCCAGGGAGGCGGGCCCCCCGGTCTTCAGTTGACGAAATCACTGCCTTGCGGTGGAAGTCCCATGGGGCAGCGGAGGCGCGAGTTAGGTTTAGAGACCCCATATGTAAAGACCTTTTCCGGGGTAGTGTTTCCCGGCAAAGGGTGGCCCGTGACCATTTTGCGACAGCCCACCCGTGCAGGCGTCCGCGACGCTGCGGCGAAGATCGCTGCGATCCTGCCCCCGACCCCCTTATTCGTGAGCGAGATCAAGGGGATCCCGGTCGCGTTCAAGGCAGAATCGCTGCAGCCGATCGGTGCGTTCAAGATCCGCGGCGCGTGGCACAGGCTGACCGCGATGGACCATGCGGCGCGGGCGCGCGGCGTGGTGGCATTTTCGAGCGGCAACCATGCGCAGGGAATCGCCTGGGCGGCGCGGCGCCTGGGTATGCCGGCGAGCGTCGTCATGCCGTCTGACGCGCCACGCGCGAAGGTCGAGGGCACGCTGGCGCTGGGTGCCGAGGTTGTCCGCTATGACCGCCACACCGAGTCGCGTGAGCAGATAGCCGCATCGCTGGCCGAGGCGCGCGGCGCCACGCTCGTCCCCAGCTTCGATGATCCGTGGATCATCGAGGGGCAGGGCAGCGCCGGGATCGAGGCCGCGGCCCAGATGGAGGCGGCCGGGCTGGGCGCACCCACGCGCGTCCTGGTGCCATGCGGTGGCGGTGGCCTGGCCGCCGGCCTGGCGCTGGCGCTTCCCGAGGCGGCCATTACCGTGGCGGAGCCCGAGGGGTGGGACGACATGCGCCGCAGCCTGGAGGCGAGCTGGATACTGCCGGTCGAGGATTCGCCGCCGACGACGGCGTGCGATGCGTTGATGACCAAACAGGTGGCGTCGCTGACCTTTGACGTGTTGGCGCGTCGCGATGCGCAGGGCGTGGCGGTGAGCGAGGAACAGGTTGCGGCCGCACAGCGCTGGGCAGCCGAGAAGCTGCGGCTGGTAGTGGAGCCGGGCGGCGCGGTTGCCCTGGCTGCCCTGCTCGCCGGGAAGGTCGCGGCCGAGCCGGGCACGTTGGTGATCCTGTCAGGCGGCAACGTGGATACGGCCGCTTATGCGCGGGTGCTCGCCGGCGGCTAACGCGCGACACGCTGTAGGCGGCGCCTGATCAATATGCAGACACGGCCAGCGCGGGCGGCCGGCAATTACATCACAGTCAGAAGGACATCATGGACGCCATTGCCAATGCAGCCCCCGCGATCGCGATGCTCGCGGCTTTCGCCTGTGTCCTGGGCGGAGGCTGGATGATTCGGTCCCGCCGCGATCCGAAGCGTGGCTGGCTGCTGATCATCATGGCGCTGGTGCTGTTCGGCAATGTCGCAATTTGGACGCTATGACGCGTCACAGCGCGATGGGTGCAGCGAGCGACGCGGTGCCGCTCGCTGCCACACCGATTACTTGATCGGGCAGTTGGAATCGAGCCGCATGTCGAGATAGCCATCGACCGACTTCATCAGGTCGTCCATCTCATGCTCGAAGAAGTGGTTGGCGCCCGGGATCACATCGTGATGGATGGTGATGTGCTTCTGGGTGCGCAGCTTGTCGACCAGCTTCTGCGTGGCCGGCGGGGTCGCCACTTCATCCTCGGCGCCCTGGATGATGATGCCCGACGAGGGGCACGGGGCGAGGAAGGTGAAGTCGTAGAGGTTGGCCGGCGGGGCGATCGAGATGAAGCCGCGGATTTCCGGACGGCGCATCAGCAGCTGCATGCCGATCCAGGCACCGAAGCTGAAGCCCGCGATCCAGGTCGTCTGCGCCTCGGGGTGGAAGCTCTGCACCCAATCCAGCGCGCTGGCAGCGTCGGAAAGCTCGCCGACGCCATTGTCGAACGTGCCCTGGCTCTTGCCGACGCCGCGGAAGTTGAAGCGCAGGGTAGCGAAGCCGCGACGCTGAAAGGTCTTGTAGAGCGCCTGGACGATGTGGTTGTTCATCGTGCCGCCGGCGGTAGGGTGCGGATGCAGAATCATCGCCACCGGTGCGCGCGGCTTCGGGGCGGGTGCAAAACGTCCCTCGAGGCGGCCCTCGGGGCCAGGAAAGATCACTTCAGGCATCGTTACTCTTGTCTGTGGAGGGCGCCGGGTGTGGCGCCATGAACGCCGCACTATATAGGGGATGCATCGGAATATGGAACGAGTTTTGCCCGAGCGCCTCTATCTGGACCATGCTGCAACCACCGCTATCACCCCTGCCGCGCGTAAGGCGATGGCGCGGGGCGTGGCGCTATGGGCCAACCCGTCGTCGCCCCATGCCGAGGGACGCGCGGCGCGTGCCGCGCTTGAGGAAGCGCGGCGTGCGATAGGCACCGCCTATGGCTGGCAGCATGAGGTGCTGTTGACGAGCGGGGCGAGTGAATCGCTGGCCATCGCGCTCGGCAGGGCGGTTGCCGGGCCGCGCATCATTTCCGCGGTGGAGCATGACGCAGTGATGCGCGCGGCGGGCGAGCAGGCCCATGTGCTGCCGGTGACGGCGCACGGGCTTGTCGATGTGGCGGCGCTGCGGGAGCACGCCTGCTGGAGCAGCGACGGCGCGCGGGGGCGGCCGATCACCTGCATCCAGTGGTGCAATAGCGAGACTGGCGTGATCCAGCCGATCGCCGAGATTGCGGAGATCGTGCAAGCCGCTGGCGGGCTGTTGCTGGTCGATGCAGCGCAGATGCCGGCGTCGGATGCGCTGTCGGCACATGCGGATTTCATCGCAGTGTCCGCGCAGAAGCGGGGCGGGCCGCCGGGGGTGGGGGCGCTTCTGGTTCGCGATCTGGCGACGCTCCAGCCCACCGGCGGGCAGGAACGGGGCTATCGCGCGGGAACGGAGAATGTGCCCGGGGTGCTGGGCTATGCCGCAGCGCTCGGCGAGAATGAGCCAGATCACAGGGAGTTGCGAGCTATTCTTGATGACGCGATCATGCGATCGGGCGGTGAAGTGGTGGCGAAAAACGCGCCCCGTCATCCGGCGATCGGCAGTTACCGGCTGGCCGGCATGAGCGCCAACGCGCAGCTGATCCGCCTCGACATGGCAGGCATTTCGGTATCGGCGGGCAGCGCGTGCGCGAGCGGCAGCCTCAAGCCGAGCCATGTGCTGCGCGCCATGGGGTGGTCGGAAGAGGCCTGCCGCGAGGTCATTCGGGTAAGCTTTGGCCGCACCACGGACAGATCGGCCGTCCAGCGGTTCATTTCGGCCTGGCGCGACATGGCGCGCGGCGCGCGGGTGCTGGCGGCGTGATCTACCTCGATTATCAGGCGACGACGCCGCTTGCCCCCGAAGCGTTCGAGGCGATGGTGCCGTGGCTGCGCGATCAGTTCGCCAATCCCCATTCGCCGAGCCGGCTGGGTCGCGCGGCGCGAGCGGCGGTCGAGGTGGCGCGCGAACAGGTGGCGCAATTGCTGCCGCCGGGCGGGCGCGTGATCTTCACCAGCGGGGCGACAGAGGCGCTGAACTGGGCACTGAAGGGCACGTCGGGTTCGATCATCACCATCGCCAGCGAACATGCCGCGGTGCTGGACACGGCCCGCGCCGAGCAGGCGCGCGGACGCGAGCTGACCGTGTTGCCGGTGCGCCCCGATGGACGCATCGACCTGTGGGTGGCGCATCGCGTACTGGGGCAGGGCGCGGGCGTGCTGGCTGCGATGCTGGTCAACAATGAGATCGGCGTGATCCAGCCGCTGCCGGAACTGGTACGCGCGGCGAAGCGGCATGGCACGTTGGTGCTGTGCGACGCGGTGCAGGGATATGGCCGCATCGCCATCCCGGAGGAATGCGACCTGGTGGCGATTTCCGCGCACAAGATCCACGGACCCAAGGGGATCGGCGCCTTGTGGGTGCGCGACGGCGTGTCGATCGAGCCGCTGCTGCATGGCGGCGACCAGGAGGGTGGCCGCTCCGGCACGCTGAGCCCGGCGCTGTGCGTCGGATTTGGCGTGGCAGCGCGGCTGATGGGCGAGCGGTACGAGGCGGATGCCACGCATGTCGAACGGCTGTGGGCACTCGCCACCGAGCGGCTGAGCGGCTGGACGATCAACGGATCGGCGGAGCACCGCTATTGCGGCAATCTCAACGTCCGTCGCCGCGGCCTGGATGTGGCGCGGTTGATGAGCGATTGCCGCGATGTCGCCTTTTCGGCGGGATCGGCGTGCGCCAGTGGTTCGGGGCGGACCAGCCATGTGTTGAAGGCGATCGGGCTGCTCGATGCCGATGCGCGGTCGTCCATCCGGCTGGGCTTTGGCCGCTACACCACCGAGGCTGACCTTCGCGCCGGGCTGGATATGATCGTCGCGGCTGCCGACGCGCAGCTGATGATGGCATGAAGATCCGTTTCATCGACGAGGATGGCCAGGCGATCGACACCGATGCGGTGGCCGGGGAGCGGCTGCTCGACGTGGGCCAGCGGATCGGCATGCCGCTGGAAGGGACGTGCGAGGGGCAGATGGCCTGCGCGACCTGCCATGTCATCATCGACGCGGCCGACTTCGACCGCTTGCCGCCAGCGAGCGAGGAAGAGGAGGATATGCTCGATCTGGCGCCCGGTGCGACGCGCACCAGCCGGCTGTCGTGCCAGATCGTGCTGGACGATGCGATGGACGGCCTGACGGCGCGTATCGCGCGCACTTGAACACCGCGCATTGCTCGGCCATATGGCGCCCCGGGAGTCGGGCGGACGTAGTCGTCGCCAACCTGGTCAGATCCTGACGGAAGCAGCCACAACGATTTCGCTGCGGGTCGTTCCGGCTCCCACCGCAGTGCGCAGCGCGACGCAGCGCTCCCCCCTCGCCAATTGGCAAACAGCCCCTTCGACAAGCGCGGCCGGCGAGACTAGATAGGCGCCGATGAGCGACTCTCTTCTCGGCCTGGACGAACCCGCGCAGCCAACGCGTGGTGGGGAAGCGTATCGCGTGCTGGCGCGTAAATATCGCCCGCAGACGTTTCAGGCGCTGATCGGCCAGGAAGCGATGGTGCGGACGCTGGAGAACGCGATCCGGCGTGACCGCATCGCCCATGCCTTTCTGCTCACCGGGGTGCGTGGTGTCGGCAAGACGTCGACCGCGCGGCTGATCGCCAAGGCGCTGAACTGCATCGGCCCCGATGGCACCGGCGGGCCAACGATCGATCCCTGCGGCGTGTGCGAGCCGTGCCGCGCGATCGCGGAAGGCCGGCATATCGACGTGATCGAGATGGACGCGGCGAGCCATACCGGCATCGACGACATCCGCGAGATCATCGAGGCGTCGCGCTATGCCGCGGTGTCGGCGCGCTACAAGATCTACATCATCGACGAAGTCCACATGCTGTCCAAGGCGGCCTTCAACGGGTTGCTCAAGACGCTGGAGGAGCCGCCGGGGCATGTGAAATTCCTGTTCGCCACGACCGAGGTGAACAAGGTGCCGGTCACTGTCCTGTCGCGATGCCAAAGGTTCGACCTGCGCCGCATCCCGGCGGAGAAGCTGGCTGAGCATTTCGCCGCGGTGAGCACGCAGGAAGGCGTGTCGGCCGAGCCCGAGGCGCTGGCGCTGATCGCGCGGGCGGCGGAGGGATCGGCGCGCGACGGCCTGTCGATCCTGGACCAGGCGATCGCCCATGCCGATACCGAGGGCAGCGGCGTATCCGCCGCCGCGGTGCGCGAGATGCTGGGGCTGTCCGACCGCGGCGCGGTGCGCGACCTGTTGGCGCTGCTGCTCGCCGGCGATGCGCCGGGGGCGCTGGCCGCGCTGCGGCGGCAATATGATTACGGCGTCGATCCCACCGGCGTGCTGCGTGCGCTGCTGGAGGCGGTGCACGGCATCACGCTGACCAAGGTCGGGACGGCCGAGGACCCGGCACAGCCCGCCGAGGAGCGCGCGGCCTATCGCGAATGGGCGGAGGCGTTATCCTTCCCGCTGCTCCACCGCCTTTGGCAATTGCTGCTGAAGGGGCATGACGAGGTGGCGCGCGCCGCGTTGCCGATCGAGGCGGCGGAAATGACGCTGCTGCGGGTGATCCATGCCCGGTCCTTGCCCGACCCGGGCGAGCTTGCCCGCGCGATCACCAAGGGGGAGGGCCCTGCCGCCACCTCGCCGCAGTCTGCCAGCGCGGCCGCACCCGCACCCGCGCCGGCGCCGGTCGCGGTGGTAGAGGAACCGGCCGCGCCCGCGATGCCCGAGACCTTTGCCGCCCTTGTCGAGCAGATGGAGGTGCATGGCCATCATCTGCTGGCCGTGCGGCTGGCACATGGGGCGCGGATCGTCAGCTACCAGCCGCCGGAGATTGTGCTGAGCGGCACTCGGCCGATCGCCGCCGATACATTGTCGGAAACGGCGGCGGCGCTGCGGACAATCACAGGTGTCGCGTGGAAGCTCAGCCTGCTTGATGCGCCGGGTGAGCCAACGCTGAAGGAGGCGCAGGACGCCGTCGCGGAGGCGGAACGCCAGGCGGTGCTCGCCTCGCCCATCGTGCAGGCGGCAATGGAGGCGTTTCCGGACGCCGAACTTATCGATTGGCCTAACAAGAGGAATAGCGCGTGAAGGATATCAACGAGCTTCTCGCCGCAGCGCAGAGCGCGGCAGAGAATGTCCAGAAGCAGATGGACGAGGCGCAGAACACGCTCGACAAGATCGAGGTCGAGGGTGTTTCCGGGGGCGGCCTGGTGAAGATCAAGGCGAGTGCCAAGGGTCGCATCCTGTCAGTATCGATCGACGATTCGCTGATCGTGCCGAGCGAGAAGCAGATGCTGGAAGATCTGGTCGCCGCAGCGTTCAACGATGCGCGCACCAAGGCAGATGCCGTGTCGTCACAGGAAATGGCGAAGATGACGAGCGGCCTGCCGCTGCCGCCGGGCTTCAAGCTGCCGTTCTGATGATGTAGCCGCGGCGCGCTTCATTGCAGCGCTGGAACAACAATTGATCGGTCAACGTTGCGCTTCATCAGTAATGATGGAGAAACACATGACCGACGAACGTGTGACCGAGACCTCCACGCCGAATACGACGATCATCGAGCGGCGTGGGGGCGGTGGCGGCATGCTGATCGGGCTTGCCGTGCTGCTGGCGGTCGTGGTTGCCGCCTTCTTCCTGTTCAATCAGTCGAAGAACGACAATATGGAAACCCGGGCGATCAGCTCGGCCGCCAAGAGCGTCGGCGACACGGCCGACAAGGCTGGTGCCGCGATCGAGGGCGCTACCAAGTAATTTCGTCGATCAGGGGTTGGGCGGCCGGATACAGGCGTCCAGCCCCTGCCGGCGGACCACGCCGACGTAGCGAGCGATCGTATTGCCGTGGCGGCGGACAAAGCCGCTGGGCGCGACAGCCTCGCGCTTCTTCGGCAAGGGCAGTACCGCGGCGATGCGGGCCGCCTCGGTCGGCGTCAGCTTGCTCGCCGAGTGATTGAAATAGCGCTGCGCGCCCGCCTCGGCGCCATAGGTGCCGATGCCGGTTTCCGCGACGTTGAGATAGACCTCCATGATCCGCCGCTTGCCCCAGATCGCCTCGATCAGGAGGGTGAACCATGCCTCGAACGCCTTGCGGATGTAGCCGCCGCCCTGGAAGAGGAAGACGTTCTTCGCCGTCTGCTGGCTGATTGTGGAGCCCCCGCGAATCCGGCCTCCTTGCGCGTTGCGATAGGCGGCGCCGGCAATCGCCTCCAGGTCGAAGCCGTGATGGCTGCAGAATTTGGCGTCCTCCCCGGCGATCGCGGCCCGCGCCATGTCGGGATCGATCCGATCGAGCGGCATCCATTGCTTGGTGACGGAGCGGCCGGCGAGGAGATCGCCGACCATCGTGAAGGTGAACGGCGGCGGCACGAAGCGGAGCGCGACGACCAGCAACACCGACAGGGCGACGAACCAGAACGCCGCCTTCAGCAACCATCGTAGCACGCGTGTAGCCATGCCGTGACGCTAAGCGCCAAACGCGGCCGGGCGCAACGGGGCGGAAGCTGCAGCGATTGCGCCGGCTGCTGGATAGCACTGTTTCATTGATGCCATGGGACGTGCCGATTGTGGTCGGACACATGCAAAAGGCATAAGCAGGTTAGAACAAAAAGTTATGTTCCAGGTCGCCAGAGGTCTGGCGAAAACGCTGCTCGATCTGATAACGTTCCTTCATAACCATAAAACGCCGCAGCAGGGACGAGAGCAAGATCAACCGGGGAGCGTCATGAACCTGCGCCACATCGAGGTGTTTCACGCCGTCTATTCCGTGGGATCGATCAGCGGTGCGTCGCGTCTGCTGAATGTATCCCAGCCATCGGTCAGCAAGATCGTGAAGCATGCCGAAAGCCGGCTCGGCTTCCGGTTGTTCACCCTGGTGCGCGGCCGGCTGACCCCGACCGAGGAAGCGCATATCCTGTTTCGCGAGGTGGACGATCTGCACAGCCGGATCGACACCTTCCAGCGGGCAGCGCGCAACCTGCGCTCGCCGTCGGAGGGGCATATCCGGATCGGTGTGCTTCCCTCGCTGGCGCTGGCGAAGCTGCCGCGCGCGATCTCGGTCTTTCGGCAGAAGTGGCCGCGTGTGACCTTTGAGGTGTCGGCGATCCACCATGACGAATTCCGCGCGGCGCTGATGTCGCGCGAGTGCGACTTCGTGATTGGTCACCATGCGGTAGGTGACCCCGAGATCGCTGCCTTCTCGCTCGGGCAGGGGTGCGTCGGCGCGCTGTTCGTCGAGGGCATGTTTGACCGTGATTTAAGTGCGATACCGATCGATCTTCTGCGCAGCCAGGAACTGATCGGGCTCGCGCCGAGCGTGTCGATCGGCGACCTGATTGCGCCTGTCATGGCCGGCACGCTGAAGAGCACGCCCGCGATCCAGGTGAAGTCCGTCTATATCGCGGCGGCGCTGGCGCGGAGTGGATCGGGGGTTGCGATCGTCGACCAGTTCACCGCCCAGGCCTTTGTCGGCGACGACCTGCATTTCCGCCCGATCGAACCGGCCGTGACCTTTGGCCTGTCGGTCCAGCATCTCTCCGCGCATCCGCTGTCGCGGGTCGCGCGCAGCTTCACCGACCTCATGGCGGGGATGATCGAGGCGCAGGGGCCGAGCGCCGAGCGGGATGATTGCCGAAATGCTATGGGTGCCCGCCAACACTGAAAGCTTGTCGAACAACGGCCTGCTGTGTGAACTGCGGTGCAGGAGATCGATCCAGTCCCCATGACGGCCGGAGACGGCGCTGGACGATCGTGGAACACCAAAGGGTCGTCCGGGCGTTGAACGCCCCGACCAGCAGGATCGGAGCCGACCATCATGAATCTCGTGCGTTTCGCGCGCCGGCGCTACACGCCCGGCGCAACCCCGATCGAGCCCATGCCGCATCTGACCAAGGCGCTCGGCGGACCGGAGCTCTTCATCAAGCGTGACGACCTGCTCGGCCTGACCGGCGGTGGCAACAAGACCCGCAAGCTGGAATTCCTGGTTGCGGATGCGCTGGCGCAGGGCGCGGATACGCTGATCACGGTCGGCGCAGTGCAGAGCAACCATTGCCGCCTGACGCTGGCCGCGGCGGTTCGCGAGGGGCTGAAATGCCGCCTCGTGCTCGAGCAGCGTGTACCGGACAGCTATGACAAGACCGCGTCGGGCAACAATTTCCTGTTCGACCTGCTCGGCGTCGAGGCCGTGACGGTCGTGGCGCTGGGCGATGATCTTCAGGCCGCGATGGAGAAGATCGCCGCCGACCTCGCGGCCGAGGGACGGCGCGGCTACATCATTCCGGGTGGCGGCTCCAACCCGCTGGGCGCGCTCGGCTATGTCGCCTGCGCCGAGGAAATCCTCCAGCAGTCGTTTGCCGATGGCGTCGCGTTTGACCGGATCGTCGTGGCGAGCGGCAGCGCCGGTACCCATGCGGGGATCGTCGCCGGCCTGATCGGCAATAGCGCGGGCATCCCGGTGACTGGCGTCAACGTGCGGCGTCCCCGCGCGGAGCAGGAAGCGAATGTGCTTCGCCTGGCGCGGGAGGTTGCCGCGCTGGCCGGGGTCGTACCCGAGATCACGCCGGCCGCGATCGAATGCCGCGACGAATGGGTCGGCCCCGGCTATTCGCTGCCGACCGAGGAGATGGTCGAGGCGGTACGCCTATTCGCCTCGCTCGAAGGGGTGCTGCTCGACCCGGTATATACCGGCAAGGCGGCGGCGGGGCTGATCGGCCTGGTCCGTTCCGGCGAGATCCATGCGGATGAGCGCGTGCTCTTTGTCCACACCGGTGGCTCGCCGGCGCTCTATGCATACCAGCCGCTGTTTACCGGCGACGCTGCCTTCTGATGACCGGCCACCCGCTGGCGATCGGCGTGCTGGGGGGCATGGGCCCCGCAGCGACGATCGATTTCATGGCGAAGATCCTGCGCCACTCGCAACGCGGGGCGGCGCGGGAGCAGGACAATGTGCGGGTTATTGCGGACAGCAATCCGACATTGCCCGATCGCAATGCCGCGATCGCCGGCACCGGTCCTTCCCCGGCCCCGGCCTTGGCCGAAATGGCGCGCGGGCTGGCGGCGGCCGGCGCGGGCGTGCTGGCGATGCCGTGCAACGCGGCGCACGCTTTTGCCGACGCGGTGCGCGCGGCCACGCCGCTGCCCTTCATTCACCTGATCGACGAGGCAGTAGCCGCCGTCCGTCGCCGCCATCCAGAGGCGCGGCGGATCGGCGTCCTCGCGGTGGCTGGCGCGGCCGAGGCGAAGCTGTACGAACGCGCGCTGGATGCCGCCGGGCTCACCGCTGTCACACCCGACGATGCGGCACGGGCAGCGTTCATGGACGCGGTCTGGCAAATCAAGCGGGGCGAGCTTGATGTGGGCACGGCTGGGGTACGCGCAACGGCGCACCACCTGCTGGATCAGGGCGCAGAGATTATCATCGCCGGCTGTACCGAAGTGCCGCTGGTGATCGCCGACGGCGAGCTTCCCGTGCCGCTGATCGACGCCACCGACGTTCTTGCCGAGCGCACGGTCGCGTATGCGCGGGGTGAGTGGGGGCGAGGCGCTTAGCCTGCGGTTATGCGACGTTGAACAATCAATCAGTTCCCTGACGCGATTGGCACTCGTCCCCGCCACTTTCGTGAGTAGCATGCGGTGAACAGGCGATCGTGACTGCAAGAGCGGCGCGACGCACATGGTGCCGACTTGGCGGTACCGGCGACATGGTGGTCGCCGCGATCGCCGGCGGTACATCGCAACGAGGGGGCATGAATGAAGACGCTGTTGACCTTGGCATTGCTGGCGAGCGCGATGGCGCCGGCAGCGGCAGTCGCGCAGAACCGGGACGCAGCAGCCAAGCAGTTCCTGTCCAGCCCCAAGTTCGCCGCCGCCAAGGCCAAGCTTGCCGCCGATCACGATCGCGTCGTGGCGGATGTCATCACGCTGACCGAGATTGAAGCGCCGCCCTTCAAGGAAGCCAAGCGCGCCGCCGCATTCCTGGAGATGCTGCGCGCCGAAGGGCTGACCGACCTGACCACCGACGCGGAAGGCAATGTGTACGGCACCCGCAAGGGCACCGGCGGCGGGCCGCTGATCGTCATCACCGCGCACCTTGATACGGTGTTCCCCGAAGGCACCAACGTGAAGGTGCGGCGTGAAGGCAACATGCTCTACGCGCCGGGCATCGGCGATGACACGTCGAGCCTGCCGGTGCTGCTGGCGTTCATCCGCGCGATGAACGAGGCGAAGTTCACCACCAAGTCGGACATCGTCTTCATGGGCAATGTCGGCGAGGAAGGGCCGGGCGATCTGCGCGGCACGCGCTATCTGTTCACCAAGGGGCCGCTGAAGGATCGGATCGGCTACTTCATCTCGCTGGAGCCGGGGCGCGCGGGGCGCATCACCAATGCGGGGGTCGGATCGAAGCGCTACAAGGTGACATTCTCGGGGCCGGGCGGCCATTCGATGGGCGATTTCGGCCTGGTGAACCCCGCCTATGCCATGGCCAATGCGATGGTCGAGTTCGGCAAGATGAAGGTGCCGGCGGAACCGCGCACCGTGTACAATGTCGGCCTGCTGGAAGGTGGCACCTCGGTCAATTCGATCCCGTTTTCGACCGCGATGACGGTGGACATGCGGTCGGTCGGCAAGGCCGAACTGGACACGGTGGAGAAGAACTTCCTCGCCATGTTGCCGGGCGCAGTAGCGGCGGAGAACGCCGCGCGGTCCACCGCCAAGGGCAAGATCACCTATGAGGCGAAGCAGGTCGGTGACCGGCCGGTCGGCACCACGGCGTCGTCGACCGACATCGTCCAGATCGCGACCGCCGTCACCAAGGCAGCGGGCTTCACGCCCAGCTATGGCGCGGGATCGACCGATTCCAACATTCCGATGAGCCTTGGCATCCCGGCGGTGACGCTGGGATCCGGCTTCCAGACGATGCGGGCGCATTCGCTGGAAGAGGCGATGGTGGTCGACAAGCCAAAGGACGTGGACAGCATGGCGGTGAGCCTCGCCACATTGCTGATGCTTGCGGGGGCGAAGTAAACAGGGGGAGCAGATCACGATGCGTGCATTGATGCTGGCAGCCACAGGGCTGTCGATCGTTTTCGCCAGCGGCGCGGCAACCGCCCAGTCGCGGACCGTGACCGACCCGGTCGCGGTGCTCAAGGCAAAGCCGGGCTCCGACTATTTCCTCGCCAATTACAAGCAGATCAGCGAGTGGCTTCAGAAGGTGTCACAGGAAAGTGACCGGATGAAGCTGGTGAGCATCGGCAAGACCGCCGAGGGTCGCGAGCAATATATGGCGATCATCTCGTCGCCGGAGAACATCCGCAACCTCGATCGCTATCGTGGCGTTGCGCAGCAGCTCGCGTTGGCCAAGGGGTTGACCGACGATCAGGCGAAGGCGCTGGCCGACCAGGGCAAGGCGGTAGTGTGGATCGACGCCGGGCTGCATGCGACCGAAGTCGTCAACGCGCAAAGCCACGTCCAGCTGATCCACGAGATGCTGACGCGCACGGACGCAGAGACGATGCGCATCCTGAACGACACGATCGGGCTCTACGTTTTTGCCAACCCGGACGGGTTGGACCTGGTTGCCGACTGGTACATGCGCCCTGCCGACAAGGCGAAACGCAGCACGAACACGATCCCAGTGCTTTACCAGAAGTACGTCGGGCACGATAACAACCGCGACAGCTACGCCTCGCACCAGCCCGAGACTACCAACATGAACCGCGCGGCCTATCGCGAGTGGTTCCCCCAGATCCTCTATAACCAGCATCAGACCGGGCCGGCGGGCACGGTGGTGTTCATCCCGCCGTTCCGCGATCCGTACAATTTCAACAATGAGCCATTGGTCATCAACCAGACCGATGCCGTGGGTACGGCGATGCATGCGCGGCTGGTGGCGCAAGGGAAGGGCGGATCGGTCTCTCGATCGGGCGCGCCCTATTCGACCTGGTTCAACGGCGGCGTTCGCACGGTCGGCTATTTCCACAATCAGATCGGCATCCTGACCGAGATCATCGGCAGCCCGACGCCGATGGAAATCCCGCTCGTGCCGGCGAAGCAGCTCGCCACATCCGATGGCGTGATGACGATCGCGCCGCAGAAATGGCACTTCCAGCAGTCGATCGATTACGTGAAGGAAATGTCGCGGGCGATCCTCGACTATGCCTCGCGCAACCGCGAGACGGTGCTGTTCAACCGCTACGTCATGGGTCGAAACCAGATCCAGAAGGGTAGCGAGGATAGCTGGGTTGTCACACCCAAGCGGATCGACGCGGTCAAGGCGGCGGCGGAGCGGCTGAAGAAGGAGAGCGGCGGTAGCGCGCTAGACGATCTGGCCGGGTATAACACGCGCGATATCGTGCCCTCCACGCTGTACCAGACGATCCTGCGCGATCCACAATATCGCGCGCCGCGCGCGTTCGTGCTGCCGGTCGACAAGCAGGCGGATCTGCCCACCACGGTGGATTTCCTCAACTCGCTGATCAAGACCGGGGTCGAGGTGGAACGGGCGGACAAGCCGTTCAGCTATGGCGGCAAACGGTATGCCGCCGGCTCGTACATTGTGCGGTCCGACCAGGCGTTTCGCCCGCACGTGCTCGACATGTTTGAGCCGCAGGACCATCCGCAGGACTTCGCCTATCCGGGCGGGCCGCCGATCCGGCCGTATGACATCACCGGCTACACGCTGGCGTATCAGATGAACGTCACGTTCGATCGCCTGCTCGACGGCGCGCCGCAGCATTTCCCGCAAGTCACCGATGTGATCCAGACTCCGCCGGCCGGGCGCGTGATCGGCGACGGTGGGGCGGGTTATGTCGTCAGCCATGCGACCAACAACAGCTTCATCCTGACCAATCGGCTGCTGAAGGCCGGAGTGCCGGTGTACTGGCTGAGCCAGGGTGTGACCGTGGGCGGCGAGCAGCTGGCGCCCGGCGCCTTGTGGATCCCGGCGGGCGGCGCTGCGAGCGGCATTGTCGATGGTGCGGTCAGGACGCTGGGGATCGATGCGCACGCCGTCACCGCCAAGCCTGCTGGCGACGCGGTGAAGCTGAAGCCGGTGCGGATCGGGCTGGTCGACCATTATGGCGGCTCGATGGCGTCGGGCTGGAACCGCTGGATCTTCGAGAAATACGAATTCCCCTACACGCGGGTCTATCCGCAGGAACTCGACAAGGGCGGACTGAACGCGAAATATGACGTGCTGGTGTTCCAGTCTGACGTACTGGGACGCGAGGGACGGCCGCCACAGAAGCAGCCGGATGCCGCCGACCTGCCGCCCGAATGGCGCGCTACCCTGGGCCATATCACCAGCGAGAAGACGGTGCCGCAGATCGCCGCCTTCGCCAAGGCGGGCGGTACCGTGATCGCAGTCGGCGGGGCAACGCGTCTCGGGGCCGAGATGGGGCTGCCTGTCTATAATGCGCTGACCAGTGTCGATGCATCGGGCAAGCGCGTGCCACTGCCGAGCACCAAATTCTATGTGCCGGGTTCAGTGTTGCAGGCGAAGGTCGATCCCAGCGACCCGCTGGCGTACGGCCTCCCCGAGACGCTCGACATCTTCTACAACAACAATCCGACCTATGCCGCGGTGCCGGGGCAGGCGGGCATGCGGCGGGTGGCGTGGTTCGCCAGCGAAGATCCGCTGCGGTCTGGCTGGGCCTGGGGGCAGAAGGCACTGAACGGCACGGCCACCGTGATCGACGGGACGCTGGGGCAGGGCCGGGTTTACCTGCTCGCCAATGAAGTGACGCAGCGCGGCCAGCCCTATCCGTCGTTCAAGTTCCTGTTCAATGCGGCGCTCTATGGCCCGACCCAGTCAGGACAGGCCGCTCGCAAGGCGGACTGATCGCTAACGCGTTCGATTGTCCGCGCCGGTGATCTGGCGCGGACAATCGATACCGTAAGATGCGCGGGATCAGGCGTGGCCTACAGTGGGGTACGCCATGGCGCGTAGCAGGCCGCGCCGATCGAACGGCTTCCAATCGTCCTCCGGCTGGGCGAGCCGGTCGGCCACCGCATAGAGGACGGCAGGATTGACCGGCATGCCGAAGTGGCTGCCGAAGATCTCGATATTGTCGGTGGTGGCGCAATGCGGCTCGACGCAATTGGCCCAGGGCACGATGCCGTCGTCCCGGCTCCAGATCGCGGTGGACGGGACCGTCAGCTGCTGCGCGGCCTCGCCCATATAGCCAAGCGCCACCGGGTCATCGATCTTGTGCCCCGACAGATATTCGTAGATCCGCCACACCCGCGTCGATCGCGGCGTGCCAGAGAACGGCGCGCCGAGGGTGATGACCTGCCGCACCATGGCCGGGCGACGGTGGGCGATCACGCGGGCCATGATCCCGCCCAGGCTCCAGCCGACGACGCTGACGCGGCGCCCCTCGGCAGCGTGGATCGCCTCGAGCCGGGCGATCAGCTTCTCGCCCTCCGATCCGATCGAACGCGGACCCCGGTTGCGCCCGAGGTCCCAGCCGTGAACGTCATAGCCGAGCCGGCGAAGGTAGAAGCGAAGGATTCGCGTCGACTTGTCCGAGGCGTTGAAGCCGGGGATGACGAGGACGGGATGACCGTCGCCATGCGGGACGCTGGCGAGCGCCGGGGCGGCCCAGGGCAGCATGCCGAACTCCAGCAGCGCGCGGGGCAGTTCGGTAAGCGCCAACAGCGGGGAGGGCGGCGCCACCACCGTGTCCGCCGCATCATTGGCCATCGTCTGCGTCTCCTCAGGGTCCGCGAACAACGGACAGAACCGGACAAGGTTCTGCCGCGCAGCCGCTTAACCGTGACTATATGGTGAGGATTACGTGCCGGTCACTGCGGATTCGGCGCGGATGAGCCCACCAGGGCCGGGGCAGGGACGGCGCCCACCGCGTTGACCGCGAGCTGCGAATCGCCGCCCAACGTGCGGTAGAGCGTCACCAAATTCGTCGCGCGGATCAGGCGGGTCTGCACCAGCTGCTGCTGCGCCGCATAGAGCGAGCGTTGCGCGTCCAGCGTGGTCAGGAACGGCTCCACCCCACCGCGATAGCGCGCGTTCGACAGCTGGTAGGTGTCTTGCGCGGCGGCGGCGAACCGCTCGGTCGCGGCGAGTTCATCACTGATGGTGCCGCGGCGGGCGAGCGCATCGGCAACTTCGCGGAACGCGGTCTGGATCGTCCCTTCGTAGCGGGCAAGCGCGGCCTGCTGCTGCGCGCGGGTCTGATCCACCCCTGCGCGCGCCGCGCCACCGGCGAAGATCGGATAGGCGATGTTGCCGGTCGCGGTCTTGGTCAACGCGTCACTGCTGATCAGGGAGGAGAGCGCCGTGCTGGCAAAGCTGAACAGCCCGGTCAGCGAGATGCGCGGGAACAGCGCGGCGCGCGCAGCGCCAATTTCGGCGTTGGCGGCGCGCAGATCATATTCGGCCTGCACCACGTCGGGCCGGCGCAGCAGGACCTGGCTGTCGAGGCCCGCGGGCAGCTCTGCCACTGTACCGGCGGCTTCCTCGATCGAGGCGGGCAGAAGCGCCGGATCGATCGGCGCGCCGACGAGCAGTTGCAGCGCATTGATATCCTGCGCCAGCGCGGTGCGCTGGCTGGCGATATTGGCCTCCGCCGTGGCGAGGATCTGCTCCGCCTGGCGCAGGTCGGTGCGCGGCGCGATGCCGCCCGACACGCGCGCGCGGGTGAGCTCCACCGATCGCCGTGCGGCTGCGGCGGTGTCCTGCGCGATCTTCAGCAGGCTCTGGTCCGCCGCATAGGTAAGCCAGGCGCTGGCAACATCGCCGGTCAGCGTCAGGCGGACGGCACGCGCGGCGGCCTCCTGACCGAAATAACGCGCGAGCGCGGCGTCGCTGAGCGAGCGGACACGGCCGAACAGATCCAGTTCGAACGCGCTCGTTCCCAATGTTGCCTGATAAGTGGTGCCGCCGACGGCGAAATTGCCGCCCGCCGCCTGCCGGCCGATCTCGCGCCGGGTGATGGTGGCGCCGGTGTCCACCTGCGGGAACAGCTCCGCACGTTGGATGCGGTATTGCGCACGCGCTGCCTCGATATTGGCGACGCTGGCGCGAAGATCGCGATTGTTCGCGAGCGCCTGGTCGATGAGACGCTGCACCCGTGGGTCGCGGAAGATGTCACGATAGGTGACGCTGGGCAGCGCGGCCTCGCTCTGCTGCAGATAGGCGTCGCCCGTCGGCCACGACGCCGGGACCGGAAGGTCGGGTCGCACATATTTGGGCGCCATGCTGCATCCGGCGAGCGCGGTGCCGAGCAGAAGCGGCAGGAGGAGGCGCATCACGATTGCTCCAGCTGCGGTGTGCCCTTGGGGGGCACATTATTGTCTTCAGGCGGGCGGTGGCCGGGTTCCTCGCCGCGCAGCTTCGCCATGCCGTCACGGAAGCCGCGACGCACCAGCACGAAGAACAACGGGATGTAGAAGATCGCCAGCACCGTCGCGGTGAACATGCCGCCGATCACCGCCGTGCCGATGGCAATGCGGCTGTTCGCGCCAGCGCCGGTGGAGATGGCAAGCGGCAGCACGCCGAAGATGAAGGCGAGGCTGGTCATCAGGATCGGGCGAAGGCGGATGCGCGCTGCGGTCAGCGCCGCGTCGATTACGCGCGCGCCCTTTTTCTCTTCCTGCTCGGCAAATTCGATCATCAGGATGGCGTTCTTCGCCGCGAGCCCCATGGTCGTGAGCAGGCCGATCTGGAGGTACACGTCGTTCGTGAGGCCGCGCAGCGTGACGAAGGCGACCGCGCCGATCAGCCCGACCGGGATGACGAGCAGCACCGCCAGCGGGATAGACCAGCTTTCGTACAAAGCGGCGAGGCACAGGAACACCACGATGATCGACAGGCCGTAGAGCAGCGGGGCCTGACCCGCCGACAGGCGTTCCTGATAGGAGATGCCGGCCCAGGCTACGCTGGTTCCCGGGATCTGTCGCGCGAGTTCCTCAATCCGCGCCATTGCGTCACCCGAGCTGCCACCCTGCGCCGCCGAACCCTGGAATTCGAACGACTGGATGCCGTTGAAGCGTGACACGGTCGTTGGCGCCTGTGACCAGCTGGTCGACGCGAAGCTGGAGAAGGGCGCCATCTGCCCGTTCGCGCCGCGCACGAACCATTGGTTCAGCGAATCGGGATTGTCGCGATAAGGCGCATCGCCCTGCACGAACACGCGCTTCACGCGGCCACGATCGACGAAGTCGTTGACGTAGCGGCCGCCCCAGGCGGTCGACAGCGTCGTGTTGACGTCGGTCTGCGACAGGCCGAGCGCTGCGATGCGCTGCGGATCGGTGTTCACGCGCAGCGTGCCGATGTCCGGCAGTTCGGACAGGCGCACGCCCGACAGCTTCGGATCGGCATTGGCCATCGCGAGCAGCTTGTCGCGCGCGGCGGCAAATTCCTTGGTGCTGAGGCTACCGGTATTCTGAAGCTCCATGGTGAAGCCCTCGGACTGGCCAAGGCCACGGATCGCGGGGGGGACCAGCGCGAACACCTGCGCATCGCGGAACGCGCGGAAGGCGGCTGCGGCGCGCGCGACGATCGCGTCTGCCGAGTTTTCCTTGCCCTTGCGGTCCGCCCAGTCCGTGAGCGAGATGAAGCCCTGACCGGTATTCTGCCCGGAAGCGCCGCCACCGCCGCCGCCGGCGACGGTCAGCATCGTGCGGACGTTGTTCTTCTCATACTCCTGGAAATAATGCTCGACTGCCTTCTGCACTTCCTCGGTGCGGGCGCGGGTCGCGCCGGCGGGTAGGCGGAACTGCACCTGCGTGCCGCCCTGATCCTCGGTCGGCAAGAAGCCGGTGGGAAGGCGAAGGAACAGCACGGCGAGCAGTGCGACGATCACCAGGTAGATGCCGACGAACAGCCACTTGCGATCGATGACGCGGCGGGTGGCAGCGACATATCGCTCGGTCGCGCGCTCGAAACTGGTGTTGAACCAGTGGCTCGCGCGGTCGAGCCGGTCGCTGACCCAGCCGAAATGGCGCGCGAAGCGACCTTCGCGGCGGTCCTCATCCTTCTTGTGGCGCTGCTTCAGCAGCGTTGCAGTGAGCGCGGGCGACAGGACGATCGCCACGGCGACCGACAGCACCATTGCCGAGATGATGGTCAGCGAGAACTGGCGGTAGATCACGCCGGTCGACCCGCCGAAGAACGCCATCGGCAGGAACACCGCGGAGAGCACCAACGCGATCGCGATCAGCGCAACGGTGATCTCGTTCATCGACTCGATCGTCGCTTCACGCGGCGTCATGTCGGGATTTTCCTCAAGCAGACGCTCGACATTCTCCACGACCACGATCGCGTCATCGACGAGCAGACCGATCGCCAGCACCAGCCCGAACAGGGTCAGCGTGTTGATCGAGAAGCCCGCCAGATAGAAGACCGCGAAGGTGCCGAGCAACACGACCGGCACCGCAATCGTCGGGATCAGCGTCGCGCGCCAGCTCTGCAGGAAGACGAACATGACGATGACGACGAGGATGATCGCCTCGATCAGCGTCTTCACCACTTCGTCGATCGACAGCTTGATGAAGTCCGTCGAATCGTTGGCGTAGGCGACCTTGATGTTGGGCGGATAGGTTTTCGCGATGCGCGCGATCTCCGCCTTCACCAGTTCCGCGGTGGTCAGCGCGTCGGCGCCCGGCGCGAGCAGGATGGCGATGCCGGCGCCCGGATGGCCGTTGATCCGGCTGCTGGCATTGTAGTTTTCGGAGCCGAGCTCCACCCGCGCCACATCGCCGACGCGCACGGTGGCGCCCGATGGCAGCGTCTTGAGGATGATGTCGCGGAATTGCTGCGGCGTCTGGAGGCGCGACTGAGCGGTGACCGTCGCGTTCAGCATCTGGTCGGACGGCATCGGCTGTCCGCCGATCTCGCCCGCCGCAACTTCGGTATTCTGCGTCTGGATCGCGCTCACCACGTCGCCCGGCATCAGCTGGAAGCTCGCGAGCTTCGCCGGATCGAGCCAGATGCGCATCGCATATTGCGAGCCGAAGACATTGGTGTCGCCGACGCCCTGCACACGGCCCAGCGGGTCCTGCAGCGTCGAGGTCATCAGGTCGGAGACGTCCCGGTTGGTCATCCGGTCGCTCTCGTCATAGACGCCGGCGATCATCAGGAAGTCCGGGTTGGACTTTCGCACGGTGACGCCCTGCTGCTGCACCTGCGCCGGCAGGCGGGTCAGCGCCTGCTGAATCGAGTTCTGGACCTGGACCTGCGCGATATCGGGATCGGTGCCCTTTTCGAACGTCGCGGTGATCGACACCGAGCCGCGCGAGCTGGACGACGAGGCGAAGTAGAGCAGGCCGTCGATTCCCGTCAGCTGCTGCTCCAGGATCTGCGTGACCGAGTTCTCGATCGTCTCCGCATTCGCGCCGGGATAGGTGGCGCGGATCGACACCTGCGGCGGCGCCACGTCGGGATATTGCGCGATGGGAAGGCCCATGATCGCACCGGCACCCGCCATCATGACGATGATGGCAAGAACCCAGGCAAAGATCGGACGGTCAATGAAGATGCGCGACATCTCAGCCGCCCTTCGCCTTCTGCTGTTGCTTTAGCTGTTCGGGCGTGGGGGGCTTGGGCTGCTGCGGCGCCGAGGCGGGGACAGGACGTACCGTGCTGTTGGGACTCAGGCGGGCGGTGCCCTGCGTGATGACGCGATCGCCGGGGTTGAGCCCGCCGGTCACGATCCAGTTCGCGCCATCGGCGCGGACGGTCTGCACCGTGCGCTGCACGGCCTTGTTGTTGGCATCAACGACCCACACGGTCGCATTGCCCTGCGGATCG
The DNA here is from genome assembly GCA_009928355.1 of Chlorella sp. CH2018. Lineage (NCBI taxonomy): Eukaryota > Viridiplantae > Chlorophyta > Trebouxiophyceae > Chlorellales > Chlorellaceae > Chlorella > Chlorella sp. CH2018. The sequence goes on along the minus strand of VIYQ01004046.1, from coordinate 236,679 downwards.
CGCGCGACGGCTTGCTGCGGCACGAGAAACGCGTTGGCCTCGATCGCTTGAGCGAACACGGCACGCACGAACATGCCCGGCAGCAGCAGCCCGTCCGGATTGGGGAAGCGGGCGCGCATCGTCACGGTGCCGGTCTGCTGATCGACCACCACTTCGGAGAATTCGACAAAGCCGGTGCGACCATAATCGCTGCCGTCTTCCAGCTTCAGGCGGACGGCGGCGCTGGCCGGCAATGCGCCGCCGCTGGCGAGTTGCCGGCGCAGCCGCAACAGGTCGGCCGCGGATTGCTGGATATCGACATAGATCGGGTCGAGCTGCTGGATCGTCGCCAGCGGGTCCGCCTGGCTGGTGGTCACCAGCGCACCGACGGTGAACAGCGACCGGCCGATCCGGCCGGTGATCGGGGCGGGAACGGTGGTAAAGCGCAGGTTGACGCGCGCCGTTTCCAGCTGGGCGCGGTTCTGCGCGATGCTCGCCTCCGCCTGACGCTGGGTTGCGACCGCGTCGGTATAATCCTGCTTGCTGACTGCCTCGATCTCCGCCAGCGGACGGAAGCGTTCGGCACGCACACGTGCGGCGGCCGCCGTCGCCTGCGCGCTTTGCACCGCGGCCGATGCCTCGTTCACGGCCGCGCGGTACAGGCTCGGATCGATCTGGTAGAGCGGCTGCCCCTGCCGCACCAGGGAGCCCTCCTTGAACAACCGCTTCTGGATGACGCCGCTAACCTGAGGGCGCACCTCGGAGCTTTGGTAGGCGAAGGTCCGGCCAGGCAGTTCGGTCATCAGCGGGACACGGGTCTGCTGGACCACGACATAGCCAACCTGCGGCGGTTGCCCGCCGTCACCCTTGCCCGCGGCCTTGCCCTGGGTTCCGGCGCCCTGATTGCCGGTGTCGCCGCCGCTGCTGCACGCCGCCAGAGCCACCGCGCTGACCAACGCGAGCGTTCGCACCTCTATCAACCGCATCAATCCTGCTTGCTCGTCAGATCATTAGCCGACCGGGCACACGCGAGTGCACGAACTTTCGCTCGATACATTGACCATGATCTCCGCAGAAAGCGGCCGCTCCGGTGCGGCAGCCCAGTGGCATCGTTAAGCCTGTCGCGTAATCGCTTTCAAGCGGGGTTGCCACCCTGAACATGTCGCAACTTGTCGCACCGGTTACGGTGCGGAAACTTATCGTTCAACAAAGCGTTGGGCCATGCGGGGGGATTCGAAAAATCGGACGTCCCGAGGTTGAGAAGGGGCGTTTGTGCGGTTCAATTCGGGTTGTCATCGGTGGCTCGCGGTTGCGCTGGTTGCTGCATCTTCAGCGGCAGCGAGCGGGCAGATGGCAAAGCCGGGGACCGCCCCTGCAACTGGACCTGACGCACCCAAATCAGCGACGGCGCCGCAGAATGCGCAAGGGAACGAGCCCATCGTGCCCGATGCCGCATTCGACGCCGCGCTCCCGTCGCTCTCCGGCGATATCAATGCGCCGCTCGAGCCGATGCCGCCGCAGACCGTGCAGCCGTTGCCCGACGGATCGTCTGCCGCGCCGATCGATGGAAGCGCCACCATCCCGCCGCCCGCACCCGAGGACCCGGCGCTGAACCAGCCGTTGCCGCCGCTCAGCGCGACCGACACGGTGCCGCTGCAGACCGCCGCGGACGTCACGGACAGCGATGCACCCGAGATCCGGTATGAGACGGTGGTCCGCGGGTTGAATGACATCGGATTGGAGGATGAGTTCAATTCGCTGTCTGCATTGCGCGAAGGCGGCGGCAAGGCGGCCAATGCGACGCAGGTAAATGCGCGCGGGCGCGAGGACGAACAGCTTGCCGTCCGGCTGATGAAGTCGCTCGGCTATTATGATGGCACCGCGTCGATGGTGCTGGAGACGATCCCCAACGAACCGGGCCGTCTTCGCGTGGTCCTGACCGCGACGCCGGGACCGATATTCAAGCTCGGCACCATCACCGTGGTCGCGAACCCGACGGTGCCGCCCAATTTGGTGCGCGAGCAATTGCCCCTGAAGACCGGCGACCCGATCGAGGCCGCGCGCGTGCAGGGGGCAGAGGCAAATGTCTCGCTCGTGCTGCCGCAGCGGGGCTATCCGTTCGTGGAGGTAGGAGAGCGCGACATCCTGCTCGACGACGAGACGATGACGGGCGATTACACGCTGCCGGTGGATACCGGGCCGCGATCGTCCTTCGGCGTGGTGCAGACCGAGGGCGATAACGTCTTCGACCTCGACCATCTCAGCATCTTCCCGCGGTTCAAGCAGGGCGAATTGTACGACCAGCGGCTGCGCGACGATCTGCGCGAGGCGCTGATCGCGACCGGCCTGTTCGACACGATCAGCGTCGAGCCGGTGCGAACCGGACGGCCGGGCCCGGAGGGGACCGAGCAGATCGACATGATGGTCCGCCAGACCAAGGGGCCGTGGCGCAGCCTGGCGGGCAGTGCTGGTTACGGCACGGGTGAGGGCGTCAAACTGGAAGGCGGCTGGACCCATCGCAACCTGTTCCCGCCGGAGGGCGCCTTGATCCTCGCCGCAGTGGCGGGCACGCAGCAACAGGGCGCGGCGGCCACGTTCCGGCGGCAGAATGCCGGGCGCCGCGATCGCAGCTTCTTCACCGGCATCACCGCCAGCCATTCCAATTATGATGCATTCGATTCCTACACCGGTTCGCTCTTCGCGCGCTGGGCATATGAATCGACGCCATTGTGGCAGAAGCAATTCACCTACGCGTTCGGCGGCGAGCTGATCGCGACCAACGAGAGTGTCTTTGACTTCGACCTGAACGAGCGCGTGCGCCGCACTTATGGCATCGCGGCCATCCCGATGCAGACCGTGTGGGATCGGTCGAACGACCTGCTCAACCCCACCCGCGGCTTCCGCCTCAAGCTGAACGTCAGCCCGGAGGCATCGGTGCATGGGCAGGTGCGGCCCTATGCGCGCACCATGCTGGAGGCGACAGCTTATTACCCGGTCACCGACAGCCTGGTGATCGCGGGCCGCGCGCGGGCGGGATCGATCTTCGGCATCTCGCGCGATGATCTGGCGCCGTCGCGGCGCTATTATGGTGGCGGCGGCGGATCGGTCCGCGGCTACGGCTATCAGCGTCTCGGGCCGCTCGAGCCGGTATCGTCGCTGAAGCCAAACGAGGACGGCGAGATCAACCTCGCCGATCTGCGCCCGGTGGGGGGACGAAGCATCAACGAATTCTCGCTGGAGGCGCGCTACCGGTTCGGCAATTTCGGCATCGTGCCGTTCATCGACGCCGGCAATGCCTATGAAAGCACGTTCCCCAATGCGTCTGACCTGCGGTTCGGCGCGGGCATCGGCGGGCGCTTCTACACCAATTTCGGACCCTTGCGCGTCGACGTCGCCACCCCGCTCAATCCGCGGCCGGGCGATCCCAAGGTCGCGCTGTACGTCTCGATCGGGCAGGCATTCTGATGGTCGAGGACAACACAGCGCCCACCACCGAGGTAATCATCGAGCGTCGTCCGCTCTGGCAGCGCGTCGTCAAATGGATCGGCATCGCACTGGCGGCGCTGGTGCTGCTGCTGCTGGCGATCGTCTTCGGCATCAACACCGATCCCGGGCGGCGCTTCGTCGCCAACCAGTTGGGCAATTACACGACGGCTGGCGGCCTCAACATCAAGGTCGGCCGGATCGACGGGTCGTTGTACGGGCGGATGGTGCTGACCGATGTTCGCGTAAGCGATCCGAAGGGCGTGTTCATTGTGTCGCCGCGCCTTGACGTGGACTGGCGGCCGTTCGCGTTCCTCAACAATCACGTGAACGTGAAGAGCCTGCAGAGCGAGCTCATCACGATGGCGCGCAATCCCGAACTGATCCCGCAGCCGAGCGACCCGAACGCGCCACTGCTGCCCGATCTCGACATCGATATCGATCGGCTGCGCGTGGCTCGCTTCGTCATGGAGCCGCCGGTGGCCGGTCGGCGGCACATCGCGCGGATCGACGGGTCGGCGCATATCGCCGATCGGCGTGCCCAGCTGACGGTGGATGCCGGGGCGCTGCGGGGACCGGGCGTGGCCGGTGGCGATACGCTTCGCCTACGGCTGGATGCGGTTCCCGACGACAACAAGCTAACGATAGACGCGCGCCTGTTCGCGCCCGCTGGCGGCCTCGTTTCCGGCCTGGCCGGTACCAAGGCGCCGCTTACCGCCACGATCGACGGTCGCGGCAGCTGGAAGTCGTGGCAGGGCAAGTTGAACGCGACGCTCGGCGGCGGGCGTCTGGCGGATCTCAACCTGTCGGCCCGCGACGGGCATATCGAGGTGCGCGGCACGACCCGGCCGGGGCTGTATCTTGAAGGGCCGGTCGAGCGACTGACCGCGCCGCAGCTCGACGTAGCAATCGATTCGACGCTCGCCGAGCGGCGTGCGGATACCCGGTTCAAGCTGCGCTCCAGCGCGCTGGCGGTGGACGGCGGCGGCATCGTCGACCTGGCGAACAGCCGCTTCGGCAATTTCGCGGTCGATGCCAAGCTGCTGACGCCGGGCGCCATCGCCCCCAATCTGCGTGGTCGGGACGTGCTGGCACGAGTAGTGCTGAACGGCGCCTTCGCGACGCCAACGGTGGACTATAAGCTGCGTGCGACCACGCTGGGCTTTGCCGAAACCACGGTCGAGAACCTGTATGCCGAGGGGCTGGCACGGGTGGATGCGGATCGCATCCTGGTGCCCGTCCATGGTCGTGCGCGGCGCATTTCCGGGCTGAACCCTGCACTGGGTGGCCTCACGACTAACGTCCGGCTAGATGGCGATATCGCGATCGACATGCCGCAGATCCTCTCCGACAATCTGCGCATCCGCTCCGACACGATCGATGCGACCGCGATCATCGCCGCCAATATGGAAACCGGCCGGTACACGGGCGCGCTCAAGGGCCGGGTCAACAATTTCCGGGTCGAGAGTGTCGGCATCCTCAACCTGACGACCGATGCCGAATTGGTGACAAAGCCCAATGGCGGGTTCGGGATCGTCGGTCGCGTGGGCGTGCAAACGCGCCAGATCTTCAACGACGGCGCGCGCAGCTTCCTCGGCGGCAACGCCGTCGCCTTCACGAACTTCGGCTATGATACCGACGGAATCGTCACCTTCCGCAACATGAAGCTGACGGCGCCGCTGTTCCGCGTGACGCGGGGCGAGGGGCGTTATGACCTGAATACCGGTGCGGTCGCGGTGTCGGCCGACGCCTATTCCAACCAATATGGCCCGCTGTTCGCGCGGGTCAGCGGAAGCGCCGCCGCGCCGGTGGTGAACCTGCGCGCGCCGCGCCCCGGCGTCGGGATCGGCCTTGCCGACCTCAACGCGCGTATCGTCGGCCGCAACGGCGCCTATGCCGTGACCGCGACGGGCGGGACCACCTATGGTCCGTTCAATGCCGACGTCTTGGTCACGCCGGGATCGCAGCTGGCGATCGACATCCGCCGGGTCATCTTTGCCGGGGTCAATTTCGCCGGACGCGTGGTGCAGACCGCGGCGGGGCCGTTCGCCGGCCGCGTGCAGTTTGCCGGCTCGGGCACGCGAGGCACCGTCCAGTTGGGCGGGCAGGGACGCTATCAGACGGCTGCGATCGACGCGCGCGCCAATGCGGCCCGCTTCCCCGGCGACGTCGACTTCGTCATCGGCCGCGCGATCGTGAAGGCCAATGTCGTCCTCTACGATCAGCCCCAAGTGATCGCGGACGCCCAGGTTGCGGACCTGCGCTATGGCCCAACGGTGATCGAGAGCGGCCGCGTGAAGGTGAATTACGCCGGCGGCAATGGGACGGCACAGGCCCTGTTCACCGGCTCCAACAGCGTGCCGTTCCGACTGGCCGCTAACGCCCGTCTGTCGCCCGACAATTATCTGGTGGCGTTGCAGGGACAGGCCAACAACATCAACTTCCGCACCGGCAATCCGGCGCGCATCACCAACAATGCGGGCGTGTACCGGCTGGCGCCGACCCAGATCATCTTTGACCAAGGTCGTTTGCGCATTGCTGGCTCCTATGGTGACGGGCTCAGTGCGCAGATGCGTCTCGACAGCCTCGACCTGTCGATCGCCAATGCGCTGGTCCCGAACCTCGGCCTTGGCGGCAAGGCGACGGGCAGCCTGGACTTCGTCCAGGCGAGCGCCGAAGCCTTCCCGCAGGCGGACGCCCGGATGACGATCACCGGCTTCCAGCGGTCCAGCCTAGCCACGGTGTCGGAACCGGTGGACGTCGTCTTTGCCGGCCGGCTGTCGGGAAGCGGTGCCGAGGCGCGTGCGCTGATCAATCGCGGTTCGACGACGGTCGGCCGGTTGCAGGCGTTCCTGCGACCGCTCGGCACCGGCGGATCTTGGGCATCGCGCCTGATGGCCGCCCCGCTGAGCGGCGGCATCCGCTACAATGGCCCGTCGGGCGTGCTATTCAGCCTGAGCGGCCTCGCGCACCAGCAGCTGACCGGGCCGATCGTAGTCGCCGCGGACTTCGGCGGCCGTGTTTCGGCGCCGCAGCTGAACGGCCTGATCCGCGCCGACAATCTGACCTATGACAATGAAACCTACGGTACGCGCCTGTCGAACATGGCGATCCGCGCGCGGTTCAATAACGACCGGCTGCAGCTCGACAGCCTGACGGGGCGGGCGGGCGACGGAACCGTGCGCGCGCAGGGTTATGTCAGCCTGGCGGCGGATCAGGGGTATCCGATGCAGATCGATGCCCAGCTGAACGACGCACGGCTCGCCCGGTCGGATTCGCTGGGTGCGACCGCCACCGGCACTCTGTCGGTGACCAACGGGCGTGGCGGCGGGCTGATCAAGGCGGATCTCACCATCCCCGAGGCGCGCTACCAGATCATCCGCCAGGGGTCGGCGGAAGTGCCCGAGCTGACGGGCGTTCGCCGCAAGAGCGACATTCGTCCGGCGCGGATCACCGATCGGCCGGCGGCGGCGGAACCGCATTCCATGGGGCTGTTCCGCCTCGATATCCGCATTCGCGCCGACAACCAGCTGTTCGTCTCCGGCATGGGGCTGGAAAGCGAGTGGGAGGCCGACATCAAGGTGGGCGGCACGTCCGCGGCGCCGCTGATCACCGGCGGGCTGGATCTGGTGCGCGGCACCTATTCCTTCGCCGGCAAGCGCTTCGACCTGGAACAGGGCCGGGTCCGCTTCCGCGGCGGGGCGATGACCGACCCGGATATCGATATACGCGCGACCACGGTGAACGACGGCGTTACCTTCGCCATCAACATCGCCGGCACGGGCCAGCGGCCGCAGATCACCTTCTCCTCCACGCCCTCGCTGCCGCAGGACGAGGTGCTGAGCCGGTTGCTGTTCGGCACCAACCCGGAGAATCTGTCGGCGATCGAGGCGCTGCAACTCGCATCCGCACTCAACTCGCTGCGCGGGTCGGGAGGCGGGCTGAACCCGCTGGGTAAGCTTCGGTCGGCCACGGGCTTCGATCGCCTGCGCATCCTCGGCGCGGACGATGCGGCTGGGCGCGGCACGGCGCTTGCCGCCGGAAAGTATCTGACCGACGATATCTATATCGAGATCGTCACGGATGCCCGCGGCTTCACCGCCACGCAGTTGACCATTGCGCTCAGCCGTTCGCTCAGCCTGCTGACCCAGGCGGGATCGTTCGGCGGATCGAATGCGCAGCTGCGCTACTCCAAGGATTATTGAGGGAGGCGGCGGCCAACGGATCATCAGCGATCTGGTGGCCGCCACTTACTGACACGCGAGTAAGTCTGGTCCTTTCCCCGCCCGGTGTGTTGCGGTACGCTCGGGCACAAGGAGAGGATCGGCCATGACCGAACACGTCGACGTCATCATCGTGGGGGCCGGACTGTCCGGCGTAGGCGCCGCGCATCACCTGCAGCGGCGTTGCCCGAACCGATCCTATCTGATCCTTGAGGCGCGCGCGGCGATGGGCGGGACGTGGGACCTGTTCCGGTATCCCGGCATCCGCTCCGACAGCGACATGCACACGCTGGGCTACAACTTCCGGCCGTGGACCAAGGCGAAGGCGATCGCCGACGGCCCGTCGATCCGCGAATATATCGAGGATACGGCACGGGAAGGCGGCATCGATCGCCGCATTCGGTTCAATCATCGCGTGACCGGCATGTCCTGGTCCACCCCCGATGCGTGCTGGACGGTGACCGCGGAAACGCCGGAGGGACCGGTAAGCTTCACCGCCAACTTCCTGCACATGTGCTCCGGCTATTATGATTATGAGCGTGGGCACGCGCCGCAGTTTGCCGGGCAGGAAGACTTCGCGGGGACGATCGTCCACCCGCAATTCTGGCCCGAAGACCTGGACTACAGCGGCAAGCGCGTGGTCGTGGTCGGCAGCGGTGCGACGGCGGTAACGCTAGTGCCGGAGATGGCGAAACGTGCGGCCAGCGTGACGATGTTGCAGCGATCGCCGACCTATGTCGTGTCGCGGCCGGCGCAGGATTCCATGGCCAATTGGCTGCGCGCGAAGCTACCGCAACATGCCGCCTACGGCATCACGCGGTGGAAGAACGTGCTGTTCGGCATGGTCTTCTACCGCATGACCCGCAAGAAGCCGGAAAAGGTGAAGCAGAAGCTGCTCGATCAGGTGCGCGAGCATCTCGGGCCTGATTACGACGTCGCAACCCATTTCACGCCGCGCTACAATCCCTGGGACCAGCGGTTGTGCCTGGTGCCTGACGCCGACCTGTTCGACACGATCAAGGCGGGCAAGGCGGAGGTCGTGACCGACACGATCGAACGGTTCACGCAGGACGGGATCAAATTGCAGTCCGGTCGCACGCTGCCGGCGGACGTCATCGTGACGGCGACAGGGCTGGAGGTGAAGCTGCTCAGCGGCATCGCGCCGGTCGTTGACGGGGAGACCAAGGATCTGTCCGCGGCGCTGCAGTACAAGGGGATGATGTTCTCCGACATTCCCAACCTCGCCTTCACGTTCGGCTACACCAATGCATCCTGGACGTTGAAGGCGGATCTGGTCGCCATGTACCTGTGCCGCGTCCTCAACACGATGAAGAAGCGGGGGATGCGGCAGGCCACTCCGCGCATCGGCGCCGAGCCGGTGGGCGTCGAGCCCTTCGTCGATTTTTCGTCGGGCTACATCCAGCGGGTGGCAGACCAACTGCCCAAGCAGGGCAACCGCAAGCCGTGGCGGCTGAATCAGAATTACGCCCTTGATGTCATGGCCTTGCGGTTCGGATCGGTGGACGACAGCATGGAGTTTTCCAACCCGGCGCCAGCGCGGGCGCGCTTCGCCGCGTGATATCGGTCGCCGGGACGCGGGGCCTTTCGATCGCCGGCAACTTGGGTCATGGCGCTGCTCGTTAACAGAACGGCGGAGTGTTGCCCGTGACTCAAGTGCTGATCCTCACCACCGGCGGAACCATCGACAAGCTCTATTTCGATGCGCTGAGCACCTATCAGATCGGCGACACGGTGGTGGACCGGCTGCTCCACACCGCGCGCGTGACGCTGCCCCACCGCATTGTCGGCCTGATGCGCAAGGACAGCCTGGAACTGACCGATGAGGATCGCGCCGCCATTCGCGACGCCGTCACACACGCGCCGGAGGACCGGATCGTCATCACGCATGGCACCGACACGATGACCGAGACGGCGCAGGCGCTGAGCGGGCTGGAAGGGAAAACGGTCGTACTGGTCGGCGCATTGTCGCCGGCGCGCTTTGCGGAGAGCGACGCGGCCTTCAATCTCGGCATGGCATTCGCCACCGCGCAGGTGGCGCCGCCAGGCGTCTGGATCGCGATGAACGGAACCGTGTTCGACGGTGCCAAGGTGCGCAAGGACCGCAGCCAGAACGCCTTCGTACCGGTGTGATCGTCAATCGGAGCTGCCGAATGAAAACGGCGCCGCATCGCTGCGGCGCCGTCCAGATCCTGGCAAAGCCTGAGGCTTACCGCTGCGCGAGGCTCACTGCGGCCACCGGCGGCGGGAAATCGAGCGAGCCGCACTTGTTCGTCTGCCACTCGCCCTTCTTTGACCAGCAGACCTTGTCGAGCCGCGGGACGCGTGATTCCGCATAGAAGGAGCGGGGGAACTGCTGCTCACCCCAAGGCGACAGGCTATTGCGCATCTCGCGCATCCGCTCCTGCGCGACCGCAGCGAAGCTGCCGCGCGGCGCATAGATCAGCGCACGGCCGATCGAACCGGCGGTCTGGCAGAAGTTGTACTGCGCCGCGATCGCGTTGAAGCTCGAATACGTCTTGGTGCCGAACTGGTCGAACGCCGTTTGCGCAGCCTTTGGCGTCTTGTGCGTGCGCTTGAAGTAGCCGTAAACCGTATCGTACGAATCCTTCAGCTCGGCCCGATGGTCGAGCAGGATTGCGTTGTAATTCTCGACCGTCAGCAACGTCGGTTCGAACTGGCACTGAAGCGCGGCGACATTCATGCCGGCACGCAGCGTCCAGGCGAGGGCCGCGCGGACCTCCTTCTCGGTCGCGCCCGGCAGTGCCTGCGCAATGCCCGGCTCATCCCCCCGGACAGCCTGACCGGAAAGGTCCTTGGACTTCATGAAAAACTGCGCCGACGCCGGCGCCGACGCGACCAGCGCAGCCATGACCACGCTCGCACCGAAGACCCGCAACCCAACCATTGATACCACTCCCCGCTACTCGCAACGCGCGGGATTCTTACGCCTTTTGGACCGAACCTCCAACACAGATCATGCACGGCCGGTCGAATTTGTGAGGCGCGAATCAGAAAGGCCGCCCGGTTGCCCAGGCGGCCCATTAAATCACGTCAGAGACGCGATGATTACATCGCGTTCGTGCCGTTCATCATCATCATGTCGTTCGACAGCATCGTGTCGTTCGCCAGCATGCCGTCGTTCATCGCGCCGTCAACCGCCGTCATGTTGTCGGTCATGGTGTCCATGCCCTCGGTGGCGTTCAGATCAGTGATGGTGGTGTTGTCGACGTTGGTTTCGGTCTTGGAACCGCAAGCCGACACGGCGAGCGCTGCAGCCGCGATGGCCGAACCGGTCAGGATCTTCGAGATAGCACGCATGGATAGCTCCCTAGATAAAGGATTTGGACGGCGGACGGATCCTTAATACCCAAATCAGACTGGATATTAGTCAGAGAACGCCGCCCCCTCAAGTCTCGATTTTACGCGAACAAGTTAGACTTTCGAGGAAAGCGCGGCTCGTCAACGCCAGCGCAGCATCAAAGGTTTCAATATCATGGCTGGCCCCCAACGCCGCGGCGCTGGTCACGGGATAGTCGGCGATGCCGCAGGGCACAATCCCCGTGAAGTGCGACAGATCGGGCGAAAGGTTCACGGAGAAGCCGTGCATCGTCACCCAGCGGCGCACGCGCACGCCGATCGCGCCGATCTTCGCTTCCCGGCCCTGCGCGTCCTGGGTCCAGATCCCGATCCGGCCCTCGGCGCGAAATGCGGGAATGTCCATCTCCGCCAAAGCGGCGATGATCCATCCTTCCAGTGCGTGGACGAAACAGCGCACGTCGCGCCCACGCTCCGCCAGGTTCAGGACGAGATAGCCGATCCGCTGTCCAGGCCCATGATAGGTGTAGCGGCCGCCGCGGCCGGCATCGACGACGGGAAAGCGCGCGTCGAGCAACTCGTCGGCGGACGCGCTGGTCCCGGCCGTATAGACCGGGGGATGTTCGAGCAGCCAGACAAGCTCGCGCGCCTCGCCCGCAGCGACAGCGGCCGCCCGCGCTTCCATCTCCTTCAGTGCCGCAGAATAGTCGGTCAGCCCCGGCGTCACCCGCCATTCGAGATCGTTGATGTCCATCGCACTGGAGCAGATGCGACCGGGCAGGGCGATTGGCAACCATTCGTCCGATCGAGTAGCGTCCACCCGTCGCAACAGCAGCAGAGTCGATTGATGATCAGCATGGGAACGGTGTGGGACCGCACAAAGGCGGTCATCGCCGGACGGCTCGGTATTCTGTTGTCACTTGCATTGGTGTTCCTGTTCGCGCCCACCGTCGTGCAGGCGAGCGTCGATGCCATGGCCGAGACCCCCGGCCAGCCGGGTAGCGGAACCGCGATCCTGTCGTTGATGGTGTCGCTGCTCGCGACCGTTGGCACGCTGGCGATCACGGCGGTTGCCACCGATCCAAACGTCGATCGTCCGCGCGCGGCCGCGCTGGGCATCCAGCGCCTTGGGCCGGCAATCGGGATCGTCCTTCTCCTGACGCTGGCGGCGTTGCTGATCGTGATGCCCGGCGTTCTGCTGATCGTGGCGGCGGGGCTGGACGTGACCCGGGCGCAGCTTGGGCAGGCGCAGGCCAATCTGAACCTCGGTATGGCGGCGGCCGCCGGGCTGTACTTCATCCTGTTTTTCGCCCTGATGTTCTGGGTGACCGCGCGCTTCGTGCCGCTGCTGGCGGTAATCGTGAACGAGCGCCGCGGCCTGGGCGCGATCCGCCGTAGTTTCGAGCTGACGCGCGGGAGCACATGGAAGCTGATCGGCGTGCTGATCCTGTTCGGGATCGTCTGCCTCGTCGCGGTGGTGGCCGCCACCAACGTGGCCGGGCTGATCACGCGATTGATCGTGGGGCCGGATCACCCTGGCCTGGTGGCGCTGGCGGTGGCGATCACGACGGCGGCCCTTACGGCGCTTTTCGGGATCATCCAGTCGGTTTTTTCCGGCCAGTTCTACCTTGCCGCGCGTGATGTTAAGGACGCTGCGTGACCCCTACTTTCATGAACCTGCTGGCCAACGCCTGGCGGGTGTTCCGCCGCGATGCGGACCTCATCCTGCGCATTGCCGGGCCGCTCATCTTCCTGCCGGCGCTGGCGGTCCAGCTGCTGTGCAACCCGCTGCCGGCACTGCCGACCGAGCGCGGCGATGAAGCTGCCATGGAGCAGTGGATCAACGCCGTATCCGCCTGGGGCAACAGCAACGCCTTTTTCTACGTGCTGGCGGACCTGATCGGGATGATCGGCCTGGCGGCGATCGCATTGTTGCTGCTGTCGCCGGACCGGCTGACAGTGATCGCCAGCCTTGGCGCCGCCGTCCGACGCCTGTGGCGATTCGTGCTGCTCAACCTGCTCATCGCCATCCCGGTCGGGCTGGGATTGTGGCTGTTCGTCTTTCCGGGTCTCTATTTTCAGGCGCGCTTGATCGCGGCGCTGCCGGCGCTGGCTGCGGCGCCTGAGCTCAGCGCAGCGCGCGCCATCAGTCGTAGCTGGCGTCTCACTGCCAAGCCTGCCTGGGCGATCCTGGGCGCGGTCGTGTCGCTGTTTCTGGCGCAGTGGATCATCGTTCGCCCGCTGTTCCCGCTCGACACCTGGCTGCGTCAGCCGGAGCATGAGAACCCGTTCCTGATCGCCATGGTGGCGATATTGCTGACCGCCGCGACCACGATCTACAATATCGCGATCCTGATGGTGGGAACGGTGGTCTATCGCCGCGGGGTCAACAGCGGGATGTGAGGCGCGACGTCCGCGGGGAGCAGCCCGGCGACCCGCGGATCGGCAAACGTCTCCACCGTTCGCCGGATCGGGACAAAGCCCTGCGCGCGGTAGAAACTGAGCGCTGACGGGTGATCGAGCGTGCAGGTATTCACCGTGAGCCGTTCGATCCCCGGCCGCCAGGCGCGCAGCAGCGCCTCCGCCATCAGCCAGCGGCCGTGGCCACGCCCGGTCAGTTCCGGGACCAATCCGAAATAGGAAATCTCGCCAACCGACGGCTGACGAAAGTCGAGTTCGACAAAACCGATCTCGATCCCCATCGAATCCATCACCGGATAGACTTCGATCCGCGGGTCTTGAATGATCGGCAGCAGCGTGGCGTCGTCCATCACCAGCCGCGAAAACCACAGCCAGGGCGCGCCAACCCGGCGGAACAGGATTCGGTAGGCGTCGGCGCCCGGTTGCCGCCAGCGAAAGATTCGCAGGGGAGACGAGGGCAGCGGCCGTAGCGGCGGCCGCGTCGTCATCTCCAGCGTCGTGACGACGGTGGCCAGTTGGTCATCAGGAACGGGCGTCAGCCCCATGTGGCGACCGGTGGCAGGCTCATCAGAATCGCGTCGATGTTGCCGCCCGTCTTGAGGCCGAACAGCGTCCCGCGGTCATAGACGAGGTTGAACTCGGCATAGCGACCGCGCCATTCGTTGCGCGCTGCCATCTCCGCATCAGTGAAGGGCATGTTCATGCGCCGCCGCACGATTTGCGGGTAAATGTCGAGAAAGGCACGGCCGACATCCTGCGTGAACGCGAAATTGTCGGCGAACGCGCCTTCCAGATGGTCGTAGAAGATGCCGCCGACACCGCGATGAACCTTCCGGTGCGGGATGTAGAAATAATCGTCCGCCAATTTCTTGAACCGCGGGTAATGATCCGGATCGTGCGCGTCGCACGCCGTCTTCAGCGCCGCGTGGAAGTCCTCGGTGTCCTCGCTGATTGGCAGCGGCGGGTTGAGATCCGCGCCGCCGCCGAACCACCGCTTGGTGGTGACGAGGAAGCGGGTGTTCATGTGAACCGCCGGCACATGCGGGTTCGCCATGTGCGCCACCAGGCTGATGCCGGTCGCGAAGAACCGCGGATCATCGCCCGCACCATGGATCGTCTTGCCGAACTCGCTCTCGAACGTCCCGCCGACGGTGGACACGTTCACGCCGACCTTTTCGAACACGCGGCCCTTCATCACCCCGCGAACGCCGCCGCCGCCCGGCTCGCCCGACGGGTCGTGACGATCCCAGGGCGTGTAGGTGAAGCTGGCCTCCGATCCTGCCTCGCGCTCGATCGCCTCGAATGCGGCGCAGATCTGGTCGCGGAGATGCTCGAACCATTGGCGAGCGGCGGTCTGTTCTGGATCGAGCGTCAGCATGATCGCGCCTTTAGAGACAGGGTGGATCGGGTGTCGAGGTGCCAGAATGTCCTACCGGGCAGGCGCCTCAGCATGCCTGAGCTGGCGCAGGGCCTCGGCAAGGATGATTCCCGCGCTGACTGCGACATTGAGCGATCGCATGCCCGAAAGCAGAGGAATCCGCACGGCCAGATCGGCACAAGCATGCACGTCGTCGGGCACGCCAGCGCTTTCGCTGCCGAAAAGCAGGATATCCGACTGTTCAAAACGGGCGTCCCACAGGTCGGTCGCGCCGCGCGTGCTGGCAAGCACCAGCCGGCCATCACGCTCCTTGTTGAACGTCGCCCAATCGACATGCCGCGTGACCTGTCCGGCCGGAAGATAGTCCATGCCGGAGCGGCGTAACGCCTTGTCACTCCAGGGAAAACCCATTGGTTCGATGAGGTCGACGGGAACGCCAAAGCAGGCGGCGGTGCGCAGGATCGTTCCCACGTTGCCGGCGATGTCCGGTTCGTAAAGCGCAAGTCGCATGGCAATGCTTTAGCAATGGTGAGCCGTGCCGCCATGATGAAGCGCCGGTGAATGATCGCAAAATCACCATTGGCAGGCGCAGGGTGCGAAGCTATCAACCCGCCGACCCCGCGGGGCGATGGGGAAAAAAGGCGGGCGTCGGGGAGGCTCTTTCCAAATGCGCGTTCCCCGCCGGGGCCGGTTGGACAAGGGTTGGTGAATGGCGACGGCTGACAACACAATTACTCCGGGCGATTACCCAACGCCTGAAGCGGAAGACGGGCACGATCCCCGTCGTAGAGATTTCATCAATATCGCGGCTGTTGCATGGGCTGGCGTCGGCGCGGGCGTTATCGTCCTGCCGCTGATCAACCAGATGAACCCGTCGGGCGACGTGCTGGCTTTGTCGACGACTGAGATCGACATCAGCAAGATCGAGCCGGGTCAGTCGATCAAGTCGACGTTCCGCAAGCAGCCGCTGTTCGTGCGCAATCTGACGCCGAAGGAAATTGCCGAGGCTGATGCCGTTCCGGTGAGCGATCTGCGCGATCCGCAGACGCTGGAGGAACGCACCAAGTCGGGCAAGAAGAACTGGCTGATCACCCTGGGCGTGTGCACCCACCTGGGCTGCGTGCCGCTGGGTGCGGGCGAGGGCGAGAACAAGGGGCCGTTCGGCGGCTACTTCTGCCCGTGTCACGGCTCCGCCTATGACACTGCCGGCCGCATCCGCTCCGGTCCCGCACCGACGAACCTCGTCGTTCCCGAATATGAATTCACGTCCGACACCGTCGTGACGGTCGGTTGAGGTAGCACACAGATGAGCTTTCCCTGGGCCAAGCATTATGAGCCAAAGCAGCCGCTGATGCGGTGGATGGACGAGAAGCTGCCGCTGCCGCGCCTCGTCTACAACGCCGTTGGTGCCGGTTATCCGGTGCCGCGCAACCTCAACTATTTCTGGAACTTCGGCGTGCTCGCCGGCCTGGCGCTGGTGTGCCAGATCGTGACGGGCATCGTGTTGGCGATGCATTATGCGCCTAACAGCCTGGTCGCCTTCGGCTCGGTCGAAAGCATCATGCGCGACGTCAACGGCGGCTGGTTCCTGCGCTATGCGCATGCCAACGGCGCCTCGATGTTCCTCGCCGTGGTCTACATCCACATTGCCCGCGGCCTGTATTACGGGTCGTACAAGGCGCCGCGCGAAATGGTGTGGCTGCTGGGTGTCGTGATCTTCCTTCTCATGATGGCGACCGCCTTCATGGGCTACGTGCTGCCGTGGGGCCAGATGAGCTTCTGGGGTGCGCAGGTGATCACCGGCTTCTTCTCGGCCATTCCCTTGGTCGGTGAGCCGATCCGCGTGCTGCTGCTGGGCGGCTATGCGCCGGATAATGCTGCGCTGAACCGGTTCTTCTCGCTGCACTATCTGCTGCCGTTCGTCATCGCGGGCGTCATCATCCTGCACATCTGGGCGCTGCACATCCCGGGTTCGAACAACCCGACCGGCGTCGACGTGAAGGGTGAGCAGGACACCGTTCCGTTCCACCCGTATTACACGGCCAAGGACGGCGTCGGCGTTGCCGTGTTCTTCCTGGTCTTCGCGGCGCTGATCTTCTTCTCGCCGAACATGCTGGGTCACCCGGACAATTACATCGAGGCGAACCCGCTCTCGACGCCGGCGCACATCGTTCCGGAATGGTACTTCCTGCCGTTCTACGCGATCCTGAAGAGCTTCACCGCGGACTTCATCCTGACGGGCAAGCTGTGGGGCGTGCTGGCGATGTTCGGCTCGATCCTGCTGCTGTTCTTCCTGCCGTGGCTCGACAGCTCGCCGGTTCGTTCGGCCAACTATCGTCCGACGTACCGCTGGTTCCTGGCCGTGCTCGCAATCGACGTGCTGGTCCTGGGCTATATCGGTGGCGCGGAAGCGAATGCTCGCAACGTCATCATCGGTCAGATCGCGACGGCTTATTACTTCGCGCACTTCCTGATCATCCTGCCGATCGTCTCGCGCTCGGAGCGTCCGCGCCCGCTGCCGAATTCGATCACCGAGGCGGTGCTTGCCAAGCATGGCGGAACCTCGCCTGCACAGACCGCGCTGGCACACTGAGCCGATACGGGGGAATTGAAAGAAAATGGTTCGTACCATCGCACTCCTGATCGGCGCGGGATTCGTCTTCGTGCTCGGTATCGCGCTG
Organism: Chlorella sp. CH2018; assembly: GCA_009928355.1. Taxonomy (NCBI): domain Eukaryota; kingdom Viridiplantae; phylum Chlorophyta; class Trebouxiophyceae; order Chlorellales; family Chlorellaceae; genus Chlorella; species Chlorella sp. CH2018. Next base: position 219,178 of record VIYQ01004046.1, on the reverse strand, counting down.
TTCGGGACGGTTTCCACCGCGATCAGTGATCCGGCACCGGAGACCGCCGAACATGAGTTCCACCTCCATCCCAAGGATGCGGGGCTCTCCTCCGCTGGCCTGTTCGGCAAGTTCGACAAGCAGCAGCTGCAGCGTGGCCTCAAGGTTTACCAGGAGGTTTGCGCCGCCTGTCACAGCCTGAAGTATGTCTCGTTCCGCGACTTCGAGCAGCTCGGCTACAGCGAGGGCCAGGTGAAGGCGCTCGCCCAAGCGTGGCCGATCGAGCAGCCGAGCGTGAACCCGGACACGGGCGAAGCGATGACGCGGAAGAACATCCCGTCTGACCGTATCCCGAGCCCGTACCCGAACGAGGTCGCGGCGCGTGCGGCCAACAACAATGCGCTGCCGCCTGATCTGTCCCTGATCACCAAGGCTCGTCATGATGGCGCCAATTACGTTGCGTCGCTGCTGGACGGCTATCAGAACCAGCCGGCAGAGTTGCTGCGTAAGTTCCCGGACGCGAAGACGCCGCAGGGCCTTCACTACAACCCGTACTTCGCGAACTTGAACATCGCGATGCCGCCGCCCATCACGGCCGACGGGCAGGTGACCTACGAGGACGGCACGCCGGCGACCAAGGAGCAGATGTCGAAGGACGTGTCGGCATTCCTCGCCTGGACCGCGGAGCCGAACCTGGAATCGCGTCACGCCGCAGGATTTGCCGCGATCATCTTCCTCGCGATCTTCGTGTTCCTGACCTGGGGCGCGTACCAGAACGTCTGGCGCGGGGTTAAGCACTGAGCTGAACCAGAACGATCCCGGGCACGCCGGCCGGGATCGATAGCGAGAAAGCCCCGGTCGCCATTCGCGGCCGGGGCTTTTTTGTTGTGCGGCTTGCGGTCGCTTCGGTGCGAGCGCATGACCCGCCGCATGAGCACGAACGAGAGCCCTGAGATCAGCGCGGCCAGCCGCCATGTCGCAGCGGCAAACGCCGATAATGCCGATCTGAAGGCGCTGATCCGGACCATCCCGGACTTCCCGAAGCCGGGTATCCAGTTTCGTGACGTGACCACGCTGCTGCTGGATCGTTGCGGCTTTTCGAGCTGCGTCGGGCGGATGGCAGCGGCAGCTCCCGGTCCGGTTGATCTGGTCGCCGGGGTCGAGGCGCGGGGCTTTCTGTTCGCCGGTGCGCTCGCCGATCGATTGAATGCGGGCGTGCTCCTGATCCGCAAGGACGGCAAGCTGCCGGGTGCCACGATCGCGGAGGATTATGCCCTGGAATACGGGCAGGATCGGATCGCGATGCACGCCGACGCCTGTGCCCCCGACGCACGCGTGCTGCTGGTCGACGATCTGATCGCCACCGGCGGGACGGCACGCGCGGCCGTTCGCTTGTTGCGCAAGGCGGGGGCCCGGGTCGTCCAGGCACAATTCCTCGTTGACCTGCCCGAGCTGGGCGGCGCCGACGCGCTACGGAAGGACGGGGTTGATGTGCATGCCCTGGTCGCCTTCGAGGGCCATTAGGAACTTCGCCGACCGCTTGTCGTTGTCGATGAATTGGCGGCGCGTATCAGCCGCTTCTCCGCCGTTGTAGGAGGATGCCATGAAGTGGCAGCGTGCAGGGCTGATCGCCATCATCTCGGCCCTTGGTTTCGCCTCGAGTGCCTGTACCGACGGCTATGGCTATAGTGGCGTCGGCCTCGGCTACGGCTCGGGCTATTATGGCGATCCCTATTACGGGGACCCCTATTATTACGGCGGTGCACCCTATGGCGTCGGGCTGGGCGGCACCTTCGGCTGGTACGACAATTTCTATTATCCCGGCACCGGCGTCTATGTGTACGATCAGTACCGTCGCCCGCGGCGCTGGAACAATGCGCAGCGACGCTATTGGCAGAGCAGGCCTGGCTGGAACCAGCCCAATCGTCGACCCGATTGGGGTGGCTTCAATCGTCCCGACCGCCCCGGGCGGCCGAACTGGGGTGCGGGTCGCCCGGGCAATCCCGATGCCGTGCGTCCGGGGCGGCCGCGCCCGCCCGGCGCCGCCCCGGGTCAGCGGCCAAATCCCTGGAACACTCCGGGATATAATCGTCCGCAGAACCCCGGTCGCCAGCCCGGTGCCGGTCGTCCGCAAGGCCCCCGGCCGGGTGGCTTCGGCAACCGCGGTGGGCCAGGGCGCGGCGCCGACCGCCCCGTCACCCGCCCACAGTGATCCCGCCCGCGCGCTGAACGGCGCGCGCGGCAGGCATTGCTGATGGTCAGCTAGGTCGCCGGTCGCGTGGCAATCAGGCCGTTCGACACCATGGTCATGACCACGACGTCGTCCTGGTTGAAGACGCTCATCCGGCTTTTGAAAATGCCCATCTCGGGCCGCGACTTGGACTGGCGCTTTTCGATCACCTCGGTCTCGCAGCGAAGCGTATCCCCGGGATAGACCGGCTTGACCCAGCGAAGCTCGTCGATCCCCGGCGAACCCAGCCCGGCAGACGGGTGGCGCTTCCCGTTCTCCACGATCATCGACATCACGATCGCGCAGGTGTGCCACCCGCTGGCGGACAGCCGCCCGAAATGCGTCTGGGCGGCGGCGTCGTCGGACAGGTGAAAGGGCTGCGGGTCGTAGCGCGATGCGAAGTCGACGACCTCCTCGCGCGTTACCTTGTAATTGCCGAAACTTGCCCGCGCACCGACCTCGATGTCTTCGAAATATTGCATTGCCTCTCCTATCTGCGCCGTAGCACCGGGCGGAACGCCGCATCCGTGCTGTCCAGCGTAGGGTCGGCGGGCAGGCCGAGCAATGTACGAAGCAGGGGGGCAACGGCGACATTGTCAAAGGCGCCGACCTTCTTCCCCGGGGCGAACGCGGGGCCGTTGGCGATGAACAGCGCCTGCATGCTGGGCGCATAAGGGTCAAAGCCGTGGTTGCCGCGCGTGTACGTCATGGTCGGTGCCGTCTTCTGAAGCTCCCAGCCGTCCTCGGCGAGGCACAGGAACGCAGGAACGCGGACGTTCTGGCCATAATGGAACCGGGCCGGAATCGCCTCCTTGCGCCAGCATTCCATATGGGCGTGCGGCTTGAGCAACGCCGCCGCGACGGCGGCATCGCGGCCGGGCAGCGGCGCGAAGGTCGCATAGGGGCCGCTTTCGACAACGCGCGCGTCGGTGGCGGGAACGATGCGGTCAAGCGCGACCACGCGCTCGCTCGACGTCTGCGACATGCCGTGGTCTGATACGATGATGAGGTTGGCGGGCTGCCCCAGCTCGGCAAGGCCCTCCACCAAGGCGCCGATCTGGCGATCCACCTCGGCAAGCGCGGTGTTCACGCCTGGTGAGTTCGGCCCGTTGCGATGTCCTTCCGTATCGACCACGTCGAAGTAGGTGGTGACGAAGCGCGGGCGGCTGGCGGCCGGACGCCGCATCCAGTCGATCACCTGGCGCACGCGATTGTCGCCGGGAAGCTGCTGGCTGAAGGCTTGCCAGTCATAGGGCCGGGTGCCGCCGGTAATATCGTTCGGCCAGGCTGTCGCGCGCGCGCCGCCCCAAGCGACGTTCGAGCCGGGCCAGAACATCGAGGCGGTCGGGATGCCAGCCTCTTCCGCGGTCACCCAGATCGGCGGCACGGCGTTCCACCAGAAGGGATCGTCGCTCGCCATGGTGAAGACCTCACCCGGGCGGCTGGGGTCCTCCATCATGTTGGCGGCGATGCCATGCCGGTCGGGACGAACGCCGGTGACGATGGTCCAGTGATTGGGAAAGGTCTTGGAGGGGAAAGACGGGCGCATCGGCCCCGTCACGCCCCCCGCCGCGAGACGTGACAGGTTCGGCGTCAGACCACGCTTCAGATAATCGGGATGAAAACCGTCGATCGAGATGAGGATCGTGACGGGTGCCCGCTGCATTTCGATGGCGGCGCTTGTCACACCAGCCGGCGCGGTTGCGGAGGGGAGGGCCGGCGGCGTCTCGGGATAGGCGCAACCGGCGAGGGCGGTGAAAGCAGCGAAGGCAGGAACGAGTCGACGGATCATGGCGCCCCGTTAGCTCGCGTCACCGCTCCTGTCTTGCGCAGCATTGTTACAGCAGGCGAATTTGCCCGCCGGATGGGGGCCGCGATCAGCGGCACTCCATCGCGTCACCGAAGCCTCAGCGCGCCGCCGGTGCGTCCGCCGGCGTAACGCGCCAGATGACGTTGCCGACATCGTCCGCGACCAGCATGGCGCCGGTACGATCGCCGATGACCCCCACCGGGCGGCCCATCGCCTTGCCGTCCGCGTCGAGGAAGCCCGTCAGCACGTCGACGGGCTTGGAGCCGGGCACCGGCCAGCCCTTGTCGGTAAAGGGCACGAAGACGACCTTGTAGCCAGACGGCGGCACGCGGTTCCACGAACCATGTTCGCCAATGAACGCGCCATAGTTGAACCGCTGACCCAGCTTCACGTCACCTGCGAAGGTGAGGCCCAGCGCCGCGACGTGCGGCCCCAGCGCATAGTCGGGGCGCTTTGAATATTGCTGAAGCTGCGGGTTGCCCGGCTCCACGCGCTTGTCCGGATAGCCGCCCCAATAATACCACGGCCACCCGAAATGGTCGCCGAGCTCGACGGCGGTCAGATAGTCGGGGACGATGTCGGAGCCGAGCATGTCGCGCTCGTTGACCACGGTCCACAGCTGGTTCGACTGCGGATTGATCGCCATGCCATTGGCGTTGCGCAGGCCTGCGGCATAGATGCGCGAGGTCTTTTCCTTCGGCCACACCTGCAGGATCACCGCGCGACGACGCTCCAGATCGAGGCCCTTTTCGGCGATGTTGGAGGCCGATCCCACCGACACGTACAGCGTGCGGCCGTCCTCCGCCGGGATGACGTTGCGCGCCCAATGGTTCTCCCCGCCCGGCAGCTTCACCACCACTTCCGGTGTGGCGGTGATCTTGGTGGCGCCTTCCTCATAGGGCACGCGCACCAGCGCATCGGTGTTGGCGATGTACAGATGCCCGTCGAACAGCGTCATGCCGAAGGGCGATTTCAGGCCGGTCATGAATTCCGACCGGAAATCAACGCGGCCGTCGCCATTCTCATCCCGCAGCAACGTGATGCGGTTGGCCGACGGTACGCCCGCGCCCGCACGCCCCATCAGGTACCGCATGACACGATCGACGAAGCTGCGCCCGCGCGGCGGAGAGTTGGTCTCTGCCACCAGGATGTCGCCATTGGGCAGGCGATACATCCAGCGGGGGTGATCGAGATTGTCGGCGAAACGCTCGACCTTAAGGCCCGCCGCCGGCGTCGGCTTCGCACCCGTCGGCCAGCCGATCGCATCGGCAACCTTGACGGTCGGGATGATCTGACTGCGCGGCGCGGTGATGTTTGGACGCTGCCCGGTCACCTCCTGCACATCGAGCCGCGCCTTGTCGGGCCAGCTCAGCCAGGCGAAAATGCCCACCGCCACCAGGACGATCAGGCCAAGCACGATCAAGATGTGTTTGCGCATGCGCGGTGAGATAGACTGACGCCGCAGGGCGGGGAAGGGGGGAGATGCTTCGCCCCGCCAGCGACCGCTGCGTCAGCGCAGAAGCTGATCGCCCAGCAGCAGGAGCAATTTCACGTCCATCGCGACGCCTTCTGCGCGCTTGGCGTCGACGAAGAATTTCACCTCGGCCAGCGGCACGAGATGGACGGTGATCTGCTCATGCTCGTCGCCGCCGCCATCACCCACCTTGCTAAGGTTGCCCGCGCGCACCAGCGTGAAGCCCTCGCTGACCATGCCGGGCGATGAGTTGAACTCACCGATGATGTCGATCGCACCGGCGCGGTAGCCGGTTTCTTCCTCCAGCTCGCGCACGGCGGCATCCGCCACATCCTCGCCCGCATCGGTGTCACCCACCAGGCCGGCGGGAAGCTCAAGACAGCGGCGGCCGAGGGGGACGCGGTACTGCTCGACCAGAACGATCTCGTCTGCGTCGGTGATCGCCAGGATGACCGCGGCCTGCATGTCGCCTGACCGCGCGGCATATTCCCACGGCCCCTGCTTCAGCACCTTGATGAAGCGGCCTTCCCACATCGTGGCGGGCGGTTCATCTGCCATCGTCAGAGCTCGATCAGGCGGTCGGGCAGCTCATTCGGATTGCTGCCGCTGCGGGGGAAATGCTCGGCCAGCACGACGCCGATCTCCTCGACCGCCGCGGCCATGCCCTCGCCGGCGCGGCCGTCCTTCACGCCAGCAATCAGCGCCGCCATCGCATGGCCCCAGACGTCGGGCGACACACGCTCGTGGATACCGACGTCCGCGATGATCTCCGCGCGATGCTCGGCGAGGCTCAGGTACAGGAGCACGCCGGTGGCCGCCATCGTGCGATGCTCCGCGGAGGCGCGAAACAGCGCCAGCGCCCGGCGGCGCACGCGGCGCGCCTTGGTCGCGCGCGGCGTCAACGCGATCCGAAGCGGCGCAGCCGTCAGGATCAGCCGAACCGCAACAAAGGCCAGCGCCGCCAGCGCGGTCGCAATGGTGAGCGCCGCGCCGGTGGAGACATGATCGGTCCAGGGATCGCGGATCAGCGCGTGGAGGTGATCGACCCATTCCGGAAAGGTCGCCAGTACGGCCAGCACCAGCAGCATGGCGAGCGCGGCATAGTGGACGACGATGTCGACATAGCTGTCCGACCGGCCGGCGACGATCGTGACGATCTCCCCGCTCGTATTCGCTTCGGCAGCCTTAACCGCAGCGGTTACCGCCGCATGATCTTCGGGGCTCAGATGCATTACCAATCCCCCGAGGCGCCGCCGCCGCCGAAGCCGCCACCGCCGCCGCCGCCGAAGCCGCCGCCACCCCAGCCGCCACCGCCGCCACCCCAATCGCCGCCGCCGGAGCCACCGCCCCAGCCGCCACGGCCGGCCTCTCGGCCAATCTCGTTGGCGATCGACCAGAGCACGACCGGGAGAGCGCCGCTGCCATCGCCGCGATAGCGCTTGCCGCCACCGCCGCGACGACGCGCGACCGACAGAAAGACGAAGAGCGCGACCATGCCCCAGAAGACGATGCCGATCGGCACGCCGTCGCCGCCGGTGCGCTGCGCCTTGTTGGCCTGATCGAACTGCTTCACCGCCGCATCGAGCCGCGCCTGCGCCTCCTCGGGCGAGGAGCGCAGCTGAGTCACCAGCGCATCGGTGCCCGCCGCGATGCCGCCCGGCAGGTCACCCGCCTTGAAGCGCGGGAGGATTGCCTGGTTGATGATCACGCTCGACAGTGCATCGGTGATGAAGGGTTCCAGCCCGTAACCGACCTCGATGCGCACCTTGCGCTCGTTCGGCGCGACGAGAAGGATGGCGCCATTGTCGACATCCTTCAGGCCGACGCCCCATTCGCGTCCCAGCTTGTAGCCATATTCCTCGACCGGATAATTCTCGAGGCTAGGTACCGTGACCACCACCAGCTGCCGCTTCGTGTCACGCTGAAGCGCGTCGAGCTTGGTGGTCAGGTCCGCCTCCACCTGGGGTGGCAGGACGTTCGCGGCATCGACGACGAACCCGGTGAACTTCGGGAAGGTCTGCGCCGATGACGGGCTGGCGACGAACGCCAGCACCATCATCATCGCGGCAAGCAGCCGGACGATCCAGGCGCGCAGCACCAACGGGGTCAATCCGCCGGTGCCGGCAGCGACACCTGCGACGAACGATCCGGCATTCCAACGAACGGGGACGGAGATGGTCATTCGGTGATCAGGCCCCGAAATCGACCTTGGGGGCTGTCTCCGCGCCCGGCGTCGTCGCGGCGAACGGCACCATCGGCTTCGCGCCGTAGAAGATCTTGGCGCCGATCGCATCCGGGAAGGTGCGGATCCTGGTGTTATATTCCTGCACCGCGGTGTTGTAATCGTTGCGCGCGATCGTGATCCGGTTCTCGGTGCCCTCGAGCTGGCTCATCAGGGTGGTGTAATTGCCCTGGCTCTTCAGCTCCGGATACGCTTCCTGCAGCCGCTGCAGCGACAGCGTCAGGCCGGCCTGCGCGCGCTGATATGCCTGCATCTTGGTCGGATCGCTCAGCTCCTCGGGCGAGACCTGGATCTGGTTGGCCGAGGCGCGGGCCTGGGTCACTTCGGTCAGGATCTCCTTCTCCTGCGCGCCGGCCGCCTTCACGGTCGACACCAGGTTCGGGATCAGATCGGCGCGGCGCTGATACTGGTTCTGCACATCAGCCCAGCGCGCCTTGGCATTCTCCTCCGCGGTGGGCACGCTGTTGATGCCGCAGCCGGCGAGGCTCGCGGAAACAGCGACAAGAAGCAGGGGACGGAACGTCATGGGCGTGGGTCTCCAAGAAAACACTGTATGATCAATATAGGACGGTGTGCGCTCTTGGCGATAGGGCAATGCCCCGATATCGTCGCGGAAACGATGAAGGGATGAGCCATGCTCAAGGAATTCCGGGCGTTCATCGCGCGGGGCAACGTGCTGGATCTCGCCGTAGCGGTGATCATCGGCGCCGCATTCGGGAAGATCGTCACCTCCCTGACCGAAGACGTATTGATGCCGATCATCGGCCGGATCTTCGGCGGGCTCGATTTCTCGAGCTATTTCATACCGCTGGGCAAGATTCCGCCGAACCTCGCTGGCTCCACCGATTATGTCGCGCTGAAGCAGGCCGGCGTGCCGCTGATCGGCTATGGCGCCTTCGTCACGCAGGCGGTCAATTTCCTGATCGTCGCCTTCATCATCTTCATGCTGCTGCGGACGGTGAACCGCGCGATGGCCATGTTCGAGAAGGAGAAGGCGCAGGCGGCCGAGGAGCCGAAGGCAGAAGCGGCTGAAATCGCGCTTCTTCGCGAGATCCGCGACGAACTGAAGGCGCGTCCCCCTGCATGATCGCCGGGGGCGGCCGCAGCCTGCTCAGGCCGCGGCCATCTCCTCTGCCGTCGCGTCGGCCAGGCTGGTGCCGTCGAGGATCCGTGCGGTTTCGTCGCGAACCCGCGCCATCGCGTGCCGGATGGCGCAGTCCGCCTCGCTCTTGCAGTCCTTGCAGGGGCGATAAGCGGTGCGGCTCACGCAGGGCACCAGCGCGAGCGGCCCTTCGATCACGCGGATGATCTCGCCCAGGGAGATGAGGTGTGCTGGCCGGGCGAGCATGTACCCGCCCATCTTGCCACGATGGCTGTGCAGCAACCCGGCATCGCGCAGATCGGCGAGGATCAGCTCAAGAAACTTGCGCGGCACATTCGCCTCTACGGCGATGCGGTTCATCGGCACGGGCGGGCCGCCGGCCGGTGTCGTCGCGAGGAAGATCATCGAGCGGAGGCCGTAACGGGAACGCTGGGTAAGCATGATACCCTGTTATATGCACCCGCATTATGGCGACTGGAAGGCGCGCCGGCCAACTTTCTAGCCCTTCCAACTTTCTGTCCGCCACCCTATATGGGTCGGGCTCGCGGGGCTTGCCCCGCGGCTATGGCGATAAACGCCGGCGAAGAATAGGCACAGCGGACCCGGGGGCAGTACCCGGCGGCTCCACCATCGCTTCTGCTTTCAGCAGGGACGTTGACGGGGCCGAACCAGGATCGACGTGTGTTGAAAAGCGCTGGTTTTTGCTCGGAATGGGACCACCGTGACGGCCCATACACAAGTGCCAACGATAACGAAGCACTCGCGATTGCGGCGTAACCTGACGGCTTAACGGCCTAAGGTTACACCAAAATAGCGCGGTTGGACCGCACCGGGCAACAGAAGCGGATTCCAGCGGCACGGGGAGCGCCGGGCAACAGAAGCTCCCCACCCGTTCCGTTCGGCCCGCTGTTCGAAGGCGTGTCGCCGATCCCCGATCGACCTTCGTCTTGCTATCGCCGGACTGGCGCGCAAATAGACGTCATGGCGATCACCAGCGTACCCGGTCATCCTTCCGCTCACCGCGCCGCGATCGGCGCTGCGGTGGCAGCACGGCTTGATGCGGACCCCCGATCGATCCGGCTGCCCAGCGAGCAAGCGGCGGCGTGGAAGATTCCGAACTATCTGGACGTGGCGACGTGCAAGCGGCTGGTCGCGATGATCGACGCCAATCGCCGCCCCTCGACCTTGTTGTCGGACAGTGGCGACAGCTCGTTCCGCACGTCGGAAAGCTGCGACATGAACCGCCGCGCGCCGGATATCGAGCCGATCGACGTGGGCCTCGCCAACCTGCTGGGCATCGACCCTGCCTGGGGCGAGACGATGCAGGGGCAGCGCTACGCCCCCGGCCAATATTTCAAGGCGCATCACGATTATTTCCACGAAGGCGAAAGCTACTGGCCGTCGATGAAGGCGTCCGGCGGGCAGCGCGTGTGGACCGCGATGATCTTCCTCAACGACGTCGACGAGGGCGGCGCGACATGGTTTCCACAGGCCGGCGTGCGCGTGAAGCCAAAGCGGGGCACGCTGCTCGCCTGGAACAACATGAACCCCGATGGCAGCCCCAACACCGCGACCCTGCACGAGGGGACGTCGGTGTCGGAGGGCGTGAAGTACATCATCACCAAATGGTTCCGCGAAGCGCCCTGGACTCCGGCGGCGTGACGTCATGAGACATGTGCTGGGTGTCGAACGCTCGATCCTGGGCCAGCCGTGGCGCTGGCGCGCGACCGCGGCGGAGGATCTTGCCCCTACCGATCTCGTCACCCAGCTGCTGCTGGCGCGGGGGTGTCCGCCCGAGGCGCTCGACGATCATCGCGCGCCCTCGATCCGCGCGTTCATGCCCGACCCGTCGATCTTCCGCGACATGGACACGGCGGCAATGCGGCTGGCTGATGCGGTCGAGCGCGGAGAGAGCATCGCCATCTTCGGCGATTATGACGTGGATGGCGCGACCTCCTCGGCGCTGATGCTCCTCCTCCTGCGTCAGCTCGGTGTCGAGGCGCGGGTCTATATTCCCGACCGGATGACGGAGGGATATGGCCCCACCGTCGCGGCCATGACCCGGCTGGCGCACGAAGGCGCGTCGCTGATCGTGACGGTGGATTGCGGCGCGCAGGCGTTTGACGCGCTTGCTGCCGCCCACGCTGTCCCGGTGGATGTTATCGTGGTCGATCATCACCAATGTTCGAGCGAGCTGCCGCTGGCGCATGCCGTGGTGAACCCCAACCGCCTCGACGAAGGGGAAGGGGCCGCACACGGCCATCTGGCAGCGGTCGGCGTCGCCTTCCTCCTCGGTGCAGCGCTGCTCCGCGTTCTGCGCGGGCGCGGCTATTTCGCCGCCCGCGCAGAGCCGCGGCTGCTCGACCTGCTCGATCTCGTCGCATTGGGCACCGTCGCCGATGTCGCGCAATTGCGCGGGCTGAACCGGGCGTTCGTCGCGCAGGGGCTGAAGGTCATGGCCGGCAGGCGCAACATCGGCCTCGCCGCGCTGATCGAGGCTTCGCGGCTGACCCGCGCACCGACCGCGACCGATCTTGGCTTTGCCCTTGGACCGCGCATCAACGCGGGTGGCCGGGTGGGGCGGGCAGATCTCGGCGTGCGCTTGCTCACCACCAACGATCCGGCGGAGGCGCGCGCGATCGCCGCCGAGCTCGACCGGCTGAACGAGGAGCGCCGCGCGATCGAGGCCGCGGTCCAGGCAGAGGCCGAGACGATGTGCGCCGCGGGCCGCAGCATGACCGTCGTCGCCGGTGTCGGCTGGCACCCCGGCGTCATCGGCATCGTCGCTGGCCGCCTGAAGGAGAAACTGGGTCAGCCAGCGATCGTCATCGCCATCGACGAGAACGGCGTCGGCAAGGGCTCCGGACGCTCGATCACCGGCGTCGATCTGGGGCAGGCCATCCACGCAGCGAAGGAGGCCGGGCTGATCGTCGCTGGCGGCGGCCACGCCATGGCAGCCGGGCTGACGATTGCGGCGGACCAGATTCCGGCCTTTGCCGACTTCCTCGAAGAACTGCTGCGCGACCGGATCGCCGCGGCCGTGGCTGACCGCGCGCTGCTGGTTGATTCGGTTCACGCCCCCGGCGGGGTGACGCCCGACCTGGTCCATGCGCTGGAGGCGGGCGGGCCCTATGGCGCCGGGTGGCCGAGCCCGCGTGTCGCCATCGGCCGCGTCCGCCCGGTACGCGTCGATGTCGTCGGTAACGGCCATGTCCGTGCGATCGTCGCCGGGGATGACGGGCGCAGCCTGAAGGCGATGGCGTTCCGCGCGGCGGATACCGCGCTCGGCGCCGCATTGCTCGGCGCGCCCTCGCACCGTCGCTTGTGGCTCGCCGGGCGCGCCAAGGTGGATGACTGGGCGCAGCGGCCTGCCGCAGAATTGCATATTGATGATGCTGCATGGGCAGATTGATGCATCGGGGCGTTGACAGCCGGCTTTGGCCCCTCTAGCAGCCCCCTCGCTGGCCCCTTCGTCTAGTGGTTAGGACGCGGCCCTTTCACGGCTGAAACACGGGTTCGAGTCCCGTAGGGGTCACCAGCTAAAAGCCCGCTTCGCCGGACTGGCGCCATGATGGGCGTCAGGAGGGGCGAGATGAGTTTCGATCTCACGGGGCGCACCGCGCTGATTACCGGCGCATCGTCAGGCCTGGGCGCTCACTTCGCTGAAATCTTCGTTGCTGCGGGTGCGCGGGTCGTGATCGGCGCGCGCCGTGTCGATCGGGTGCGCGACCTTGCCGACCGGCTCGGGGATCGTGCCTTGCCGGTCGCCATCGATGTCCTGGATGAAGCCTCCATCACCGCCGCTTATGATGCCGCCGAAGCGCATTTCGGCGCGATCGACACGGTTGTCGCCAATGCCGGTGTTGCCAATGGTGGCCGCGCGATCGACATCCCCGCGGACAAGCTGCGCCAGACGATCGATACCAATTTCACCGGCGTGCTGCTGACCGCGCGAGAGGGGGCGCGGCGGATGATCGCCGCCGGCTCGCGTGAGAGTGGCCGCGGCCGCATCGTGCTGATCGGGTCGATCACCGCGCACGTCACCGGCCATGGCGACAGCGCCTATGCCGCGTCGAAGGCGGCCGTCGCGCATCTCGGCCGCAATCTGGCGCGCGAATGGGTGCGGCTGGGCATCAACGTGAACGTGCTTCAGCCCGGCTATATCCAGACCGAGATCGCCGGCGACTGGTTCGAGACCGAGGGCGGCGCCCGGCAGGTCGCGGGCTGGCATCGCCGCCGCTTCATGCCGATCGACGTCCTCGACCCCCAGCTGCTGTATTTCGCCTCGGACGCGAGCGCGATGGTGACCGGGTCGGTGATCGACATCGACGACGGCCAGTCACTCTGAACCACGCGGCTTCGACAATCCGATGCTGGACGCGTAAGCAGGCGCGGTGCGGACGATTGATCTGAATGCCGATCTGGGGGAAGGTTTCGGCCCCTGGACGATGGGCGATGATGCGGCGATGCTGTCGCTCGTCACCAGCGCCAATGTCGCCTGTGGCGGCCATGCAAGCGACCCGGAGACTATGTTCCGCACGCTGGAGATGGCGCGCGATCGGCGGGTCGTCGTCGGCGCGCATCCAAGTTACCCCGACATGGCCGGCTTTGGTCGTCGTCGGCTGATCGCGCCGCCTGAGGAGATCACTCGTTTCGTCGCCGCGCAGGTAGGGTCGCTGGTGGCGATCGGTGCGCTCGCTGGGCATCGCGTCCGCTATGTGAAGCCGCATGGCGCACTCGCCAATGTCGCGGCGGTGGAGCGCGACGTGGCCGATGCCATCGCGCGGTCGGTTCAGGCGATCGATCCGCAGCTCGGCATCCTCGCCATCGCGGGCACGCAGCTTGAGCTCGCGACCCGTGCGCTCGGCATGACGGTGTACCGTGAGATCTACGCCGATCGCGGCTACACCGCGGCCGGCCTGCTGGTGCCGCGTGATCAGCCCGGCGCGATCATTCACGATCCGGCGGAGGCGACCGATCGCTTGCTGCGCTTCCTCGAAACCGGCGCCATGCTCACCGTCGATGGCGGGCAGGTTCCGCTACAGGCGGATTCGATCTGTGTGCACGGCGACAATCCCTCCGCGGTGGACATGGCCCGGTCGATCCGCGCGGCGCTGAGCGAACACGGCATCGCGATCACCTCCTTCGTGCACGACGCATGACGAGCCCGGTGCTTCGGCCGGCGGGAGCGGCGGCGCTGCTGGTCGACTTCGGCGAAACTATCGACGATGCGGTCTATGCCGATGTCGTGGCGCTCGATCAGGCCGTGCAGGCCGATCCCCCGGCGGGCCTGTGCGAGACGGTGCCGGCGTATGCCAGCCTCCTGCTGGTGTTCGATCCGCTGGTGACGGACCACGAAGCGGTGGGGCGCCATGCACTCCGGCTGGTGACGAACGCAGAGAGGCTGGCGGCGCCGCCCCGCGTCCATGACGTGCCGGTCTGCTATGATGGGAAGGCGGCACCCGACCTCGCGGCGGCAGCCGAGGCGCTGGGAATTACGCCGGAGGCGCTGATCGAGCAGCATCTGGCGGGCGACTATCGGGTGTATATGTACGGCTTCGCGCCGGGATATGCCTATCTCGGCGGGGTGCCCGAGGCGATCCATCTGCCGCGCAAGCCGGCCGCGGTACGCGGCTATCCGGTGGGAAGCGTCATGATCGCGGGCGCGCAATGCCTGATCACGACGCTGCCTATGCCGACCGGCTGGTGGGTGATCGGGCGCACAGCGGTGCGCGTGCTGGATGCCGATGCCGAGCGCCCGTTCCTGTTCGACCCCGGCGATCGGGTGCGCTTCACGCGGGTTCACGGGGATATGTTCGGGTGAGCCGGGCGCGTCTCAGGATCGTTGATGCCGGCCCGATGACCAGTGTGCAGGATGGCGGCCGGCCCGGCTGGCGCCGCTTCGGCGTGCCGCCCTCGGGACCGGTCGACCGGCGCGCCTTTGCCGCTGGGATGGCGGCGTGCGGAGGCAGTACCGGCGGCATCGAGGTCGCGCCCGGCGGCCTGACGTTCGTGTGCGAGGAGGGCGCGGTGGCCATGGTGGTCACTGGCGCTGCGCGGGCCACCGTCAACGGGGTCGATCTTGGGGGATGGAGCCGCTTAACGCTGCCGCAGGGGGCGACATGCGTCGTGCGGGTCGAGCAGGCGTGCTGGGGCTATGTTGCCTTCGCCGGAACGCTGCGGGCGCCGTCGTGGCTCGGCAGCCAGTCGACGCATCTGATCGCGGGGCTGGGCGGGGGGCGGCTGGGCGCGGGCGACGTGTTGGAAATCACGCAGGCGCGCGAAAACCTGGCCTTTGCGATGTTGCCGGCGCCGCCGGATCGGCCTGTGCGCGGCCTTTTTCGCGCGGTGCTCGGCCCCCAGCAGGATCATTTTGGCCAGCAGGCGCTCGCGCTGCTGACGTCGGCCAGCTTTGTCGCGACGAGCCGCTTCGATCGCATGGGGCGAGGACTCGACGGGCCGGCGCTCCAGCCGCTGCGGATCGACATGCCGAGCGGGCCGGCGGTGCGCGGCGCGCTACAGGTTGACGGCGAGGGGCGGGTCAGCCTGCTGACTGCCGACCATCAGACGACGGGCGGCTACCCGCGCATCGCGGTGGTGATAGAGCCGGATATCGATGCGCTCGCCCAGCTGCCCCCCGGCGAGGCGGTGCGGTTCGAGCTGGTCAGCGCGGCCGAGGCGATTGCCGCGACCCGAGCCGCGGCGTCACGCGATCAGGCGTGGCTGAAGGAAATTGCGGCGGGCGTGCGCGAGCGCGCGCCATTGATGTTGGCCAATCTGGTCGACGGCATGGCGGTGCGGCAGGGCACCAGCCGGTAGCGGCCCGCCTGACGGCGGGCAGGCCGCGGGGGCCGGGAGCTCAGGCCGGCTTCTTGGCGACGCCGACAAGCGAGGGGCGCAGCAGCCGGTCGCGGATCATCCAGCCCGACTGCATTTCCTGCACGATCGTGCCCGGCTCCGCGTCCGAAGGCACTTCGATCATCGCCTGGTGCCGGTTGGGGTCGAGCGGCTGGCCCATCGCCTCGATCCGGGTCAGGCCGTTGCGCTGGAACACGTTGACCAGTTCACGCCCGGTCGCCTCGATCCCGGCGATCAGCCCTTTCACCCGCTCATCCTCGCGCAATTCGGCGGGGATCGACGACAAAGCGCGTTCGAGGTTGTCGTTGACGCTCAGCACGTCGCGCGCGAAGTTGGTCGCGGCATAGGCGCGGGCATCGGCCACGTCCTTTTCGGCACGGCGGCGCACGTTCTGGATCTCGGCCTGCGCGTACAGCGTCTGCTGCTTCGCCTCCGCCAGCTGGCTCTCCAGCTCGGCCGTGCGATCATGCTCGGCGACTTCCGGTGCCTCCGCAGCGGTTTCCTCGCGCAGATCTTCGGCCGGCGTGTTGCTTTGCGTGTCGGTCATTGTTTCCCTGTCATCATCTGGCTGCTCAACCCATCAGGCGAGCGAGCGTTGCTGCCGTAAAATCCACCATGGGCACGACGCGGGCGTAGTTCAACCGCGTGGGGCCAATCACCCCCACCACGCCGACCACGCGCCCGTCGCTGCCACGGAAGGGCTTTGCGATCACCGAGGAGCCGGACAGCGCGAAAAGCTTGTTCTCCGCGCCGATGAAGATGCGGGTCGCATCGCCCGCGCGAGCGGAATCGAGCAGCGCGGCGATTTCCTGCTTGCCGTCGAGATCGTCGAGCAGGTCGCGCACCCGGTCGAGATCGGCGGCGGCGGCATCGTCGAGCAGCCGGCCTTGGCCGCGCACGATCAGCACCGGCCGGCGTTCGCCGTCTTCGCTCCACACCGCGATGCCGCGTTCGATCAGGGTGCGGGCCGCGCTGTCGAGCGCCGCGCGGTCCCGCGCCAGTTCCTGGTCGATCCGCGCCCGCGCCGCCGCCAGCGTCAGCCCCGACAGCGTGGCGGACATGTAATTGCCCGCCTCGATCAGCGCGGCTGGCCCGACGCCCGGGGGCAGGTCGACGACGCGGTTCTCGACCGCGCCATCCTCACTGACGAGGACCGCCAGCGCCTGACCGTGGGACAGCGGCACGAAGCCGATCGAGCGCAGTACCTGTTCCCGCTTCGGCACCATGACCAACCCGGCGCAAGCCGACAGCCCCGACAGGGCGGCGGTGGTCGCCGCCAGCGCCTCTTCCACCGGGCCGCCGAGGCCGGCGCGCGCCTCGATCGTCGCGCGCTCCTCGGCCGATGGCTCCAGCGCCTGCATCATGCCGTCGACGAACAGGCGCAGTCCAAGCTCGGTCGGCATCCGCCCGGCGGAGGTATGCGGCGCGGCCAGCAACCCGACCTCCTCGAGCTGCGCCAGCACGCTGCGGATGGAGGCGGGCGAGAGGTTGAGCCCGGCCTGCGCCAGCGTTTTCGACCCGACCGGCTGGCCGCTGTGGAGATAGCCGTCAACGACGCGGCGAAAGATGTCGCGCGCACGATCCGATAATTCGGCGATGGGAGGGGATGCACTCACAACGCAAATCTAGGGAAGACAGGCTGGCGCGACAATTGCCAAGCGGCTACCGCGATTGCACATCAACATCCTGATGACATTTGCCGATGGTCGCCTTCCTCCCGGAAACCAGCGCCCATGCAGATGGTGTCGGATGATCTGCGGAGAATAATGATCATGCGTCCCAGCGGCCGTGCGCCCGACCAGATGCGCGCCATCACCATCGAGCCGAACTTCACCCGTCATGCCGAAGGGTCGGTGCTGATCGGTTTCGGCGACACCAAGGTGCTGGTCACCGCCAGCGTCGAGGAGCGCGTGCCGCCGTTCCTTCGCGGCAAGGGCCAGGGCTGGGTGACGGCGGAATATGGCATGTTGCCGCGCGCCACCCACACCCGCGGCAGCCGCGAGGCGGCCAAGGGCAAGCAGTCCGGCCGGACGCAGGAAATCCAGCGGCTGATCGGCCGTTCGCTGCGCGCCGTCACCGACATGCAGGCGCTCGGCGAGCGGCAGATCGTGCTGGATTGCGACGTGATCCAGGCCGATGGCGGCACGCGCACGGCGTCGATTTCCGGCGCGTGGGTCGCGCTGCGCATGGCGGTGAACAGCCTGATGGCGGCGGGCAAGATCGAGAAGGACCCGATTTCCCAGAAGGTCGCGGCGGTGAGCTGCGGCATCTTCCAGGGGCAGCCGGTGCTCGACCTTGATTATGACGAGGATTCGAACGCGGACGCGGACGCCAATTTCGTGCTGCTGCAGAACGGCCATATCGCCGAGGCACAGGCGACCGCCGAACATGCGACCTATGACGAGGAGGCGCTGCTGCGCCTGCTGCGGCTGGCCCGGATCGGTTGCAACGAGATCTTCGCCGCGCAGGATCGGGCGATCGGCGCATGAGCGGCGAGGGGAACGAGCCGCAGGCGATCCGCAAGCTGCAGCCCGGCAAGCTGGTGATCGCCAGCCACAATCCCGGCAAGGTGCGCGAGATCGCGGCCCTGCTGGCAGGGCACGGCCTGGAAGTGGTGTCGGCCGCCGAGCTCGACCTCCCCGAGCCGGAAGAGACCGGCACGACATTCGTCATGAATGCCGAGCTGAAGGCGCAGGCGGCGGCCGACCTGTCGGGGCTGCCGGCGCTGGCCGATGACAGCGGCATCTGCGTCGATGCGCTGAACGGCGAGCCGGGGATCTTCTCCGCGCGCTGGGCGGGCGAGACGAAGGATTTTGGCGAGGCGATGCGCCGGGTCCACGCGCGCGTGTCGGAGATCGAGGATGCGCCGCGCGACGCGCATTTCGTCTGCGCGCTGGCGCTGGCCTGGCCCGACGGCCATGTCGAATGGTTCGAGGGGCGCGTCGACGGCACGCTCGTCTGGCCGCCGCGTGGGAACAAGGGCTTTGGCTATGATCCGATGTTCCTGCCCGACGGCCATGACCTGACGTTCGGCGAGATGGAGGAAGAGGCGAAGCACGCCATCAGCCACCGCGCCGATGCGTTCCGCCAGATGGTTGCCGCCATTTTCTGACAATGGCGGGCCGGCGCGCGTCAGAGCGTGCGCTGGCCCACCACATTGCCGGGTGGGCTGTACCGGCAGACCAGATAATCGTCGCGCCGGTTGGAGGCGAGCGCGCAGCCGACGCGGGTCGTGTTGCGCCAGATGATCTGGGTATAATGCGACACGTCACGCCACTTGCCCGTGCGGCTGAACGCGGGCGTGACGCCGTTCACGAAATAGCGCTGCTCGGCCACCCAATGCCCGGACATTTCGTCGAAGCGATAGGCGCCGCGCGTGCCGGTCCACAGATTTTCCCCCTCACGCGTCGGGCCCTGCGGCTGCCTGGCGTGGGCGAAGCGGCGGGTGCGCGCCAGTTCACGGGCATAGCGACTGGCCGATGCGGCCAGCGCCGGATCCCAGGTGAGCGGCGGGACGCCAACCTCGGCCCGCGCGCGATTGTGCGCGGAGAGCATGACCTGCCTCAGCAATGCGCCGCCACGGGGGGCGGGCGCCTGCGACACCTTTTCCTCATACACCCGTTCGGGGCCTTGCGCGCAGCCGGAAAGAAAAAGAACGAGCGCGGCGAGGTGGCGTCGGAGGAGCATCGCGGCCATATCGGCGGCACCATGCCCTTCGACAATGCCCTGGCGCTCTACATTCATTGGCCGTTCTGCGTCTCCAAATGCCCCTATTGCGACTTCAACAGCCATGTGCGCGCCGCCGTCGACCAGGAGAAGTGGCGCGAGGCGCTGCTGATCGACCTTGCGCATGAGGCCGCGGTGCTGCCGGGGCGCAAGCTGCGCTCGATCTTCTTTGGCGGGGGCACGCCCTCGCTGATGCCGCCGGCGACCGTCGCCGCGTTGCTGGACGCGGCGGAGCGGCACTGGGGGTTCGACGAGGGGATCGAGATTACGCTGGAGGCGAACCCGTCGTCGGTCGAGGCGGCGTGCTTCGCCGATCTGGCGGTGGCGGGGATCAACCGCGTGTCGCTGGGGCTGCAGGCGCTGGACGATGCGGCGCTTCACTTTCTTGGCCGCGCGCATGACGTGGCGGAGGGGCTGGGCGCGCTCAATATCGCGCAATCGGTGTTCCCGCGCGTCAGCTTCGACCTGATCTATGCCCGGCCCGAGCAGACGCTGGCGCAATGGGAGGCGGAGCTTCGCCGTGCCTTGTCGTTCGGGACCGAGCATCTGTCGCTGTACCAGCTGACGATCGAGCCGGGGACGCGCTTCGCCACCGAGGCGGCGGCGGGGCGGCTGACGATCCCTGATGGCGACGATGCGGCCGACCTGTTCGAGATGACGCGCGCGATCACCGCGGCGGCGGGCCTGCCGGCCTATGAGATCAGCAACCATGCCCGGCCGGGTGCGGAGAGCCGGCACAATCTGGCCTATTGGCGCTACCAGACCTATGCCGGGGTCGGCCCGGGGGCGCATGGCCGGCGGCAGGGGCTCGCCACCGTGCGGCGCAAGAAGCCGGAGAACTGGCTGGCCGCGATCGAGCGCAACGGGCACGGGATGGAGGCGGAGGAGCCGCTCGCCCCCGCGACGCAGGCGTCGGAAGCGTTGCTGATGGGGCTGCGGCTGCGCGAAGGCGTGGATCTGGCGCGGATCGCGGCGCTCGCCGGGCGGGACATGGCCGACATCGTCGATCTTGCCGCGGTCGCCCGGCTGCCCGAGCTGATCCGGCTCGACGGCAGCCGCCTGACGGTGAGCGAGCAGGGGATGCTGCTCCTCGACGCGATCCTGCCGGAAGTGGTGCGCGATCCCGTGCCTGCCTAACTGGCCGGCGGCGCGTCCAGATTGCAAGCGATGGGTTGTCGGTGCGGAGGCGCCGACGCTAAAGGCCCGAGAGAACAACGGAGAGTATCATGCGCGTCATCGACCATCACATCGTCGGCCATCAGGGTGGCGCCGGCGGGCGCGTGTCGGAGGTGTTCGACCCCAATACCGGGCGCGTTCAGGCGCAGGTGACGCTGGGCACGCAGGCCGATCTCGACCGGGCCGTCGCAGCCGCCGAGGCAGCGCAGCCGGCCTGGGCCGCGACCAATCCGCAGCGCCGCGCGCGCGTGATGTTCGCGTTCAAGGCGCTGGTCGAGGCGAACATGGACGAGCTGGCGCATCTGCTGTCGTCCGAGCACGGCAAGGTGATCGCCGATTCCAAGGGCGACATTCAGCGCGGGCTGGAAGTGGTGGAGTTCGCCTGCGGCATCCCGCATGTGCTGAAGGGTGAGTTCACCCAGGGCGCGGGGCCGGGCATCGACGTCTATTCGATGCGCCAGCCGATCGGCATTGGCGCCGGCATCACGCCGTTCAACTTCCCGGCGATGATCCCCTTGTGGATGGGCGCGGTCGCCACCGCCTGCGGCAATGCCTTCATCCTGAAGCCGTCGGAGCGTGACCCGTCGGTGCCGGTGCGCCTTGCCGAGCTGATGCGCGAGGCGGGAATGCCGGAGGGCATCTTCCAGGTCGTCAACGGCGACAAGGAGATGGTCGACGCGATCCTCGATCATCCGGCGATCGGCGCGGTCAGCTTCGTCGGATCGTCCGACATCGCGCATTACGTCTATCGGCGCGGTGTCGCGGCGGGCAAGCGCGTGCAGGCGATGGGCGGCGCGAAGAACCACGGCATCGTCATGCCCGACGCTGACCTCGACCAGGTGGTCGCCGACCTGTCGGGCGCGGCGTTCGGCTCGGCTGGCGAACGCTGCATGGCGCTGCCGGTGGTGGTGCCGATCGGCGACAAGACCGCCGATGCGCTGCGCGAGAAGCTGATCCCCGCGATCGAGAAGCTGCGTGTCGGCGTGTCGACCGATGCCGAGGCGCATTACGGCCCGGTGATCAACGCCGCGCACAAGCAGCGCGTCGAACAGTGGATCCAGACCGGCGTCGACGAGGGCGCGGAGCTGGTCGTCGACGGGCGTGGCTTCACGCTGCAGGGGCATGAGGACGGGTTCTTCGTCGGCCCGTCGCTGTTCGACCGCGTGACGCCGCAGATGAAGAGCTATCAGGAAGAGATCTTCGGCCCGGTGCTGCAGATCGTCCGCGCGCCCGATTTCGAGACCGCGCTTCGCCTGCCGAGCGATCATCAATACGGCAATGGCGTCGCGATCTTCACCCGCAACGGCCATGCCGCGCGCGAGTTTGCGGCGCGCGTCAATGTCGGCATGGTGGGCATCAACGTGCCGATCCCGGTGCCGGTCGCCTATCACACCTTCGGCGGTTGGAAGAGGTCCGCCTATGGCGACACCAACCAGCACGGCATGGAAGGCGTGAAGTTCTGGACCAAGGTGAAGACCGTGACTCAGCGCTGGCCGGACGGCTCCGCCGACCTGCCGCGCGGCAGCGAGGACGGCGGCCCGTCGCGCGTGCAGGATGCGTTCGTCATCCCGACGATGGGCTGAGGTACCTTGGCGCGTAACTTCCTGTTTGCTGCCGCAGCCGCGGCGTCACTCGCCGCCTGCGGCACGCCGGTCGAGGAGATCGGCAACAATGCGCTGGAAGCGGCGGAGAACATCGTGGCGGTCGACAATATCGCTGCGATCGTTCCCGTCGAGATCAAGCCGCCGGTGAACCGTCTGCCCCAGCCCTTCATCGGGCGCTGGGGCCTGACGGCGGAGGATTGCACGGGCACGGCCGGGAACAATGCCGGGCTGATGGTGATCGCGCCGGACCTCCTGACCTTCTACGAATCGCGCGCCGCGGTGCGTGGTCTTCAGGCGATCTCCCCGACGGAAGTCCGCGTGACGCTGACCTTCACCGGCGAGGGGCAGGAGTGGACGCAGGAAACACCGCTTATCCTCGGTGAGGATGGCGTCACGCTGACGCGCCTCGTCGATGGTCGCAAGCTGCAATATACGCGGTGCGGCGCATGAGCGGGGGAAGCGCGACAGGCTGGATCCTGACCTTTTCCTGCGAGGACCGCGGCGGGATCGTGGCCGCGGTCGCCGGCTGCGTGGCGGAGGCGGACGGCTTCATCCTCGACAGCCAGCAATATGCCGATCTTGAGAGCGGCCGCTTCTTCATGCGGCTGGTGTTTCGCGGGCCGGACTGCCGAGAGGGGCTGTCGCGCGTCGCGGCGCGGTTCGGGTTCGACTGGACGCTGGTGCCGGCCGATCATCGCCCCAAGGTGCTGATCGCCTGTTCCAACACCTCGCACTGCCTGAACGACCTGCTGCACCGCTGGTCGATCGGCGCGCTGCCGATCGAGCCGGTCGGCGTGGTGTCCAACCACACGACGTTGCAGGGGCTGGCGGAATGGCATGGCCTGCCGTTCCATCACCTGCCGGTATCGGCCGCCAACCGCGCGGAGCAGGAACAGGCGCTGTTCGACCTGTTCGAGCGCAGCGGGGCCGAGCTGCTGGTGCTGGCGCGTTACATGCAGATCCTGTCGGCGGACCTGGTGGCCAAGGTCGCCGGACGCTGCGTCAACATCCACCACAGCTTCCTGCCGAGCTTCAAGGGGGCCAAGCCCTATCACCAGGCGCATGCGCGCGGGGTGAAGCTGATCGGTGCGACGGCGCATTACGTCACCACCGACCTCGATGAAGGGCCGATCATCGAACAGGCGGCGGAGCGCGTCGACCATCGTGCGACCGTGGAGGAACTGATCGGCATCGGACGCGATATCGAGGCGCAGGTGCTCGCGCGGGCCGTTCGCTGGATCGCGGAGCGCCGCGTCCTGCGCAATGGTGCACGCACCGTTGTCTTTCGCTAGAGCCGGAACATGACTGACCAGTTTGATCTTACCGACGACCAGCGCGAGATTCAGGATCTCGCGCGCCGCTTCACCGCGGACCGTATCACCCCCTTCGCTGCCGAATGGGACGAAAAGCACATCTTCCCGCGCGACACGATCAAGGCCGCCGCCGAGCTCGGCTTTGCGGCGATCTATGTCAGCGAGGAAAGCGGCGGGATCAACCTCGGCCGATTGGAAGCCGCGCTGATCATGGAGGCGATGGCCTATGGCTGCCCCGCCACCAGCGCCTTCATCTCGATCCACAACATGGCCTCGTGGATGATCGACCGCTTCGGCTCCGATGACCTGAAGAGCCGCTATCTGCCCAGCCTTGTCACGATGGACAAGATGGCGAGTTATTGCCTGACCGAGCCGGGCTCCGGCTCCGACGCGGCGGCGCTGAAGACCAGCGCGCGGCTGGAGGGCGATCATTATATCGTCAACGGATCGAAGCAGTTCATTTCCGGCGCGGGCGAGAATGAAGTCTATGTGACGATGGTGCGCACCGGCGCCGATGGCCCCAAGGGCATTTCCTGCCTCGTCATCGACAAGGACATGCCGGGCGTCTCCTTCGGCGCGAATGAGCGCAAGCTCGGCTGGCATGCGCAGCCGACCCGGCAGGTATTGTTCGACAATGTGAAGGTGCCGGTGGCGAACCGCGTCGGGCAGGAAGGCGAAGGCTTCCGCTTCGCCATGATGGGCCTTGACGGCGGTCGCCTGAACATCGGCGCCTGTTCGCTCGGCGGCGCGCAGCGCTGCCTGGACGAGGCGATCGCCTACACCAAGGACCGCCAGCAGTTCGGAAAGCCGATCGCCGATTTCCAGAACACCCAGTTCACGCTCGCCGACATGGATACCGAGCTTCAGGCGGCGCGCTACCTGCTCTACGTCGCCGCCGCGAAGGTGACGGCCAACGCACCCGACAAGACGCGCTTTGCCGCCATGGCAAAGCGGCTGGCGACCGACACCGGATCCTCGGTGGTCGATCGCGCGCTGCAGCTGCACGGCGGCTACGGCTATCTGATGGATTACCCGATCGAGCGTTTCTGGCGTGACCTCCGCGTCCATTCGATCCTTGAGGGCACCAACCAGGTGATGCGGATGATCGTCGGCCGCGAGCTGACGCGCCAGTAACTGTCCTACACGCGGTAGGTGTGAGAGAAGATAGGATCGCCTGCGAGACGAACGTCTTTATCTTCTCTCTCTCACGCACAAGTTTCGGGAATTTTGCGGATGACCAGTGACGTTCTGACCTTTGTCGACGGGCCGATCGGCCGCATCCGGCTGAACCGCCCGAAGGCGATCCACGCGCTCACCACGCCGATGTGCGTCGCCGTGCTCGACGCGCTGGAGGCATGGCGCGGCGACGACGGCGTCCGGGCGATCATCATCGATCACGCGGAAGGCCGCGGCTTCTGCGCCGGCGGCGATATTCGCATGCTTGCCGAAAGCGGCGCGAAGGATGGCGCGGAGGCGCGTGAATTCTTCCACACCGAATATCGCATGAACCACCGCCTGTTCACCTATGTGAAGGCAACGGTCGCCTTCATGGACGGCATCACCATGGGCGGCGGCGTCGGCATTTCGCAGCCGTGCCGCTATCGCGTGGCGACCGAGAATACGAAGTTCGCCATGCCCGAGACCGGCATCGGCCTGTTCCCCGATGTCGGCGGCGGCTGGTATCTGTCGCGTCTTCCGGGGCGGATCGGACAATATCTGGCGCTGACCGGCCACCGGCTCGACGGCGCGGAGACCTTCGCGCTGGGCCTCGCCACGCATTACCTGCCGGCGGATCAGGTCGAGGAGGCCAAGCGCCGCATCGCCGCCGATCCCGGCGCGATCGTTGAGGCGCTGGATACGCTCTCCGCCGAGCCGGGGCCGGCGGCGCTGCCCGACAAGCGCGCCGAGATCGACCGGCTGTTCGCATCGGACAAGCTCGAGGACATCTACGCCGCGCTGGAGGCGGACGGCGGTGAGTTCGCCGCCGCGACGCTCGCGACGCTGAAGACCAAGTCGCCGCAGACGATGAAGGTCAGCCTGAAGCTGTTGAAGGACGGCAAGGGGATGGCGAGCTTTGCCGACGAGATGCGCCAGGAATATGCCGTCGGCGCGCGCGTGGTACAGCGCCACGACTTCCTCGAAGGTGTCCGCGCGGTGATCGTCGACAAGGACAATGCGCCCAAATGGGATCCGGCGACACCTGAAGGGGTCAGCGATCACGTGATCGACCAGATCTTCGCGCCGCTGCCCGATGCCGAGGCGTGGACGCCGCACGATTGACCAATGAACCTCTCGCCGCTGGCAGTGCCGCGGCGAGGGATGGGGAGAGAATGATGACCGAATATGCCAACATCCTCGTCGAGCAGCGCGGTGCCGTCACGCTCGTCACGCTCAATCGCCCGCAGTCGCTGAATGCGCTGAACAGTGATGTGCTCGCCGATCTGTCGGCGGCGTTCGGTGCGTATGACAAGGACGACAGCCAGCGTTGCCTCGTCCTCACCGGATCGGGCGAGAAGGCGTTCGCCGCCGGCGCGGACATCAAGCAGATGGCCGACATGGCCGCAGCCGATTTCTTCCTGCAGGACTTTTTCGCCGGCTGGCAGACCGGCGTGGTTGCGACGCGCAAGCCGTGGATCGCGGCGGTCAACGGCTTCGCGCTAGGCGGCGGGTGCGAGCTCGCGATGATGGCGGACTTCATCTACGCCGCCGACACGGCGAAGTTCGGCCAGCCCGAGATCAAGCTTGGCGTCGCGCCGGGGATGGGCGGATCGCAGCGGCTGACGCGTGCGATCGGCAAGGCCAAGGCGATGGAAATGTGCCTCACCGGCCGAATGATGGATGCTGCCGAAGCGGAACGCTCGGGCCTCGTCGCCAAAGTGGTGCCGCTCGCCTCGCTCCTTGAAGAGACGCTGAAGACCGCAGAATTGATCGCCTCGATGCCGCCGATGGCCGCGATGGTGAACAAGGAAATGATCAACACGGCCTTCGAGACCGGGCTGGCGCAGGGCATCCTGACCGAGCGTCGACTGTTCCAGATCCTGACCGCGACCGAGGACAAGGCCGAGGGCATGGCCGCTTTCGTCGAGAAGCGGCAGGGGGTCTGGAAGGGGCGCTGAGCCCCCGCCGGCTCATCCGCATGAACCACCATTGAACAGCGGGGCGGGTGATCTCAGCTCCGCGGGACAAGGCGCCTGCCGCAGCGGCGCGGCGCTAAGGAGAAGAATATGGCACGCGTTGCATTCATTGGCCTGGGCAACATGGGCGCCGGCATGGCCGCGAACCTGGCCAAGGCCGGCCATGATGTGCGCGCCTTTGACCTCGATGCCGAAGCGCTCAATCGGGCGAAGCAGGCGGGGTGCCTGCCCGTTCAGAGCGCGGCAGAGGCCGTGGTCGGCGCGGAGGCCGTCATCACCATGCTCCCCGCCGGCGCCCATGTCGCGGCGACGTACAAGGAGGCCGTGTTCAGCAATGCGGCGCCGTCGGCCGTTCTGATCGACTGTTCCACCATCGACGTACCAACCGCGCGCGAGCTGGCCGCGGCGGCCGCAGCACGCGGGCTTGAGGCCGTCGATGCGCCCGTATCGGGCGGGATTGCCGCCGCCAATGGCGGCACGCTGACGTTCATGGTCGGCGGCACCGCAAAGGGGTTCGAAGAGGCGCAGCTCTATCTGGAAGCGATGGGCAAAGCGGTCATCCATGCCGGCGACAGCGGCGCGGGGCAGGCCGTGAAGATGTGCAACAATTTGATCCTGGCGGGCACGATGATCGCGACCTGCGAGGGGCTGGCGCTGGCCGAGCGGCTGGGGCTGGACCTGCAGGTTTTCTACGATATCGCCAGCAAGGCGACGGCGCAGAGCTGGTCGCTCAACACCTATTGCCCGGTGCCGGGCGTCGGTCCGGAGAGTCCCGCCGACCGCAATTATGAGGGCGGGTTCGCCGCTGCGCTGATGCTCAAGGATCTTCGCCTCGCCATGGGGGCGGCGGAGCGGGCGGGCGTCGACCTGCCGTTCGGCACGCACGCGACCGAGCTGTACTCCTCGTTCGTCAATGGCGGCAACGCGGGCACCGATTTCTCCGGGATCATCCGCACGCTTCAGGACAAGCCGTGAGCGTCGCCTTTCGCCGGGAGGGCGACGAGGAGCATCGGGAGCCGCGGTTCGAACTGCCGCTGCCCAGCGGCCCCAATCTCGTCACCGAGCGCGGCCTTGCGCTGATCGAGGAGCGGATCGCGGCGCTCACCGAGGAACAATCCGGCGCGGACGAGATGCGCGCGACAGAGATCGCGCGCGAGCTTCGCTACTGGAATACGCGCCGCGTGACGGCGGTGCTCGCCCCGCGGCCACCGGAGGACGAGGTGGCGTTTGGCAGCCGCGTCCGCTTCACGCTCAACGGCAAGGAGCAGGAGATCGTCATCGTCGGTGATGACGAGGCCGATCCGGCAGCCGGGAAGGTCGCGTTCTCGGCACCGCTCGCCCGTGCGTTGATCGGCGGAGCTGCGGACGAGGTGATGGCATTCAACGGACGCGAGGATGCGATCACGATTCTGGACGTTCGCCCGGACTGAGCCGCGGCGGCCCGGGTCTGGTGGACTGCCGCGTGGCGGGTTTTCTGGAAGCCTTGCCGTACGTGGCTACCACGGGGTCGGCGACCCTCAGCTTCGTGGTCGCCGGGTAATGCTGCGCAGCATGGCCAATGACGCGCAGACGGCGCTCTTCGCGCCTAGGCATGAATTCGGCGCCTGCCGTCAAGCTGCCGTCAGGTCTTGCTACGATCGAGTGAAGCTAAGTTTCTGCATGCTGCACGCCTTTTGCGCAGCATGACACCGATGTCTCAAAGGTCAGACTTGTTGCAGCGCCATATGGGATGCTGTACCGCGGAAAGACATCATTAGCGGGGCAGCGCGATGAAGAAGCAGCATAGCGTAGATGGCGTGATCATCATCAAAAAATACGCCAACCGGCGCCTCTACAATACCGAAAGCTCTTCCTACATCACGCTCGAGCATCTCGCCGCGATGACCCGCGATGGCCGCGAGTTCAAGGTCGTCGACGCCAAGACCGACGAGGATATCACCCACAGCATCCTCACCCAGATCATCATGGAGGAGGAGGGACGTGGCGATCAGCCGATGCTGCCAGTGAACTTCTTGCGGCAGCTGATCTCGATGTACGGCGACTCGATGCAGGCCATGGTGCCCGGCTATCTGGAAGCGTCGATGGAAAGCTTCCGCCGCAACCAGGCGCAGTTCAAGTCGGCGGTCGAGGGCGCCTTTGCCGGATCGCCCTTTGCCGAAATGGCCAAGCGCAACATGGCGATGTTCGAAGCCGCGACCAGCGCGTTCAAGCCGGCGGCGACGGCAGCGCCGCCCGCGAGCAAGGATGATGAGATCGCCGCGCTGAAGGCGGAATTGTCCCGCCTTCAGGAGAAAGTGAACAAGCTGGGCTAAGACGGCCTACGCGCGCTACGTTGGCGAGAGCATTGGTCGGTCAGGTTGCGGCGTCGCTGCAGCTGCGCGCATGAGCGAGCATCAGTCGTACCCACAGGAACAGGGGTACGCCATCGTCGCTGAACACATAAGTGTCTGGTTCGTCGACGACGGGAACGATCAGGCCATATCTGTCATGAAGCGGCTGCAGGAGGGCTGACGTATTCGGCTGGCCGGCCGGATCACGCGGGATCTGCGCCACGGGCAGTCGAAAGCTGTTGATCAGGGACACCTGCGCGAGGCTGCCCAATGCCCGCTCGTGACCGTCCCGTATCGCTTCGTCCACACGCAATCTGGTGCCCGGCGCGATGCGTAGCTGGAGATGGTCAAGCACCTGACCCATTCCTCGTTCGACGTCATTGTGATCCACCCGGTCGGAGCGTCGCTCGAGCGCCGCAAACCCGGCATGCTGGGCGATGAGGCTGGCCAGATAAGGAAGCCCCAGTGCCGCCAGGCTGATGAGCTGCAGCGCCTTGGGCGTGAAGCTCATCCCGCTGGCTTGTTGTCCAGCGTTGATCAAGTCGGCGATCTCGTCCTGCGTCATGTTGGGCAGCAGCAGGCCCAGGATGTTGCGCCGGATCGAGGGTACATGCTCGATGATCTCGGTCAGGTTCTGCGCGACTCCCGCGATGATCAGCTGAACACGGCTGCCGCGGTCGGACAGGTTCTTGATGAGCTCTGCGATCGACCGGCGCAGATCCGCATCGCCCGCCCGGTCGAATTCATCGAGGACCACAAGCAGCCTCGTTCCGGCAAGCCGATCGAAGATGTCGGATACGAGATCCACCGTCAGCGGCTGATCGTCGAGCAGGTCCTTGAAGCTGAGGCCGGATTCGATCTCATTGGCGGTGGGATCATAGCTGTCGTGGAACAACAGCGGCGTGTCCGCCAGGATCGCGCGGAACAAGGCGTCGAAATTGCTGCGTTCACCGCAGGATACGTAGCGTACGAGATAACGGGATTCGCGGGCGATACCGCACAGGACGTGCAGCGTGGATGTCTTGCCGATGCCCCGCGGACCGAAGAGCACGACGTGCAAATATTGATCCTCCACCGCCCGTATGACGGTTCGAAGCAATTCACCCCGTCCAGCGAACCTCGTTGGATCCATGACGGGTCGGGCGGGCGTGAAGGCCGCCCTTAGCCGGAGGCGAAGCTGGTCGTAGCTGCTGGTGCTGGGGGCGACGCTATCGACCGCTGTGCCGCGGAAACGGGGAAGGACATGCGCCGTGCGGCGCGGCGTTGCGACCGGCTGCTCGATGTGCGGCGCCGATCCGATTTCCGGCGTGGTCGCCTGCTCTTGTGCCTGGCCGAACAGGGAAGACCACCATCGCATATCGTATTCCGCTCATTTTACCCTGCAGCACCGGTGATGCTGGGGGCGGGTTCCGGCAAGCGGGCTGGTCCGTTATGGATAGATCTTGCTTTGTTCCGCCGCTTTGTGCTGGCCGAGCCGAGGGATTGCAGCGAGGATTGAGGAGCGGTTTGCCGTCAATCCCGCGAGCCGCAGCCCGACAATTGCGAAAGGGGCGGCGAGCAACAGCGCATAATAGCCGTTCACATAGTGTGCGAGCAGGACGAGCGTGATCGAGGCAGCAAGAAGCGCCAGCGTGGCATAATAGCCATCGTGCATGCGGCCATGGGGCACGTTGGTGAACAGGCCAGCACAGTAGGCAGCGGCGAGTTCCGCGCCGATCCCCGCGAGGATCATGGCGTCGATCCTGCCGGTTGTTGCGGCGATCGCCAGTGCGGCCGGCACGCCGGCGAGCCGCACGATATTGGTGTAAAGCGGGCTGCGCGTTTCGGCAGAGGCAAGGGCAGCAATCGCGGGCGCGGCGCGAAATAGTCGCAAGGCGTTCAGGCAAGCGAGCGGCACGATGTACGCAGCCGCGGCATGAAAGCGGGCGCCGAACAGGAGGTCGAGCACGACCGCTCCGAGAAGCAGTGCGCCCACCGTCAAGGTCATTGCCAACAGCGCGGAAAGGGCGATCAGGACGGTGTAGAGATGTGCATGATCCTGCGGCCTTGCCTGTGTTTTCGCCAGTGCGGGCAGCGCCAGCGTCTGGAGGGACTTGGCGGCGAGATTACCGGGGATCATCGTCAGCATCAGCGCCGCGCTGAACCACCCCAGAGATTCCGGGCCGAACCTATTGAGGACGATCATCCGGTCGCCGTTGAGGATGAAGAACATCAACAGGCCGTTCACGACCAGCGGCCAGCCGAAGCGGACGGCATGCCGGGCGATCGTTCGGTCGAAGCTGATCCGATAGCTCTGCTGGACACCTACGTGGGAGAGGGCGACGGCGCTCACCTGCTGCGTGAGGATGGCGGCCAGGGCGACGCGGTGATCGTGGAAGAACCAATAGGCTGGCAGGATGGCGAGCAGGCCCAGGGGTTGCGAGAGCAGCGACCGCAGCGCTTGCGGAGCGAAGTGTCCATCGCGCTGCATTCGGAAAATATCTAGGTTTGTGAAGGCGTTGATGAGCGGAACGACGGTGAGGATCAGGTAGTCGCCGGTCTGGCTGATGGTATTGGTGGCCGCGGCGAAGATGAAGGCGACCAGTATGAGAAGGATGGACGCCATGAAGCTGACCACGATCTGCGCGCCGTGGAGGTTGGAGACGAAGGCAGGATCGTCGGCACGGGGATCCTGCACCACGAGACGGTTCAGGCCAACGTTCTGAAATGTCTCCACAATCGTCATCAGTATGGCGAAGGTGGCGGCGAGGCCGAACTCCGTCACGGAGAGCAAGCGGGCGAGCAGGACGTTGCGCACGAGGACCGCGGCGACGTCCACGCAGTTGCTGAACAGCACGATCGATCCTGATCGCAGTAAGCGCACGGTGATGGACTCCTTGCCTTGGATCAGGATGGCAGTGGCGCGAAATGGCCGGCGACGACGGGGGGAGCGGCCTGTCCCCGGCGCACTTTGGCCTCGTTCCGGGGGCGAGCGGCCTCGACCAGCCAGCCGCCCGCGCCGAGCACGAACATCAGCCAAATGTAGCTGTTGTTCCAAAGGTGAACGCTGACGATGGCGACCATCGTCGCGACGACGGCGAAGACGTAGCCGAGGCGGATTGCCGCCTCATCGTCCCCGGCTGTGCCGCCCTTTGATGCGCGGAACAATGTGAGCATGAACACGGACGCCAGCAGGGCGAGGCCGACCAGCCCGTAACGGTAGGCGATGACGAGCCAGAAATTGTCCATGCTGTTGCTCATGTACGCCGGCCGTTCCCATTCGTCGGTGCCGTGGCCGATCAGCGGGCTGCGCATCACGTCTGCCGTGCCGAATTCCCAGATCAGGATGCGGTTGTAGGAGTTGCGGGTGTTGAAGGTGGCGTAGTCGACGAAGAGGTGAAACGGTGTTCGATCCGACAGCAGGTCGGTCACGACAAAGGCGGCGACGCACAGGGCGATGAGGATGATCCAGCGGCGCTGGACGCGGCGGAGCAGCAGGTTCCAGGTCATCAGCGCGAACTGGACGTTCATGCTGAGCAGCGCGCCGGTGGACAGCGAGGTCAGCGTGGCTATGGCCACGGTCGACGCGATGCCGCTGCGGAACGCGAGCGTGCGACGGGCGGCGGTGATGTAGATTGCCGGCGCCATCAAGGTTGCACAGAAGACGCCGAGGAGGATCGGGTGTTCGAACACGCCCTGCGCGCGGCTGAAACCCCAGCGTTCCTCCATATAGGTGGGTGCGAGTGCCTGTCCGAAGCGGCCGGCCAGGTCGAGCAGCGGCTTCGTTCCGCTGACGGATTCCCAGATGAGGAAGGGGGCGAGCAGGATGACGCCGACGATCGCGACGGCGAAGGTGTAGCGCATCGAGGGTGCGTCGCGCACCAGCACGCGGCCCGCAAAATAAGCGCCGGCGCTTTGCAACAATACGACGCCGGCCGGCTCGATCGCGTCGCGCGGGTCGAGCAGGAGGAAGCGGGTGGCCGCGGCCCAGATGGCGAAGGCCAGCACTAGGGCGTCGATCACCGACCGCTGCCCCGCGCGGCCGACTGCCCACAGGCCCAACATTACCGGCAAGGTGACGATCAGGAGGATCAAGGAGGGCGAGAGCCGGATCGATCCGACATCGTAGAGCGACGGCAGGAAAAGAGTGGCGATGAAGCCGATGATCATCAGCCGGCGGGCAAGCGACGAATGCGCAGGTGCTGCCGCCATCTCCGTCGGCAGCAAGGGTGTATCGAGCGGCTGCCGCTGCACTGCGGTGTCGGTACGGACGAGCCGCCCATTGTGGACGCGGACGAGCGGCCCCTTGCGCTGAGGCCCATGCGCACGGGAAGCGGGCGTCACCATAGGGCGGCGGAGCGCGAGCGGCCGGTTCAGATCAGTCACTGGCAGGCTGCCATCCCGGCGGCGCGCGGCGCGTCACAGGCCGGGCGCCTGTTGCCGCCACGTCGCATGATAACCGGCCATCGAGCGGTTGCTGATCCAGCGGCGCAGCGCGGAACGGCCGCGGTCGCCGGTGACCGGCATGACCGTGTTGCTGGGCGGCGTGGCCGGGGCGGCCGCGCCGATCAGGTAGAGCGGCGCGGCATTGCCGGTGAGGCGAGCGCCCTCCTGAACCCGGATCCAGCTTTTCTGATCGGGGAAGCGTGCGACCACATTGTCCTTCACCACCAGCGAGGGGCTTTTCGACAGGACGGCAATGCCATTGTACATCGCGCCGATGACGATGTTGTCGGCAATCACGACGTCGCGATAGGGCAGGCCGGACTTTTCATCGCGCAGGAAGATGCCCTGCATTGCAGCGCCGGCCCCGCGATCGATGATGTTGCCGCGGATCGTGATGTTCGATGCGGCGCTGCCCTGACGCGAGGTCCACATCTGAATGCCGTCGGGGTGATCGCCCGGTGCCGGCGCAAAATCGGTGATCACATTCTCGGCGATGACGATGTGCGAATTGCCGCCGCCGCGCACGCCATCCATCCGCAGATGGTGAAGGTAATTGCCGGCGATTGTCGTGTTATGCGTGTCGAGCAGCGAGATGGCCGTGAAGGAATTGGTGAATTCGGACCGGGTGACACCGACATCCCGGCTGTCGCGGACGAGCAGAAGCTTGTCCTGCGCGCGGCCGATCGGACCGGGGCGGCCGGTGACGCGGACCTGATCGAACGACACATCGTGCACCCGGTGCAGGGTGAAGCCATGCTGCACCGGTGATCCCGCGCTGCGCAGGGTGAGGCGGGTCAGCGTCAGATTGCCGCTGTTGCGCAGGAAGAGCCCGGTGAGGATTGCCGGGTCGGCGGGATCGCGCGAGGTGAGCGTCACCATTCGGGCTGGCTTGATGTTTTGCAGCGTAACCGGCGGGTAGAGGCCGGGGGCGAGCTGGATCCGCTCCCCACCCCGTGCCTGGCGTACCGCGGCGACCAGTTGCGGCGCCGTGCTGACGATCAGTTCACCCTTATCGGGCGCGGTGACGACCGAGGTGCTGGCGAGGAAGATCGTCGCCAGACCGAACAGGGGCGGAATGACATGTGCCGACATGAGTGCTCGACCCTTCCCCCTTCGCAGATCTGGGGGAGTGTCTATCCGCGTCGCGCCGCTGCCGGCAGGAGTTAGCGCAGGAACGGATCAACCTCGCACCGCGGCGGAGCGAATGGCCGATATTCAGCGGGGCGGACAGTCGGCCGGGAGGGGGCATTGATCGGGGATCTGCGCGAAATGTTGCTGGGCCGTTTGTACGGCGGCCGGCGGACGCATCGCTGGTACCTGCGGCTGATCAAGCGCTGGGAGGGGGGCGAGCTCCACTCCCGTCATTTGCGCGCGATGCTGCAACGGCAGCACGGGGTTTCGGTGGGTGATTATTCCTATGGGCCCATCCTGCGCCCCGGCCTGTTGCCGCGAGGAACGCAGGTGGGGCGATGGTGTTCGGTCGGGCAGGGGCTGATCGTGCGGCGGCGGGACCATCCGATCGGGCGGATCACGCAGCATCCGTTCTTCTACAATGCGAAGCTGGGGCTGGTGCCGCGAGACACGATCGGCGCGGAGGCCGATAATCCGCTGACCATCGGCAATGACGTGTGGATCGGGGATCGCGTGACGATCGTCGGCGGGTGCCGATCGGTCGGCGACGGCGCAGTGATCGCGGCGGGGGCAGTGGTCACGCGTGACGTCGCGCCGTTCTCGATCGTTGGCGGCGTGCCCGCGCGGGTGATCGGCCGGCGCTTTTCGCCCGAGGTGGCGGATCGGATCGCCCGGTCACGCTGGTGGACGCTGGACCTGGAGACGGTCACTGGGTGGGGCGAAGCCCTGATGCAAAACATCACCCCCGAACTGGCGGAGGTGATGCTGTCACGTTGCGTTGCCTTGGGAGCAGCGGCCGCCACGCCCCCGGAGGAGCGTAGCGGCGCATCTGCGATCAGCGGGTCTGCATCCGCAGGCCGATGCGGAACTGACGACCCAGCAGGTCCGAATAGGTGCTGTTCGCAGCCAGGCCCGTTTCCGGGAGCAGCAGCGGCCAACGATCGAACAGGTTGGTCACGTTGACGAAGAACTGAGCGTCCGCGTCGCCGAAGCGGACCTTCTGCGTCAGGTTGAGATCGGCGTAGAACACACCCGACACGCGGTTCACGTCATAGGTCGGCTGCTGCGGCGTCGAGATCGGGCACCCGCTGGTGCATTCGATGCCGGTGGCGACATATTTGCCCGCGCTGACGCCGCGACCGGTGGCCGTGATCGCGAAGTTCGGCGTGTCGTAGGTTGCCGTGAAGCGATAGATCCAATCCGGGGTGGTGGACTGGCCGCCGTTCACGCCGACCGAGTTCGTGATCACCGCCTGCGGCACGCCGCTGTCGAGGATATTGTCGATATAGCGGGTGGCGACGCCGCGCAGGGTGAGGTTCCCGTCCGTGTCGCCGAACAGGCGGTCGAGCGGCAGGCGGTAGGATGCGTCGATGTCGACGCCGCGCACGACCTGGCTCGCCGCGTTGAACGGCTGGCTGCGGATCAGCAGGTACGGCTGGCCCGGGACCGAGCGCGCGGGATCCTCGGAGATCGCGTCGCACAGGGCCGTGTTGCCGGAGTCGCAGAGGTTGACGATGTCCTGCGCGCTGAACGTCGTGATGCCGTCCTTGATGTCGATGTCGAAGTAATCGACCGAGAGGGCGAAGCCGGGGATGAAGCGCGGCGTCAGGACGACACCGGCATTCCACGAGTCCGACTTTTCCACGCCCAGGCGCGGGTTGCCGGTGACGAGGCCCGAGTAGCCGAAGCTGGCCGGACCATTGGCGCCGTCGGCGGTATAGGCCGGGTTGCGGACCGAATCGCTGTTCGCGGAGCCGCCCTGATACAGTTCGTTCAGGTTGGGCGCGCGAATGTCGCGCGAGCGGGTGACACGGACGCGGAAGTCGTCGATCGGCTGCCAGGTGGCGCCGGCCTTCCACGTGGTGACATAGCCAGCCGTGGAATAGTCGGTCGCGCGGACTGCGCCGTTGAACTCGAGACCGGCGCCCAGCGGCACCACCGTTTCGAGGAAAACCTCCTTCACATTGTAGCTGCCGTTGGTGGGCAGGTAGTTGCCGACCGACCAGGCGTTGGACGTCGTGGGGTTGCCGGCGGCGTTGGTGGTCGCAATCGGCTGGAACTCGGTCGGCACGAAGCCGCGGATCTTTTCCTCACGATATTCGGCGCCGATCGCGACGCTGACCTCGCCCGCCCAGGTGCGGAACGGCGAGGCAGAGACGTTGAAGCCGGCATTATACTGCTCGACCACTTCGTCACGGTACGGATCGCCCAAGACGTAGTTGAAGGCGGCCGGATTAGCGACCCCAAGGCCCAGGCGGTTCAGCGGAACGCAGTTCGGGTCGTTGTTGCTGGGATTGCTGTCGACGTTGATCGCGCACTGGATCGAGCCGGTCGCGAAGTTGCCCGGATTGCCGGCGGGCGCGAACACCGCGTTGGTGGCATTGGCCATCCGACTGATGTTCATGATGTTGCGCAGCTGTTCACGCAGGTCCGCACGGCCGTACTGGCCGAAGATGTTCCATACCGCGTTGCTGCCGAACACCTCGGTGCTGCCCTCTGCGCCGATGGCGTAGCGCTGCACCTCGCGCTTGTTGTTGATCGCGCGGAACGGCAGGTCAGCCGCGGTGGTGGCGAGCGTCACACCGGTGATGCCGGTCAGCGCCGCCGGGCCAAGCGTGTTGTAGAGGAACGCGTTGCAGTTGGGACCGACGGGCACGGTGGTGCAGCCGGTTGCGTTCAGCGCAATGCCGGTCTGCAGGTTCGGGCCGGCGTTGAAGAAGATTTCCTGCGTGTTGTACGAACCCTCTGCGAACACCTCGATATCGTCGGCGATTTCGTAGCTGGCGCGCGCGAAGATGCCGCGACGGTCGTCCTCCGGGCTGAGGCCGATGCGGCGGCCGGAGTCATTCAGGCGCCAGTCGCCGCCCTGCGTCAGCGTCGGCGGGGCCGTGCCGGTCGGCGACGGGAAGGTCAGCGCGCCATATTGATACTGGCCGATCGCGCCGTTGTAGCCGAAATAGGTGCCGCGCAGGCTGTTCGCGCGCGCGCCGGTCGAGGCGGTGATGAGGCCGCCCGGCGTGGAGTTCGCCGCGCCGACCTGGCGACGGATCAGGAACTGCGGCTCGGTGCTGTTGGCGGACCAGTTCGGGTTCTGGATGCGGACGTAGCCGGTGGCGTTCCAGTCGCGATCGACACGGAAGATGCCGTCCTGATGCGCGAGCTCCGCGTTGAGCAGCAGGTGGCCGCGGCCCTCGCTGCCCCAGGAGAGGCCGCCGGTGACGCTGAACGAGTAATTGCCGCCGTCACCCTTGTCGGTGATGCCGCTGTCGATCGCGACCTTGAGGCCCGAATACTTCTTGTCGAGGACGAAGTTGACGACGCCGGCGACCGCGTCCGAACCATAGGCCGACGAGGCGCCGCCGGTGACGACCTCCACGCTCTTGATCAGTGCCTGCGGAATCGTGTTGACGTCGACGAGGCCGGTGACGGTCGAGGCCACCGAGCGGCGGCCGTCGAGCAGCACCAGCGTGCGCGTTTCGCCGAGGTTGCGCAGGTTCAGCGCGTTGATGCCGGCCTGACCGCTGGAGAGGTTGAGGCGCGAGTTCGCCGGGCGCGTGGAGCCCGCCAGCGACGGCAGCTGATTGACGAAATCGGCGACGTTGTTCGACGGCGAGGAATTCTGGATTTCCTGCTGCGTCAGGACGGTCAGCGGGGTGGGCGCCTGGAAGCCATCACGGACGATGCGCGTGCCGGTGACGATGACGTCCGGGCCATTGCCGTCGTTGCTGGTCCCGGGTGCCGGATCGCCGATCTGCGCCGTGGCGGTGCTGGAAGGCTGCGTCTGCGCAGCGGCAGGCGCCGCGAGCCCCGAAGCGAGCGCGAGCAGCGCCGTTCCCGTCAGCATTGTTCTGGACAAGATGATATCACGCACGTGCCGTCCCCCGAAAGCTTTTGTTACCTGTGCCTACCTGCATGCGTCATGCTGTTGTCGCAGATCGCCGATAGGGTGGAACGTGCCGGTAGGAGCAGAAAGCCGTCAAGGGAAGATCGGCCTACCTGTGTTTGTTGATCCATAGATCAGGCATATGGGTAGGAGCCGTAGGGCGGCGCATAACCGGCCGCTATAAGGCGTGACCTGCTTGTCATGGACGCGGCCCGCCTCACGCGGTTAGCCTGCGGCATACCCACAAGGAAAGGATAGCAATGCTCGACCGGCGCCTATTTCTGCTTGGTTCGGCGGCGACCGTGCTGGTGTCTGCTGCCTGCCACGGCCAGTCGGCGCCGGTGCAAGGGACCAGCCGTGTTGCCGGCCTTTCCGCACCGATCGAGATCATCGACGACCGCTGGGGCGTGCCGCATATCCGCGCGCAGACGAAGCCGGACGCGTTCTTCGGCCAGGGCTATGTCGTCGCGCGCGACCGGCTGTTCCAGATCGACCTGGCGCATCGCCGCGAACTGGGCCGGATGGCCGAAGCGTTCGGGCCCGAGTTCGCCAAGCACGATGCGGTGGCGCGGCTGTTCCATTACCGCGGCGACCTGGACGCGGAGCTGGCGCGGGTGCCCAAGGAGGTGCGCGACGCCGTCGCCGGCTATATCGCGGGGATCAACGCGCGGATCGCGGAGGTGGAGAAGAACCCCGCGCTGCTGCCGCCGGAATATCGCATCCTGGGCGTCAAGCCGCTGCGCTGGGACATCCGCGACCTGGTGCGCGCGCGTGGCAGCTCGATGGGCAATGCCGATGACGAGATCCGACGCGCGAAGCTGGCCGCGATGGGGATGCTGGAGCTGGACGCGGTGATCGCGCCGCTCCGTCCCACTTGGAAGCTGGCGGTGCCCGAGGGGCTGGATACGTCGAAGGTGAGCGACGCGGACCTGGGCGTGCTTCAGCTCGGCCGGCTGCCGTTCGGGCCGGACACGCCGACGCGCGAGCCGGAGGAGGATCTGGACCGCGCGCAGGCGGGGTCGAATGCCTGGACCATCGCGGGCAGCCGCACCACCACCGGACGCCCGATCCTCGCCAACGACCCGCATCTGGGCATCGGCGGCTTTGGCCCGCGGCACGTGGCGCACCTGACCGCGCCAGGGCTGGACGTGATCGGCGGCGGCGCACCGGGGCTGCCGGGCATCATGCAGGGGCATACCGATCGCTTCGCCTTTGGCCGGACGAACTTCCACATCGACCAGCAGGACCTGTTCGTGCTCGAGCTCGATCCCAAGGATCCCGAGCGGTATCGTCACGAGGGCGGATGGAAAAGGTTCGAGCGCGTCGAGGAAGTGATCCCGGTCAAGGGCGGGCCGGCGCAGAAGGTCGTGCTGCGCTATGCCGTGCAGGGACCGGTGATCATGCACGATCCGGCCAAGGGGCGGGCGACCGTGCTCGGCTCGATCGGGATGCAGCCGGGCGGTTCCGGATCGTTCGCGATGGTGGCGATCAACCTGTCGCGCGATTGGGAGAGCCTGAAGGAAGCGTTCAAGCTGCACCCGTCGCCGACCAATTTCCATTATGCCGATGTGGACGGCAATCACGGCTGGCAGGTGATCGGGTTCGTGCCCCAGCGCAAGAAGGGCGACGGGCTGATGCCGGTGCCGGGCGACGGGCGGTATGACTGGAACAGCTATCGCGATTTCCGCGCGCTGCCGAGCGAGTTCAACCCGCAGAAGGGCTGGTTCGCCTCCGCCAACCAGAACAATCTGCCGGCGGACTGGCCGCGCGACAAGATCCCGGCCTTCTCGTTCCGCGATCCCTATCGCTACGAGCGCGTCGCCGAGGTGCTTGGCTCGCACCAGCGCCATTCGGTCGCCAGCAGCGTGGCGTTGCAGTTCGACACGCTGTCGACCCCGGCCAAGCAGTTCCTGGCGTTGCTACCCAAGCAGCCATCCGCGGGCGCGGCGCCGGCGGTGAAGATGCTGTCCGGGTGGGACGCGAAGCTCGACCGGGATAGCGGCGCGGCGGCGCTGTACGAGATCGTGTGGCGTGACCTGGGCAAGCGGATGCTGGCAGAGATCGTGCCGGACAAGGCCAAGGGGCTGGTCGACGAGATCGCGCCGTCCGAGCTGCTGCGCCGTGCGGCGAGCCGTCCGGCCATGGTGGACGCAGCGCTGGCGAGCGGCTGGGCCGAGGCGCAGCGGCTGATGGGCAGCGATCCCGCGGCGTGGCGCTGGGGCACGTTGCACCAGGTGCGGATCGCGCACCCGCTGTCGAGCATCCCGGCGGTCGCCGCGGCGTTCCCGGCGATCGAGGGCGAGGGATCGGGTGGCGACAGCTACACCGTCATGGCGCGATGGCTGGGCAATGGGCCTGGCTGGCGCACCGGCGGCGGCGCAAGCTACCTCCATGTCATCGACGTGGGGGATTGGGACAAGTCGGTGATGCTGAACCTGCCGGGCCAGTCGAACGACCCGCGCTCGCCGCATTATCGCGATCAATATGCGCCGTGGATCAAGGGCGAGATGCAGCCGATGCCGTTCAGCCGCGCGGCGGTGGATGCGGTGGCGGCCAGCCGATCGACGCTGATGCCGCAGGGGCCGGCGACGAAGGGGAAGGGCAAGTGATGCGCGTGGCATTGAAGGCCGGCGTGGCGATCGGATCGCTGCTGGCGCTGGGCGCCGCGAGCGGGCCGAACGTCGATGTCGTGATCCGCGGGGGGACGATCTATACCGGCGCCGAGACGCCGCCGATCACTGGTGACGTCGAGATCGCCGGCGACCGCATCGTCTATGTCGGCCCGAGCCGCGGCACGCGCGCCGGGCAGGTGGTGGAGGCCAAGGGGCAGATCGTGGCGCCCGGCTTCATCGACGCGCATACCCATCCCGACAGCTATATCCGTTCCGATGATCCCAAGGTGCGGTTGAACCTGCCGTGGCTGGCGCAGGGCGTGTCAACGATCGTGATCGGGGTCGACGGCTATGGCACGCCCGACGTGGGGGACGACGCGCGCAAGCTGGAGGCGAGCGGGATCGGGACCAATGTGGTGCCGTTCGTCGGCTTTGGCGGGATCCGGCAGCGCGTGCTGGGCAAGGCCGATCGCGCGCCGACGCCGGCCGAGCTGGCGGAGGAAAAAAGGCTGGCGGCGAAGGCGATGTGCGAGGGTGCCTATGGCATGTCGGCCGGGTTGTTCTATCCGCCGCAGAGCTTTGCCAAGACCGACGAGGTTGCGGCAGTCGCGGCCGAGGTGGGGAAGCGCGGTGGCATGTACGACAGCCACCAGCGCGACGAATCCAACTATAATATCGGCCTGATCGCCTCGACGAAGGAAGCGATCGAGATCGGGCGGCGCGCCGGGACGCCGGTGCATTTCGCGCATCTGAAGGCGCTGGGCGTCGATTTGCATGGCAAAGCGCCCGAATTGATCCGCACGATCGAGGAAGCGCGTGCGGCGGGGCAGGATGTGACCGCCGATCAATATCCCTGGCTGGCCAGCGGTTCGAGCGTCGATGCCTCGCTGGTCCCGGCCTGGGCGGTCGATGGCGGCTATCAGGCGATGATCAAGCGGTTCGACACGCCCGCGACCATGGCGAAGATCAGGACCGAGATGCGCGAGAATTTGCGCCGGCGCGGCGGGGCGGAATCGCTGCTGCTGATCTCTCAGGGGCAGCCGTGGACCGGCAAGACGCTGGCGCAGATGGCGGCGACGTGGAAGCTCGACCCGA
The DNA here is from genome assembly GCA_009928355.1 of Chlorella sp. CH2018. NCBI lineage: Eukaryota > Viridiplantae > Chlorophyta > Trebouxiophyceae > Chlorellales > Chlorellaceae > Chlorella > Chlorella sp. CH2018. Next base: position 177,054 of record VIYQ01004046.1, on the reverse strand, counting down.
TCGATGCCGCAATCCGCATCCTGCGGGTGGCCAATGCCAAGGGCACCGATCCCGCCGGCGCTGGCGTCGCGAGTTTCAACATGGCGGAGGGCGACGTCGACCTGATCATGAAGCAGCCGTGGGTCGTCACCTCCTCCGACGGATCGAACGGGCATCCGCGGCAATATGCGACCTTCCCCAAACTGTATCAGGACTATGTCGTGAAACGGCCGGTGATCACGCTGGCGCAGTTCATCCGCCGGTCGAGCGGGGCGACCGCCGACATGTATCGCATCAAGGATCGTGGCTATCTGAAGCCCGGCGCCTTTGCCGATGTCGTGGTGTTCGATCCCGTCGGCTATACCCCGCGGGCCGATTACATCCGCCCGCGCGAGCCGAGCGCCGGCGTCAGCGCCTTGTTCGTCAACGGCAAGCTGGCGTTGAAGGACGGGGCCGTCACCGGGGCGGCGGCGGGGCGGGCGCTGCTACGGCCGCGGCCGGCAAATTGCGGGGAATAGCCTTGCGTTATAGGCAAAGCTGCGAGCATGATTGGCGGGGCACCGTCAGCGGCATCTATCGTCCTGCGCTATGACCATTCCGGCACCATATCTGCTGTACCTGGGCCATTCGGACGACGAATTCGGCCTGAAAACCTCGCGCGGCCTCGCCACGTTCCGACGCGAGGATTGCGTCGGCGAGTGGCGGCATGACGATTGCCCATTCAGTTTCGACCTGCCGCGGATGGACGCGGCGGCCGGGGCGGCGGCGGGCGCTCGCACGCTGGTGCTGGGCATCGCCAATGCGGGCGGCCGCTTCCCCGAGTGGATGATGGCCGATGCGCTGGCGGCGATCGCGGCGGGGATGAACCTGGCCTGCGGGCTTCACCAGCGGCTGAAGGATGAGCCCCGGCTGGTGGAGGCGGCCAAGGCCGCTGGCGTGCAGCTGTTCGACATTCGTGATCCCCGGCCGGACCTTCCGGTCGGCAACGGCAAGAAGCGGGCGGGCAAGCGGCTGCTGACGGTCGGCACCGATTGTTCGGTTGGCAAGATGTACACCACCTTGTGCCTGCGCGATGCGCTGCGCGCGCGCGGGATCGCCGCCGATTTCCGGGCGACCGGGCAGACCGGCATCCTGATCGCCGGCGACGGCGTGCCGCTCGACGCGGTGGTGGCCGATTTCATTGCGGGGGCGATCGAGGATCTGTCGCCGGCGCGCAGCGACGATGGCTGGGACCTGATCGAGGGGCAGGGTTCGCTGTTCCACCCGGCATTCGCCGGCGTCTCGACCGGGCTGTTGCATGGCGCGCAGCCGCACGCGCTGGTGATGTGCCACGATCCGACCCGCCCGCACATGCGCGGCCTGCCGCATTATCCGCTGGTCGACCTTACCGAGTGCATCGACGCGAACCTGCGCGTCGCGCGGCTGACCAGCCCGGAGGTGCGCTTCGTCGGGATCGCGCTGAACACCGCCAAGCTGGGCGAGGCCGAGGCGCGCGACCTGCTGGCGGCGACGAGCGAGGCGCATGGCCTGCCGTGCACCGACCCGTTCCGCTTTGGTGCCGACCCGATCATCGATCATCTGCTGGCGACCGATGCGCCGAACGCTTGACGCCCGCCACGACGGCTTTCCGCTGCACACCCCGTTCCGCATTTCGCGCGGGGTGAAGACGGTCGCCGATGTGGTGACCGTCACGTTGCGCGAGGGCGAATTGGTCGGGCGCGGCGAGGGCGTTCCCTATCCGCGCTACGGCGAGACGGTCGATGGATCGCTGGCTGCGATCGAGGGCATCCGTGCGCTGATCGAGGGGGGCGCGACCCGCGACGAGATCGCTGCCGCCATGCCGGCTGGCGCTGCGCGCAACGCAGTGGATTGCGCGCTGTGGGATCTGGAAGCGAAGCGCGCGGGTACGAGCGTCGCGGCGCTGGCGGGATGCCGGGCGCCCGAGGCGCTGGCCTCCGCGATCACGATCGGGATCGATACGCCCGAGGCGATGGCGGCGGTGGCGCAGCGCCACACGTCGGTGCCGCTGCTGAAGGTGAAGCTGAACCGCGAGGAAGCGGAGGCGCAGCTGGCCGCCGTGCGCGCAGTGGCGCCGCTGCCGCGGCTGATCGTCGACCCCAATGAAAGCTGGCGTGTCGAGGATGTCGCGCGATGGCAGGACATGTTGCTGGCGCACCGTGTCGACCTGCTCGAACAGCCGGTGCCGGCGGATGATGACGCCGGGCTGGAAGGGCTGGGCAGCCGGATCCCGATCTGCGCCGACGAGGCGCTGCATACCCGTGCGGACCTGCCGCGGCTGCGCGGCCGCTATGATTACGTCAACATCAAGCTCGACAAGACGGGCGGTCTGACCGAAGCGCTGGCGCTCGCCGATGCGGCGCTGGGGATGGGGTTTGGCCTGATGGTGGGGTGCATGGTGTCGTCGTCGCTGGGCATTGCGCCTGCGATGCTGGTCGCGGAGCGCGCGTCGTTCGTCGATCTGGACGGGCCCTTGTGGCTGGCCGCTGATCGCGAGGGCGGGGTGCGCGACGAGGCCGGCTGGATGCAGCCGCCGGCGCCCGGTTTCTGGGGAACGCCCGCGTGACCATCCTGCGTGGATGGTTCGCGATAACTTTGTGGAAGCGGGTGGTGGCCGGGCTGGTGCTCGGCGCGCTGCTCGGCATGTTCTGGCCCGACGCGGCGCCGGCGGTGAAGATCGTCGGCGACCTGTTCGTCCGGCTGATCAAGATGCTGGTCGTCCCGGTCGTGCTGATCACCATCGCCGCGGGCATTGCTGGTCTTGGCGACCCGCGCCGGCTGGGGCCGATCGGCGGGCGCACGATCGGGCTGTTCGCGCTGACGACGCTGATCGCGGTGTCGCTGGGCATGGCGGTCGGCCTGCTGGTCCAGCCGGGCGAGGGGATCGCGCTGGCCGGCGTCGCGCCGCACGTGCTGGGCGCGGCGGTGTCGCCAAGCGACCAGTTGCTGTCGATCGTGCCGGCCAACATCATCGAGGCGCTGGCCCGCGGCGACATGCTGGCGATCATCTTCACCGCCATCCTGCTGGGGATCGGCAGCGTGCTGGCGGGCGAGGCGGGCAAGCCGGTCGTCGCCTTGCTTCAGGGTCTGGCCGCGGTGCTGATGCATATCGTGCGGATCGTGATGGAAGTGACGCCGTTCGGTGTCTTCGCGCTGATCGCCAATGCGGTGGCGGCGAACGGCGCGGCGGTGTTCGTCAATGTTGGCTGGCTGGCGCTGTGCGTCATCGTCGCCTCGCTGGCGCAGATGCTGGTGGTGCATGCGGGGCTGATCGCGCTGGTCGCGCGATTGCCGGTGGTGCGGTTCTTCCGCGGCATCGTCGATGCGCTGGCGATCGCATTCTCGACGGCATCCTCCTCCGCAACGCTGCCTGTGGCGCTGCGGGTGGCGCACGACAATCTGGGCGTTGCGCGGCCGGTTGCCTCAACGGTGCTGCCGCTGGGCGCGGCGATCGGCAAGGACGGGACGGCGATGTACGTCGGGCTGCTGGGTCAGTTCGCGCTTCAGGCGCTGGGCATCATTCCCGATGCGCAGATGCTGGTGGTGATGCTGGCGACGGGTGCGCTGGCGGCGTTCGGCACCGCGCCGGTGCCCTCCGCCTCGCTGTTCATGCTGGCGGCGATGCTGTCGGCGGTGGGCGTATCGCCCGAGCAGACCGCGCTGGTCGTCGGGCTGGTGCTGCCGTTCGACCGGCTGCTCGACATGACGCGCACCGTGCCGTCAGCCTCCGCCAATTTGACCGTCGCGACGCTGGTGGCGAAGGCCGAAGGCGCGCTGGACGAAGCCAGGTTCAGGGGGCGGGTGGTAGAGTGATGGCATCAGCGGTAGGACCTTGCCGGTGAACCTGCGCCATATCGAAATCTTCCATGCCGTGTACGTCAACGGCTCCGTCTCCGCCGCCGCGCGTGCGCTCAACGTGTCGCAGCCGTCCGTCTCCAAGACGCTGCGCCACGCCGAGACGCTGCTCGGCTTCGACCTGTTCCAGCGTACCGGCGGGCGGCTGGTCCCGACCGAGGACGCGCGCAACCTGTTTGCCGACGTCGCCGAGATCCAGGAGCGCGTCCGTGCGCTGCGCGAGGCGGGGCGCAACATGCGCAGCGGTGGTGGCGGGCGGCTGCGCATCTCCGCGCTGCCGAGCCTGGCGCTGGGCGTGCTGCCGATGGCGGTGTCGCGCTTCCTGCAGAAGCACCCCAAGGTGCATTTCGACCTGCAGACCGTCCATCACGACGATCTGCTGCGCAAATTGTACGAGCGCGAGGCGGACATCGCGATCGCGAGCGAACCGCCGCGCGGCGCGGCGCTGAACACCACCTGGCTGGGTGAGGGCGAACTGGTCGTGCTGTATCGCGAGGCTGACATGCCGGACGCGCCGGCGCGGGTGGAGCTGTCCGATCTGGTCGACCGCCCGTTCATCTCGCTGGCGGGAAGTGGCCCGATCGGGACGTTGCTGACCGACGAGCTCGACCGGCTGGGGCTGGAACTGACCGAGGTCGTCGCGGCGCGCACCTTCTATATCGCCGCAGGTCTGGTGCGTGCGGGCGTGGGGGTGACCGTGGTCGACAGCTTCACCGCCGAAGCGTGGATGTGCCCCGGTCTCGCGATGCGGCCGCTGCGCCCGTCGCTGACGTTCGACCTCCATGCGATCCACTTGCTCGACCGGCCACCCTCGGCGCTGGCGAGCGAGTTCCTGGCGGTACTGAAAGAGGAGATTGACGCCGAATGATGCTCGTCCTGCTGCCGTTGCTGGCGATCGCCCACAGTCCTGCGGCTGCTGCGCCCCCCGTTGAGGCGCCGGTCGCCAGTGCGATCGCGCAGGCGGCACAGGGGACGCGGCTGGGGTTGCTGGTGGTCGACGAGGAAGGGCGCGAGGTGGTCGCGATCCGGCCGGACGAGCGATTTGTCCCGGCGTCCAATACCAAGCTGTACACGACGGCGGCGGCCTTTGCCTTGCTGGAGACGAGCGGCGCCGACGAGGCGGCGGGCGCGAGCGTCCGGCTGGAGGATGGCGACGTGATCCTCAGCGGCGCGGGTGATGCGCGGCTGTCGAGCGCGGCGGATTGCACGCGCGATTGCCTGAAGGATCTGGCGGCCGCCGTGGCGCAGAAGACGCGGCGGGTGCGCCATGTGATCGGTGACGACACCGCGTTTCCCGACGAGCGTTGGCCGGCGGGGATGAGCTGGAACAACATGGTCGGGAAATATGGCACCGCCGTTTCCGCGCTGACCATCGACGACAATGAAGTGGCGCTGTCGGTCGCGCCGGGTGCGGTCGGCGGATCGGCAGTCGTGGCCGGCGACGGATATTTCGCGATCGACAACCGGGTGATCACGGTACCGGCCGGGGGCAAAAGATCGATCAGCGCGACACGCCAGCCGGGCAGTGACCTGCTGCGGCTGACCGGAACGATCCCGGCCGGGACGGCGCCATACGAAATGCGGGTGGGGCTGGACGATCCGGCGCATCGCGCGGCGTGGCTGCTGTCCGGGCTACTCCGCGAGCAGGGCGTGACGGTGACCGGCGACGTGGCGGTGCGGCACCGCCCGTTGATGCCGGGCGATGATCCCGACGTTCGCGGCACCGCGCCGGCGGCACGCGCGCCGCAGCCGCAGGTACTGGCCAAGCTGTCGCCGCCGCCGCTGAACGAGGATTTGATCCACACCAACAAGGTGAGCCAGAACCTTCACACCGAATTGCTGCTGCGGCGCGTCGGCGCGGTGGAGGGCAGCGGATCGGTGGCGGACGGGCAGCGTGCGGTTCGCCGGGTGCTCGACCGGGCGGGGCTGTCGCAATGGCAATATGACTTTGCCGACGGGTCGGGCATGTCGAACTACAACCGCGTGACGCCGCGCGGGACGGTGACCCTGCTGCGCTGGGGCGCGACGCAGAAATGGGGCCCGGCATGGCGCGAAACCTTCCCGGTGGCGGGTGTCGATGGCACCTTGTCCAACCGCTTCAAGGGGACACCGCTCGCCGGGCGGCTGTTCGCCAAGACGGGGACGCTGAACGCGTCCAACGCGCTGGCCGGCTATATGACGACGGCGAGCGGGCGCACGTTCACCTTTGCGGCCTATGCCAATGACATGCCGGGCGATGTCAGCGCGACCAAGGCGATCGACGCGGCGCTGGTGGCGGTGGCGGAAGCGAACTGATCGGGTGGCCGGGGCGGTAAGCCCCGGCCGGATCCGACCCGGGATCAGGCGGCGTCGAAGGCGTCGATCAGCGCCTCACCCGTCTCGGGGCGAAGCGTGAAGATGCCGCTGTCGAAGTGGCGCGTCGGGTGGACGCGGTTGGTGAGCAAGGTCCAGGCGAGGCCGCGATCGAAATCGACCCACAGGCCGGTGCCCGTGAAGCCGGTGTGGCCGATCGTACCGGGCGAACAGGATTGCCCGCCCGACCAGCCGGGGAAGCGGATTTCCCAGCCCGCCGTGCGATGTCCCTCCACCGGCGTCCTGATCGCGTCGAGCATCGCGGGGCTGGCGCCGGTGCCGTCGAGCAGCCCTTGCGCGAAGTCGAGCACGCCGTCGATCGTGCCGAACAGGCCGGCGTGGCCGATCGTGCCGCCCATGGCGGAGCAATTCTCGTCATGCACCTCGCCGACGAGGACGCGCCCGCGCCACTGGCAATATTCGGTCGCCACGGCAGGGCCCGGCGGTGGGCCCCAGCTGAGGCCGTTGCCGATCGGGAGGGCGTCGATCCCGGCGCCGGTCAGCCGCTCAAGCGCGATGCCCAGCAGGATGAAATTGATGTCGGAATAGACCGGCGGGCCGTGGCGCCATTCGCGCTGAAGCACGAAGGCGCGCAGGCGCGCGGGATCATCGCCGTACGTGTAGATCGGCTCCACCGCGGGCAGGAAGGTGCGGTGGACGAGGCAGTCGCGGAAGGTGAGCCGCCGTTCGGGGGCGCCGGCGACGTCATATTGCCGCAGGTCGGGGATCGCGTCGGTCAGCGGGCGATCGAGGTCGATCCGCCCCTCGTCGGCCAGCCGAAGGATGAAGCTGGTGGTGGCGATCACCTTCGTCAGCGAGGCGAGATCGAACCAATGGTCGCGGGTCAGCGCCTGTTCCACCGGCACCTTTTGCGCGGCGCCCGTCAGGCGGACAGCGCGTTCGCCGCTTGCCGTGACCAGCCCCAGCGCCGCGCCGGGGATCCGCCCTGATGCCACGGCCTCTGCGGCCGGGCGGAAGGCTTGTTCAACAACGGTATCGATCATGCGTCATCGTCCGGACGGGAATGGATGCGGGCGAGCGCGGGGAGGAACACGATGGTCACCACGCTGAGCGCGCCCGAGAGAAGGAAGAAATTGTCATAGCCGATCGCGCCGACGATCGTGCCGCCAGCGCCGGCGAGGAGGCGCGGGAGCATGAAGGCGAAGCCGGTGAGAAAGGCATATTGCGCGCCGGCGAAGCGCGGATTGACCAGCAGCGACAGGTACACGACGAAGACGGTGCCTGCGAAGCCGTTGCCGAACTGGTCAAGGCCGGTCGCGACGTAGAGCAGCACCTCATCCACCGGTTGCTGCGCCAGCCATACGAAGGCGAAGTTGCCGATGCCCGCGAGCAGCGCGCCGACCGCCAGCGCCCATGTCATGCTCCAGCGGGTGACAAGCCAGCCGGCGAGGCCGACGCCGACGATGCTGGAAAGCAGTGCGACGAGGCTGTCCGCGCGGCCGATCTGGGTGAGCGAATAGCCCAGATCCTTGATCATCGGCTTTGACAGGTTGAGCGCGAGGACGTCGCCCATTCGGTAGAGCGAGACGAACGCCATCAGCACCAGCGCGCCGAAGCCGAAGCGCCAGAAGAAGTTGACAAACGGGCCGAGCGCGACCGAGCGACGCAAGGCAGAGGTGGGCGGCGCGCGGCGGATGCGCGGGAGCGCCGCCGCCATCGCGAGGAAGGGCAACATGCACAGGCCGAGCACCCAGGGGGTGACGTTGGAGCCGGCGTCGATGCCTGCCCCTTCCGCGGCGCGCAGGATCACCCAGCCGACCGCCATGGTGGCCACGGTGGTCAGCGCCAGGATGATGACGCTCGCCAGGATGCCGGTTGCGAGCGAGGTGACCCGCTCCACGTCGCGATCATCCGCGCCCCGCATCGCGGCGAGCACAGGGAAGGGCAGGAAAGCGGCGAGCGCGATGGCGAGATAGGCGAGCGTCCAGCCGCTCCAGTCCGCGAGCAGCAGCGCGCCGCTGCCCGCCGCGACCATCGCGCTGCGATATCCCCACAGGTTGGCGGCGACGATCGGCCCCTGTTCGTCCTGCGATGGAAACAGCTCGATACGCCAGGCGTCGGCGGCGATTTCGAGTGTGGTGGTCCAGAAGGCGAGCAGCACCGCGAACAGGGCGGTGACCGCCAGGCTGCCGTCGCCGGCGGTCAACGCCATGCCGAGCATCGAGGCGAAAATGCCGAGCTGCGCCAGCATCAGCCAGCCGCGCCGCTTGCCATAGAAGCGCGAGAAGCCGGGGACGGCATAGCGATCGAGCAACGGCGCCCAGACAAACTTCAGCGTCGGCAGAAGCTGCACCCAGGCGAAGAAGCCGATCACCGCCAGCGCCACGCCATGCGCCTGCAAGCGCAGCGCGAGCACGGTGGAGAACATGTAGAAGGGCAGGCCAGCGGCAAAGCCCAGCAGCCCGTACAACGCCATGCCGCGCCGGTTGACGGGCGCGCGGGTGATGTCGGCTTGGTCGGGCGCCGCAGCGGCGGCGATATGCGTCATGGCGGGATCGTTCTACGCGACGGCGCTCGCGTCAATCCCGCGACACGCCCGATAGGCGGGCTGCATCACTGGCGGTTATACCGGCGGGGTCAAAGGGAATGGGCCCTCGTGCCCCGGGAGAGACACATTGCCCGCCATGGTAAAATGGTATCTCGGCATCGATGCGGGCGGCAGTCATTGCCGCGCGCGGTTGGTGGATCCGACCGGGCGGGTGGTCGGCACGGGTCACAGCGGCCCGGCCAGCACGCGCCTTGGCATGGAGGCGGTGCGCGCCGCGCTTGAAGAGGTCATCGACCAGGCGATGGCGGCGGCGGGACTGACCGGCGAGGCGCGCGCCGATGTGGCGGCAGGGGTCGGCATTGCGGGGATATCCCGACCGGGCAGCGAGGCCGCGCTCCAGGCGATGCCGCTTGGGCTGGCGCAGGTCGCCTGGACGTCCGACGCGGTGATCGCGAATATCGGTGCGCATGACGGCGGCGACGGCGCGACGCTGATCCTGGGCACTGGCAGCATCGCTCAGCTTCGCGTCGGTGGGGAGGATTCCTCGATCGGCGGATATGGCTTTCCGATTTCGGACGAGGGGAGCGGCGCGGCGCTGGGCCTGTCGGCGATGCGCCATGCGTTGCGCGCGCTGGACGGGCGCAGCGAGCGTACGCCGCTGACCCGTGCGATCACCGCGCGCTTCGACGAAGCGATCCCGCGCGCGATCGCCTGGATGGATCAGGCGGGGCCGGCAGATTACGCCGCGCTGGCGCCGATCGTGATCGACTATGCCGAGCGGGACGATGCGATTGCGCGGTCGATCGTGACCGATGCGGTGGGGCATGTGGAGTGTTTCATCGACACGATCTTTGCGCGTGGCGCGCCCGCCTGCGCGCTGCTCGGCGGGCTTGCCCCGCATCTTCGTCCGTGGCTGCGCGAGCGCACGTCCGCCAGACTGAGCGAGCCGAAGGGAGATGCATTGCACGGGGCGTTGCGGCTGGCGGGCTTTGCCGGTGTCTGGGCGGAGGAGCGTCAATCGTGAGTACCGAAACCGCCGATCCCCGTTACACCGCGATCGATCGCTGGCCGGCGACGAGCGCCGTCGAGGCGATGCTGGAGGGGCAGTTGGCCGCGGTTGCGGCGCTGAAGAGCCAGGTGGCGGCGATTGCTGCCGCGGCGGATGCCGCCGCCCGGCGGCTCGGCGATCACGGGCGGCTGATCTATGCGGGGGCGGGCACGTCGGGCCGGGTGGCCGTGCAGGACGGCGTGGAGCTGTACCCGACCTACAACTGGCCGCGCGAGCGGCTGCTGTTCCTGATGGCGGGTGGCACGCGCGCGCTGATCGAGAGCGCCGAAGGGGCGGAGGATGATCCAGAGGAGGCGCGTGACGCGGTCGCCGCCGCCTCGCTGACGCATGAGGACGTGGTGATCGGCGTCGCGGCGAGCGGGCGCACTCCCTATACGCTGGCGGTGATCGAGGCCGCGCGGGCAGCGGGCGCGATGACCGTCGGGATCGCCAACAATGCCGGTGCGCCGCTGCTGACCGCCGCAGAACACCCAATCCTGGCGGATACGGGAAGCGAGATTGTCGCCGGGTCGACGCGCATGAAGGCGGGCACGGCGCAGAAGGCGGCGCTCAACATGTTCTCGACCACGATCATGGTGTGCCGCGGGCTGGTCCATGCCGGGTTGATGGTCAACATGCGCGTGTCCAACGCCAAGCTGCGCGCCCGGGCGGAGCGGATGATCATGACGATCGCCGGGGTTGGGGCGGAAGCGGCGCGCGATTCACTCGCCGCTGGCGGGGACGATGTACGGCGCGCGGTGCTGATCGCGCGCGGCGCGACCGCGGCGGACGCAGCGGCGTTGCTGGCACGTCATGGTGGCAATCTGTCCGACGCGTTGGAGGCGATGCGGGGCTAGCGCGGGTCGGCGCTGCCCGGAAGCGCCACCGGATAGGGGGTCAGCGTGGCGCGGTTCTCGTCCGCGGCGACTGCGCGGCCGATCATCGGGAAGGCGCGCTGCGGGCAGGCGGTGCGCTCGCACACCTTGCACGCGACGCCGATCGAGGTGGCGGCGGACGGATCGCTGAGGTCGAAACCGCGCGAATAGACCAGCCGATGCGCGTGGCGGATGTCGCAGCCGAGCGCGATGGCGAAGGTCTTGCCCGGTTCGCCAAAGGCGCCGGCGGTGCGGCGGACGGTGCGCGCGACCCACAGGTACGTGCGGCCATCGGGCATTTGCGCGACCTGACGCAGCACGCGGCCGGGCTGGGCGAACGCCTCATACACTTTCCACAAGGGGCAGCTGCCGCCGACGCGCGAGAAGTGGAAGTCGGTCGCCGACTGCCGCTTGGAGATGTTGCCCGCGCGATCGACGCGGATGAAGAAGAAGGGGACGCCGCGCGCCTCGGGACGCTGGAGCGTCGAAAGACGGTGGCAGATCGTCTCAAACCCGACGCCGAAATGGCGGCCCAGCCGCTCGATATCATAGGACTGCGCCTCCGCGGTGGCCAGGAAATCGGCATAGGGGAGGAGCAGCGCGCCGGCGAAGTAATTGGCGAGGCCGATCCGCGCGAGGCGGCGTGCCTCGCTGCCGGTGAGGACGGGGCTGCTGGCGAGATCGTCGATGAGGTCGCCGACCTCAAGGAAGGCCAACTGGGTCGCCATCTGGAACGCCTGCTGCCCGGCCCGCAGGTCGGGTGAAATGTGGAGGATGCGGGTGTCGGGATCGTAGCGTCGCTGCACCGAGCCGGGCTGGGCATGGACGACGCGGATGTCGTGCAGCCGCTGGAGCCGCTCGATCAGCCCGGAATGAACCATGCGCGGGGCGAAGCCGGCCTCGCGATAGAGGCGCTCGGCCGCCTGGTCGAGCGGTTCGATATGGTTGTTATGCGCGTGGAAGAATTCGCGCACCTGTTCGAAGGGCATCCGTGCCGAGCCGCCGGCAAGCCATTGGTTGCCGAGCTGATCGGCCATCGCCTCGGTCCGTTCGATCATCTCGCGGTGGCGGCGCTGGAGCCCGATCAGGGTCCGTGCGACCGCAGGCATGTTGGTGGCGAGTTCGCGGATTTCGGCGAGCGAGATCGGCTCGGGCGCCTCGGCGAGGCTGTCGCGCAGTTCGGTGATGAGGCGCGCTTCCTCATCCTCCGAGAAAAGCTGCACGTCGATGCCGAAGACGGCGTTGATCTTCAGCAGCACCGGCATGGTGAGCGGGCGCTGGTTCTGCTCGATCTGATTGAGGTAGCTGGTCGAGATCCCCAGCGCATGGGCGAGCTCGACCTGCTTCAGCCGACGTTCCTCGCGCAGCCGCCGCAGCCGCACGCCCATGAAGGTCTTCCGCATGTGCGCCTTTGCACCTTTCGCATCCAGCGGCCGGCGGGGAGCCAGCGTTACCGGATGGGGAGCTTAGCGCCTTGCGGATGTTGCGAAAAGGCAGGTGTCTGCCCGGCCGGCGCGTGGCCAGCCGGGTGGACGAGAGGGATCAGCCCTCCTGCGGCATCACCGGCACCACCGTCTTGATGATGCTGGCGTCGAGTTCCTCGAAATCGTGCAGGCCGATCGTGTCGTACAGCTCCTGACGGGTCTGCATCCGGTCGACGTACTTGTGCGTGCCGCCATGTTCCTTGATCGAGGCGTAGAGCTCTGCCTGCGCCTTGTTGGCGACGCGCAAGCTGGAAACCGGCCAGATCACCATCTTGTAGCCCATCTCCTCGAATTCCTTCGCGGTGTAGAAGGGCGTCTTGCCGAATTCGGTCATGTTGGCGAGCAGCGGCACGTTCGGCATCGCCTTGGCGAACTTCTCGAACATCTCGCGGGTGTTGAGCGCCTCGGGGAAGATTGCGTCGGCGCCGGCGTCGACATACATCTTGGCGCGCTCGACGGCGGCGTCGAAGCCCTCAACGCCGGCGGCGTCGGTGCGGGCGACGATGACGATGTCGCGTGCGGCCTTCTTCGCGGCGGCAACCTTGGTCGCCATGTCCATCGCCGAGACGAGGTTCTTGCCGTTCAGGTGGCCGCACTTCTTCGGCAGGATCTGGTCCTCGAGGTGGACAGCGCCGGCGCCGGCATCCTCGAAGGTGCGGACCATGTGCATGACGTTGAGCGCTTCACCATAGCCGGTGTCGCCATCGACGAGCAGCGGCAGGCCCGACGAACGGACGATCTGGCGGATGAAGAAGGCGACTTCATCGACGGTGATGATGCCGAGATCGGGCAGGCCCATCGAGGCGGTCATCGCCGCGCCCGAGAGGTACAGGCCGTCGAAGCCGGCGTTGCGCGCCTGGATCGCGGCCTGGCCGTTGTGCGCGCCGGGCAGCTGGAAGATGCCGGGACGCTCAAGGCCGGCGCGGAAGCGCTTGCCGGCGGATTCGGTGGGGAGGTCGGAGGCGAGGAGGTAAGGCATTGGTCGTCCTTGATTATTCAATGTCTGATTTGGGTACGCTTTCGCGCTTTTGCAGCTTGGCGCGGCCATTTCTGACGCTGGCCGCGTCTCCGATCCTCTCACTTCGTCAGCGGGCGCTTACTTGCGCTCGGCCAGCGGCACCCACTGGAGATCTTCCGGGCCGGTGTAATTGGCCGACGGGCGGATGATCTTGTTGTCTTCGCGCTGCTCGATGACGTGCGCCGCCCAGCCGCTCGTACGGGCGATGACGAACAGCGGGGTGAACATCGCGGTGGGGACGCCCATCATGTGATAGGAGACGGCCGAGAACCAATCGAGGTTCGGAAACATCTTCTTCACTTCCATCATCACCGCCTCGAGGCGATCGGCGATGTCGTACATCTTGGTCGAGCCGGCTTCGTCGGACAGCTTCTTGGCAACGCGCTTGATGACGACGTTGCGCGGATCGCTGATCGTATAGACGGGGTGACCGAAGCCGATGATGACTTCCTTGGCTTCCATCCGCTTGCGGATGTCGGCCTCTGCCTCGTCCGGGTTCTGGTAGCGCTTCTGGATCTCGAAGGCGACTTCATTGGCGCCGCCGTGCTTGGGACCGCGCAGCGCGCCGATCGCGCCGGTGATGCACGAATGCATGTCGGAGCCGGTGCCGGCGATCACGCGGCTGGTGAAGGTCGAGGCGTTGAACTCATGCTCGGCATAGAGGATCAGCGAGGTGTGCATCGCCTGCACCCAGCTCTCCGACGGCTTCTCGCCGTGAAGCAGGTGGAGGAAGTGGCCGCCGATCGATTCATCGTCGGTCTCGACCTCGATCTCCACGCCGTTGTTCGACAGGTGATACCAATAGAGCAGCATCGAGCCGAGGCTGGCCATCAGCCGGTCGGCGATGTCGCGCGCGCCCGGTGCGTTGTGATCGTCCTTCTCCGGCAGCGCGCAGCCGAGCGCCGAGACGCCGGTGCGCATCACGTCCATCGGGTGAGCGGCGGCGGGGAGGGCGGCGAGCGCCTCCTTCACGGCGAGCGGCAGGCCGCGCAGCGCCTTCAGCTTCGCCTTGTACGCCTTGAGCTCGGCCGCATTGGGCAGCCAGCCGTGGACGAGGAGGTGGGCGATTTCCTCGAACTCCGCCGTCTCGGCGAAATCGAGGATGTCATAGCCGCGATAATGCAGGTCGTTGCCGGTGCGTCCGACGGTGCACAGGGCGGTGTTGCCGGCGGTGACGCCGGACAGGGCCACGGACTTCTTCGGCTTGAAGGTGGGAGCGGTGGCGGTGTCGGTCATGCTCTTTCGGTCCTCTTTCTTCTTGTTCGGTCGCCCTGCGGCGGGCGTGTTACAAGCGCTACCGTTCCGGTCGCCGGCATCGACGGACGCCGCGCAAAACGGGACGGGGCGGGTGTCAGAAACTGCCTTCCGGCACGCGCACATGGCCCTCCATGAGGATGCGCGCGCTTCGGCTCATGATTGCCTTCGTCACGGTCCATTGGCCGTCGACCAGCTTCGCCTCCGCGCCGACCCGCAAGGTGCCGGAAGGGTGGCCGAAGCGGACCGCCTGGCGCTCACCGCCGCCCGCCGCCTGGTTGACGAGCGTTCCCGGCACGGCGGCCGCCGTGGCGATGGCGACCGAGGCGGTGCCCATCATTGCATGGTGCAGCTTGCCCATCGACAGCGCGCGGACGAGGAGGTCGATATCCTCGCCCTTCACGATCTTGCCGCTGGAGGAGGGATAGTCGGTCGGCGGTGCGACAAAGGCGATCTTTGGCGTGTGCTGCCGCTTGGCGGCTTCCTCGGGCGACTTGATGAGGCCCATCTTGAGCGCGCCGATCGTGCGCAGCGTCTCGAACCGGCGCAGCGTATCGGGATTGCTGTTGATCGTCTCGCGCAGCTCGGTGCCGGTGAAGCCGATGTCGGCGGCTTGCACGAAGATCGTCGGGATGCCGGCGGTGATCATCGTCGCCTTGAGCTTGCCGCCGGGCACGATTTCCTCCGGCACGTCGAGTTCGTCGACGAGGTTGCCGGTGGGGAACATCGAGCCGCCTTCGTCGCCGTCATCGGCGGGGTCGATGAATTCGAGCACGATCTCGGCCGCCGGGAAGGTGACCCCGTCGAGCTCGAAATCGCCGGTTTCCTGCACTTCCCCATTGGCAACCGGTACGTGGGCGATGATCGTCTTGTTGATGTTCGCCTGCCAGATACGGACCGTGCACATGCCGTTTTCGGCGCGGTTCGCATCGACATAGCCGGCGTGGATCGCAAAGGCGCCTGCGCCGGTGGAGAGGTTGCCGCAATTGCCCGACCAGTCGACGAAGTCGGTGTCGATCGACACCTGACCGTAAAGATAGTCGACGTCGTGATCCGGCTGGCTGCTGGGCGAGACGATGACGCATTTGCTGGTGCTGGACGTCGCGCCGCCCATGCCGTCGATCTGCGCGCCATAGGGATCGGGGCTGCCGATGACGCGCTGGAACAGCTTGTCACGGGCGGGCCCCGGAACCCGGGCGGCCTCGGGCAGATCCTCCAGCCGGAAGAACACGCCCTTGCTGGTGCCGCCACGCATATAGGTGGCGGGGATGCGGACCTGGCCCGCCATCAAGCGGCCTCCGCTTCCGAGGCGAGGAAATCCTGCGCGAAGCGCTGCAGCACGCCGCCGGCCTCGTAGATCGAGACTTCCTCCGCCGTGTCGAGGCGGCAGGTGACGGGCACCTCGATCGTCTCGCCGTTCTTTCGGTGGATGACCAGCGTCAGCTCGGCACCCGGACGACGCTCACCGACGACATCATAGGTTTCGGTGCCGTCGAGGCCGAGCGTCAGTCGCGTGGTGCCCGGTTTGAACTCGCACGGCAGCACGCCCATGCCGATGAGGTTGGTGCGGTGGATTCGCTCGAAGCCTTCGGCGACGATCGCCTCCACACCGGCGAGACGGACGCCCTTCGCCGCCCAGTCGCGCGACGAGCCCTGGCCGTAATCGGCGCCGGCGATGATGATCAGCGGCTGCTTGCGCTGGTGGTAGGTTTCCATCGCCTCCCACATGCGCATGACGACACCGTCGGGCTCGACACGGGCGAGGCTGCCGCGCTTCACCTGGCCGTCGACCACCGCCATCTCGTTGACGAGCTGCGGGTTGGCGAAGGTAGCGCGCATGGCGGTGAGGTGATCGCCACGGTGGGTGGCGTAGGAGTTAAAGTCCTCCTCCGGCACGCCCATCTTCGCCAGATACTCGCCCGCCGCTGACGAGGGCAGGATCGCGTTCGAGGGCGAGAGGTGGTCGGTGGTGATGTTGTCCGGGAGGATGGCGAGCGGACGCATCCCCTTCAGCGTGCGCGGGTGTGCAGCGAGCGCGCCGACACCCTCGGTATCCCAGTAAGGCGGGCGGCGGATGTAGGTCGACATCGGGCGCCAGTCATAGAGCGGGCTGATCTTTTCCGCGGAGCGGGCGCGGGCGCCGAACATCGGCTCATAGACCTTGCGGAACTGCTCCGGCTTCACGTGCGCGGAAACGATCGCGTCGATTTCCTCATCGGTCGGCCACAGATCCTTGAGGCGGATCTCCTTGCCGTCGACGACGCCGAGCACGTCCTGCTCGATATCGAAGCGGACGGTGCCGGCGAGCGCATAGGCAACCACCAGCGGCGGCGAGGCGAGGAACGCCTGCTTGGCATAAGGATGGATGCGGCCGTCGAAGTTGCGGTTACCCGAGAGGACCGCGGTGGCATACAGATCGCGGTCGATGATCTCCTGCTGGATCTTCGGATCGAGCGCGCCCGACATGCCGTTGCAGGTGGTGCAGGCGAAGCCGACGATGCCGAAGCCGAGCTTCTCGAGTTCGGGCAACAGGCCGGCCTCCTCCAGATAGAGGCGCGCGACGATCGAGCCGGGCGCGAAGCTGGTCTTCACCCACGGCTTGCGCACGAGGCCAAGGTCGTTGGCCTTTTTCGCCACGAGGCCGGCGGCGACGACGTTGCGTGGATTCGACGTGTTGGTGCAGCTGGTGATCGCGGCGATGATGACCGCGCCGTCCGGGAGCAGCCCCTGGCGTTCCTCTTCCTGCGCAGCCTCAAGCCCGACGGCGATGCCGCTTTCCTCCAGCGCGGAGGTGGGCAGGCGGCGGTGCGGGTTGGACGGGCCGGCGAGGTTGCGCACCACGGTCGACAGGTCGAATTCGAGCACGCGCTCATACTGCGCGGTCTTCAGCGCGTCGGCCCACAGGCCCGTGTGCTTGGCGTAGGTTTCGACCAGCTTCACCTGCTCCGGCTCACGCCCGGTGAGGAGGAGATAGTCGATCGTCTGCTGATCGATGTAGAACATCGAGGCAGTGGCGCCATATTCCGGGCACATGTTGGAGATGGTGGCGCGATCGCCGATCGTCAGGCTTTCCGCGCCGTCGCCGTAGAATTCGAGCCACGCGCCGACGACCCGCTCCTTGCGGAGGAATTCGGTGATGGCGAGGACGATGTCGGTCGCGGTGATGCCGGGCTGGCGCTTGCCGGTGAGCTTCACACCGACGATGTCGGGGAGGCGCATCATCGACGCGCGGCCGAGCATCACGGTTTCGGCCTCGAGCCCGCCGACGCCGATGGCGATGACGCCAAGCGCATCGACGTGCGGCGTGTGGCTGTCGGTGCCGACGCAGGTGTCGGGGAAGGCGACGCCGTCGCGCAGCTGGATCACCGGCGACATCTTTTCCAGATTGATCTGGTGCATGATGCCGTTGCCGGCGGGGATCACGTCGACGTTCTGGAACGCCTCCTTGGTCCATTCGATGAAGTGGAAGCGGTCCTCGTTGCGGCGATCCTCGATCGCGCGGTTCTTCTCGAACGCCTGGGGATCGAAGCCGCCATGCTCCACCGCGAGGCTGTGATCGACGATCAGCTGAGTCGGGACGACCGGGTTCACCTTGGCCGGATCGCCGCCCTTGTCGGCGATCGCATCGCGCAGGCCGGCGAGGTCAACGAGCGCGGTCTGGCCGAGGATGTCGTGGCAGACGACGCGGGCGGGATACCAGGGGAAATCGAGATCGCGCTTGCGCTCCACGATCTGGGTCAGTGCATCGGTGAGCAAGGCGGGATCGCAGCGGCGCACCAGCTGCTCGGCGAGGACGCGCGAGACATAGGGCAGACCGTCATAGGCACCGGGGCGGATCGCCTCGATCGCCTCGCGCGTGTCGAAGAAATCGACACTGGTGCCGGGGGGCGTGCCGGGAAGCTGTTTGCGGAATGCTTTGTTCATGGGCGAATCTCTACCTGGCGTTGCTCGGCGCACAGGAACGAGGCTCTAACCCGGGCGTGCGCGTCGCGTCGTACGATCACGGTCCCTTCATTTGTGCATTATCCGCAAAGACGCAACCCACGCGCCGCGCCTAAAGGGCGAAGATCGGCGGACGCGTGCTGCTGGTGCTGCGAACTTTGCGAAGATCGCGCTTTTGCCCTCCGGCGCGACTTCCCGTATATCGCCGCGCCATGACCGAGATCGAACGCCCCCTGCTGACCCCGCCTGAGGGCCACAAGAAAGTGCTGCTGCACAGCTGCTGCGCGCCATGTTCCGGCGAGGTGATGGAGGCGATGACGGCGAGCGGGATCGATTACACGATCTTTTTCTACAACCCGAACATCCATCCCAAGGAAGAGTACCTCCTGCGCAAGGAGGAGAATATCCGCTTCGCCGAGAAGCATGACGTGCCGTTCGTCGATGCCGATTACGACACGGTGAACTGGTTCAAGCGCGCCAAGGGCATGGAGCAGGAGCCCGAGCGCGGCATCCGTTGCACCATGTGCTTCGACATGCGGTTCGAGCGCACCGCGCTATATGCGCATGAGAATGGCTTCCCCGTCATCACCTCGTCGCTGGGCATTTCGCGCTGGAAGAACATGGCGCAGATCAACGATTGCGGCGAGCGCGCAGCATCGCATTATCCCGACCTCAGCTATTGGACGTTCAACTGGCGCAAGGGCGGCGGCGCGGCGCGGATGATCGAGATTTCCAAACGCGAGCATTTCTACCAGCAGGAATATTGCGGCTGCGTCTATTCGCTGCGCGACACCAATGCGCATCGCGTGTCGCAGGGGCGGCCCGAGATCGAGATCGGGAAGCTGTTCTACGGTGCCGACGAACCGTCCTGAGCCAGCGCGGCGATTTGAGGGTGCGGCGTCGGTCGCTGGCGGCGGAAGCCGCAGGCGGGCGGCCGATAGCTGGTCCCGCCATGCGGCATCGCGCCAGTAGGCGTCGGGCGCGACCGCGACGTATCCGCTCAGCGTCGGCGTCATCGGCGTCTGACCCTTTCTTGCCATTTCGTGCGTTTCGGTTCGATCCGGCGTTTGTGACCAAGGGGGAATACGCGCGATGACCATAGCCGCCGCTTGCCTCGGCTTCCCGCATGAGGCGCAGCATGGCGACGTGGCGGCAGCGGTGGAGGACTATCGCGCCGGCCGGATCAGCGCGGCGGATTTGATCGATCTCGGCCGCCGGGCGCGCGCGGCCGCCTGGCAGCGGCAGCGGCAGGCGGGGATCGAGGTCATCCCCTGCAACGATTTCTCCTTTGCCGGTCAGCTGCTGGATACCAGCATCATGCTGGGCGCCGTGCCTGAGCGGTTCCGTGCGGCCGGAGAACCTGGGTCGCTGGACCTGTATGTCGCGATGGCGGGTGGTTTTCTTGAGGGCGAGGGCGCTGCGCTGCCGACGGTGGAGCGCGGGGCCGGTCGGGCGCGATGGTTTGACAGCGACCATCAGCGGATCGTCCCGGAAGTGTCGGCCGACCAGCATTTCAGTCTCTCGACCAGCAACGTGCTGGATGCGTTCAACGAGGCCAAGGCGCTGGGGTATCACTGCCGGCCAGTGATCCTCGGGCCGGTGACGTTCCTGCACCTCGCGCGGTCACGCGAGCCGGGGACCGAGCCATTGTCGCTGCTGCACCGATTGCTGCCGGTCTATGCCGAGCTGCTGCTTCAATTGAAGCTCGCCGGGGCCGATTGGGTGCAGATCGACGAGCCGGTGCTGGTGCTGGATTCATCGCCGGCCGTTCGCGCGGCGCTGCGCACGACCTATTGGGCGCTGGCCGGGAGAGGCGCGCCGAAGATCATGCTGGCGAGCTATTTCGGTGCGATCGGTGACAATCTGGATGCGGCGCTGGGGCTGCCGGTCGCGGGGCTGCACCTCGATCTGGTGGCTGCACCCGGGCAATTGGCGCAGGTGATGCGGGGCGGGCGGCTTGACCTTGTCCTGTCGCTCGGCGTCGTCGACGGGCGGGGTGGCGAGCCGGCGCACCTGTCGGCGATCCTCGACCAGCTGGAGCCGCTGGTCGGCAAGGTGACGGTGCAGATTGCGCCCTCGTGCTCGCTGGCGCATGCGCCCGTGGACGAGGGGCTGCCGGCTGGCGCCCGGCTGGTCGCCGCGATGCAGCGGCTGGACGAGGTGACGACGCTGCGCACCGCGCTGCGCAGCGGGCGCGGGCGGGTCCAGGATTATCTGCAGGCCAATGCCGCGGTCGTCGCCGCTCGGCGTGCGGCGACCGGCGTGACCGGTCAGGCCATTTCGAACCAGACCGGTGAGTCCGCGAACAGCGATGCGACGTCGCGCTCCTCGCCGCTGTGGAAGCGGATCGCCCCCGTCGACTGACGCCCGTCCAGCGCCAGTGCGCAGCGGAAGATCACATCGCCGTGCCGTCGCTCGAACGCGAGCAGGCGGTCGGTGCCGTCGACACTCGCAGGATCGTAGCTGCCGCGCGCGAACACATCCGGATGCTCCCGGCGCAGGTTCAGGAGGGTGGCGATCAGCCGAAACTTGGCGGGTGGGTGATCGAGTGCCGCGATGCGCGCGTCATAATCGACCGGACGCCGATTGTCGGGATCGACGAGGCTGAGGTCGGCGAACTCCGTCCCCTGATACAGGTCGGGCACGCCGGGCATGGTGCAGCGAAGCGCGGCCTGGACGAGGCTGTGGCGGGTCGCCGCCGGGGCGATCTCTGCCAGAAAGGCGGTGATCGAGGCGCGGAATGAGGGGCTGTCGATCAGGGTGAGCGCGAGGTCGTTGCAACGCGCCTCGTAGCTTTCGTTCGGCGCTTCCCACGAGGAGCGCAGCTTCGCCTCGCGCAGCGCCTTCGTCTGCCAGGCGGTGATTCGATCGCCGAACGATGCGTCGAGGGTGTCCGGCCAGGCGCCGAGCAACGTCTGGAACAGCATGTAGCGGTCACCACAATCGACACCATGCGATAGCGGCTCTGCGATGGCCTCCCAGTCACTGACGATCGCACCCCATTGGTCGGGGACGGCACTGAGCACCGCCAGGCGCGCGCGGCTATCCTCGCCGCGCTTGTGATCGTGCGTCGCAGTGGTGAGCATGGCGGTTGGCCAGTCGCGGGCGCGGGCCTGCATGCGCAGGTGGAAGGCGGACGGCTCCAGCGCCATGTGCCCGGCGTCGAAGCCGACGTCATTGCGGGAGAGAAGGCGGCCGTAGCGGTAGAAGGCGGTGTCCTCGAGCGCCTTGGCGGCGATCGGGGCGGAGAGCTGCTGAAAGCGGCGGACCGGGTCGGCGTGGTTTCCCTCGCCAGCGAGCCAGCGCAGGACCAGATCGACGACCGGCATTTCGCCTGGCGGCACGTGCGGCGCGACGCGCAGGCGCACGGTGGCGCGCACCTCCGCGTCGGTTGCCGGGGGTGTCGGGCCGTAGGTGCGATATACCGGGAAGATCCATAGCAGGCGTTCCAGCGCACGGCGCAGCATGCCGCGCGTGATCCCGTCCGGGGCTATGGCGGCAAAGGCGTCGACGCACTGTTCGAGCTGGCCGCTGAACTGCCAGGCGAGAAGTTGTTGGCGGGCGAGCAGCTCCTCCGCCGCCAGATCAGCCCGCCGGCCGCTGATGTCGTGCCACAGGCAAGCGAGCGGTGCGGCGCCGGATGGATGATGAAGCAGCGCGGCTGCTTCCTCCATGAAATCATAGCCGCTGGTGCCATTTACCGCCCAATCCTGCGACAGCACCTCACCGACGCCGAGGATCTTTTCGATCACGATCCAGGCGTCCTCGCCCAGCCGGGCACGCAGGGCGCGGCAATAACCAAGCGGATTGGTGAGCCCATCCACATGGTCGATCCGCACGCCGTCGATCAGACCCTCATCGTGCAGCCGGAAATACAAGGCGTGAGTCATCGCGAAGACCGCGGGGTCCTCCACCCGGACGCCGGCGAGTTCGTTGATGGCGAAGAAGCGGCGCCAGTTCAGATCGTCATTGGCGGTGCGCCACGAGGCGAGGCGGTAATGCTGGCGGTCGAGCAAGGCTGCGAGTGGTTCACGACCGGCGCTCGCCTGATCCTCATCGCGCAAGGGGAGGCGGCGTTCGCCATAGAGGCTCAGCCAGTGGCGGCCGTCGTGACGGTCCAGCGTGATGGCGCCGTCCGCCAGTGCCTCGTCCAGCGGGCCGCCGAGCACGGGCAGCAGGATGGGGCGGGACCAGTCGATATCGAAGATCGCGGCGTAAGGGCTTGATTGGCCGCGGAGAAGCAGGTCGTTCCACCATGCGTTAGTGTCCCCGGCGACGCCCATATGATTGGGGACGATGTCGATGATGACGCCCATGTTCCGCGCGCGAAGCGCGGCCACGAGCCGGCGAAAGCCGGCCTCGCCGCCAAGCTCCGGATTGATGCGCGTGGGGTCGACCACGTCATAGCCGTGGGTCGATCCGGGCGCGGCGGTGGTGATCGGGGACGCGTAGATGTGGCTGATGCCGAGCCGGTCGAGATAGGGCACGATCGCCTCCGCATCGGCGAAGGTAAAGCCGCGGTGAAATTGCAGGCGATAGGTGGCGCGCGGGATCATCCAGGTCTCTTTTCGGACAGCATATGGGTGCGCCGCTGTACGTCAGGGCGGGCGAGGAGCGTGTCGGTCGCGCCGGGCATACGGCGGCGCCAATTGGGATGCTGGTCGATCGTGCCGGGAAGGTTGGGCTGTTCCTCGAGGCCGAGGAGATCCTCCAGCGGGAAGATGGCGAGCGGGGCGGGGGCGTCCGCTACCGCGTGCAGGATTTCATTGACCGGCGCGGCAGCGGGTATTGGCACTAGATCAATGATCTGCACGAGAGACTTGCGTTCATTTGCGCGGTGCGACGTCGCGGCGGTATCGACCATGCCAGCGATGCGCGCGCGCCAATCGATGTCTCGCCCCACCCACCAGCCGGCGAGCGTCGGCGTATCATGGGTGCCGGTCATGGCGACCGCATCGGCATCCCAGCGCGAGGGAGGGATGAAGGCGCCTTGCTGGTCGCGCTCAAAGGGGAGGACGCGCATGCCGAGCATGCCGCGGCGGGAGAGGTCCGCACGCAGGCCGGCCGGGACGGTGCCGAGATCCTCCGCTATCACGATGGCGTTGGCCCGATATGCCTCGATCGCCACGATATTCTTGAGTGTGTCGCCGGGCATGGTGAGGTAGGCGCCGTCCGCCGCGGTGCCGCCGTCGGGAACGATCCACAGGTGGTCAAGACCGATGGCGTGATCGATGCGCAGGCCGCCCGCATGTCGAAGAGCCGTGCGTATCGTCTTGATAAATGGGGCAAAGCCGCCGCGGCGGAGGGCATAGGGATCCAGCGCGGAAATACCCCAATTCTGGCCGTCGGGACCGAGCGGATCGGGGGGCGCGCCGATCGAGACTCCGCTGAGCAGGTCGGTGCGGCGGCTCCAGCCGTGGCTGCCGGCGCGATCGCTGCCGACGGCGAGGTCGGCGATGAGGCCGATCGACATGTCGCCGCGCGCACTTTCCTGCGCGTTTGCAAGACCTTGGTCGGCGAGCCATTGAAGGAAGATGAAGAAGGAAACCTCGTCCTGATGCTCTGCGGCGAAGCGGGCGACGGCGGGGGCGGCGGGATCGTGATAAGCGGTCGGCCAGTCGGGCCAGCCGATGCCGCCGAGCTGAAAATGCAGGGTATCGAACAGCGCGTGGGCGGTGAGATCCGGGCCGTGTTCGGCCTCATAGGCGGCGGCGATGGCCTGGTGGCGGCTCAGATCGGCCAGATAGACGCGGCGCAGATGGGCGAGGCGATCGGAGAGGGCGCCGGGCCAGTCGATGAGGTCGCCGGAAGGTTCGTCGGGGAAGGGCATCCCGAGCGGCGACGGATCGGCCAGCATCACATTGTGGAACAGCCGCGAGGAGGGCGCGTAGGGGCTGAAGCGATTGGGATCGGCCG
This sequence comes from Chlorella sp. CH2018, assembly GCA_009928355.1. Taxonomy (NCBI): domain Eukaryota; kingdom Viridiplantae; phylum Chlorophyta; class Trebouxiophyceae; order Chlorellales; family Chlorellaceae; genus Chlorella; species Chlorella sp. CH2018. The sequence goes on along the minus strand of VIYQ01004046.1, from coordinate 152,804 downwards.
GAAAGAGCGCGTGGGTCGGGCTGATCGCGAGCGCCGCGGCACCGGCGTGGCCGAAGGCGGCTGCGGCGGCGGCGAGGGTGCCGTAGTCGCCGTAAAAGGTCGCGCGGTCGTCGCGGAGCGCGGGGATCTGTACCGACGCGCCCCAGCTACGGGCGGGAACCGGGGGGCAGCGGGGTGGAGCGACGGCGATCGTGTAACGACGATGCCCGGCGATCAGCGTATGATAACCGACCGGGTCGATCGGCGCTGCGATACCATTCGGAGCAATCGTCAATGGGCGCGTCGTCCCGTCCTCCAGCACCAGTTCGGCAGTACCAGCGGGCGCATCGGGCAGCGAGAGGGGCGCGCCGGCCGTCACCGAGACGAAGGGGGTGCCGGAGGGCGTCGGATCGAGCCGGGCGAGAAGCGCCTCAAGCACCGCATCGTCCACCCGCTGCGCGCGGCCGCTGGCGTCGGTCCAGTCGCGCTTGAGCCCGGCGGCGGCAGCGGCGGCGTGAAGATCGCTCATTCGGCCCACGCGGCGAAGCGTTCGTCGGTGGTGAAGATCGAAGGTGATCCAGCGTCCTGCGGCAAGGGCGCCGGCGCGTCGGCGAGGTCGATCGCGAGCGTCAGTTGCCTGCCGTTGCCGAGACGCCAGCGGGCGATGACGGCAGCATCCCCCAGCACCTGCGCGCCCAGGGCGACCGCGCCGGGCAGATGGGGCACGATATGTTCGTGGCGCAGCGCGAGCAGGTCACGGTAGAAGGTGCGCCAGGCGAGGGCATCGCTGCCGGGTTGCGGATGGGATTGCGCGAACGTGTCCGGCGCGTTGGGATCGGGGATGCGTTCGCGCGCGTCCGGATCGGCGAAGGCGGCGAACTTGGCGAATTCGCGCCGGCGGCCCTCGCGAACCGCGTCGGCAAGCTCGTCATGGAAATCGGTGAAGAAGAGGAACGGGCTGTCGCTGCCCTCCTCCTCGCCCATGAAGAGCAAGGGGATCTGCGGGGCGAGCAGCATCAGCGCGGTGGCGGCGCGCAGCTTTGCCGGGTCGGTGAGCCGGGTGAGCCGCTCGCCAAGCGCGCGGTTGCCGACCTGATCGTGGTTCTGGAGGAAGCTGACGAAGCGGGTGGGCGGGAGATGCGCGCTGGGCGTGCCGCGCGGGCGGCCGTCCTGATTGGGCGAGGGATCGCCCTGATAGATGAAACCTTCACTGAGCGCGCGGGCGAGCCGTTCGGCGGGGCGATCGGCAAAGTCCGCGTAATAGGCGCTGGTCTCGCCGGTCAGCAGGACATGCATGACATTGTGGAAATCGTCGTTCCACTGCGCGTCATAGCCGTCGGCGTGGAGGCGTGCGGCGTCATTATGTTCGTTCTCGAGCACGAGATGGACGTGGCGATCGGGCAGCGACGCGCGGATCTCGGCAGCCATGGCATCGAGGAAGGCGGGGTTGTCGATCGCGTGGACGGCATCGAAGCGGAGGCCGTCGAAGCGATAATCGCGCAGCCACATCAGGGCATTGTCGATGAAGAAGCGCGCCACCGGAGCCTCGTCCACCGCCACTGCTCCGCCCCAGGGGGTCGCCACGTCGCGGTGGAAAAAGCGATCGGCATAGAGGCCGAGGTAGTTACCGTCGGGGCCGAAGTGGTTGTACACGACGTCGAGAAAGACGCTGAGGCCGAGTTCGTGCGCCGCGTCGATCAACGTGCGCAGCTCGGCGGGGGAGCCATATGCCTCATGCACGGCATAGGGCAGGACGCCGTCATAGCCCCAGCCGCGGTCCCCGGCGAAGGCGTTGATTGGCATGAGCTGGATCGCGGTGACGCCGAGCGCGGCGATGACGGGGAGCCGCTGGGTAACGCCGCTGAAGCCGCCGAGCGTGCCGGCGTGAAGCTCCATGATGACCATCTCGTGCCACGGCCGCCCGCGCCAATGGGGTACCCGCCAGTCATGGCTGTGATCGGGAACGATGCTCCAGCCGTGCACCCCGCCATGCTGGCGGCGCGATGCGGGATCGGGGACGGGCGTGTCGCCGATGTGGAAGCGGTAGCGGGTGCCGGGGCCGCCGGGGTGATCGGCGACGTGCCAGCCATCGTCCTGCGGCGTCATCGGCAGATGCGTGCCATCGCAGTCGAGGACGACCTGCGGCGCACCGGGCGCCCAGAGGCGGAAGCGCGTGGCGCCGCCGGGCAGCGGCTCCGGACCCCAGGCGTTCAATCCTCCCATGCGCTGGTCCAGCTGAGGAGGACGGCGCCCTGCGGCGCTACCTCATATTCACTGCCGATGTCGATTTCGCCCTGATCGGGCCTGGCGCTGTCGATCAGAACCGTGCGCTTCGTGTCGGGCTTCGGCAGGTGGAAGACGACGGGATCGCTGCTGGCGTTGAGGAGCAGCGACACTGCCTGCACCTCGCCGGCATCGTTCATTGCGGCGCGGCGCATCATCAGCGCGCGGCCTTCGGGGTTCTGCCAATCCTCGTCGCTGAGCCGCTCACCCCGTTCATCCCACCATTCGACATCGTTGACGCCATGGCCGGGCGAATCCTGTCCATAGAGGAAGGTCGGCGCGCGCAGCACGGGGTAGCGGCGGCGAAGTTCGGTCAGGCGGGCGGTGAAATCGATCTGCTGCTGGCCCTCCGGCGTGGCGGCGGCGGTCCAGTCGAGCCAGCTGATCTCATTATCCTGGCAATAAGCGTTGTTGTTGCCTTGCTGCGTGCGGCCGAATTCGTCGCCGGCGACCAGCATCGGCGTGCCGAGCGAGGCGAGCAGCGTCGTCAGCATCGATCGCATGACGCGGCCGCGCGCGTCGTTGATCGCGGGATCGTCCGTCGGCCCCTCCACGCCCCAGTTGCGCGAATGATTGTTGTCATGGCCATCGCGATTGTCCTCGCCATTCGCCTCATTGTGGCGATGTTCGTACATCACCGTGTCGGCGAGGGTGAAGCCGTCATGCGCGACGAGGAAATTGACGCTGGCCCAAGGGCGGCGCGAACGGCGGTCGAAGAGATCGCCCGAGCCCGACAGGCGTGCGGCGAGATCGCCGCGGGTGCCGGGATCGCCCTTCCAATAGCTGCGCACCGTATCGCGGTACTTGTCGTTCCATTCGGCGAAACCGGGCGGGAAGTGGCCGAGCTGATAGCCGCCGGGGCCGACATCCCATGGCTCGGCAATCAGCTTCAGCCGGCTGAGCACCGGATCCTGCCGGACCACATCGAAGAAGGCGGCGCCGGGATCGAAGCCGGTTGCCTCGCGCCCCAGGGTGAGGCCGAGATCGAAGCGGAAGCCGTCGATGCCGAAGCTGGTCGCCCAATAGCGCAAGCTGTCAGCGACCATCTGGATCACGCGCGCCTTGCTCATGTTGAGCGTGTTGCCGGTGCCGGTGTCGTTGATCGTGTAGCGCGGGTTGTCGGCGACGAGGCGATAGTAGCTGGCGTTGTCGAGGCCGCGCCATGAGAGCGTCGGGCCCTTTTCCGAACCTTCGCAGGTGTGGTTGTACACCACGTCCATGATGACTTCGATCCCGGCCTGGTGGAGGCGGAAGACCGCGCGGCGAAGCTCGTCCTGCTGCTCGCGCGCCATATAGGCCTGTTCGGGGGCGAAGAAGCCGAGCGTGTTATAGCCCCAATAGTTGCGCAGGCCCTTTTCCTGCAGGAAGCGATCCTGGGTGAAGGCCTGTATCGGGAGCAATTCGATCGCGGTGACGCCGAGCCGCTGGAGGTGGCGGATGACGGCGGGGTGGCCGAGCGCGGCATAGGTGCCGCGATCGCGCGCGGGCACTTCCTCCATCAGCTTGGTCAGACCCTTGATGTGCGCCTCGTAGATCACCGTTTCCGACCAGGGCGTGTTGGGGCGGCGATCGCGCGACCAGTCCCAATGATCGTCTACCACCACCGCCTTGGGCATGGCGGCGGCGCTGTCGCGCCGGTCGAAGGAGAGATCCTCTCGCCGGGAGCCGATGCGATAGCCGTGGAGCGCATCGGTCCAGCGGATCTGGCCGTGGAGCTTTCGCGCATAGGGATCGAGCAGCAGCTTGTTGGGATTGAAGCGGTGCCCCGCCTCCGGCTCATAGCGGCCGTGCGCGCGATAGCCGTAGAGGAGGCCGGGTTCGACGTCGGGCAGATAGCCGTGGAACACCTCATCGGTGCATTCAGGGAGCCAGAAGCGCTTGATCTCGCGCTTGCCGGCGGGATCGAAGATGCACAGCTCGATCGCATCGGCATTGGCGGAGAAGACCGCGAAATTGACGCCGAGGCCGTCAAAGGTGGCGCCGAGCGGGTGGGGAGAGCCGGGCTGGAGCCGGTCGATCGAAGGAAGCAATGCGCGAGCCTCGCTGCAGGACGGTGATGGACGCGGGAGTGACAGGCGAATGCGGCCGATCGTGCCGCACCGCAGGGGCGTGGGGCACGCGCCGGTGGCCGTTGAGGGGCGGCCGGGGAGTGGGGCGGGTGCGCCGCCCGCGGCTTCAGGTCACCGCCTTGATCAGGCCTTTGCCGCGGCGTGGTTTTCGCGCCGGGGCGGGTTCGGTGGAGGCGGGACTGGTAGATGCAGGCGCCGCCACCGCGCGATCCTCGACGCCGGTATCGGCAGGTTCGCCGAAGGGGAGGTCGGCCGCAGTGCCGGGGAGCAGCGCATCCTCCTCCGATGCGGCGGGCGCATGCTCCTGCTCGGCGCGCGACCAGTGATCGTGGGCGCGCCCCTCGGGCTCACCTTCCTCCTGCCAGATCCGGTAGGCGCGCTGCCGGATCAGCTCTTCGCGGTCGTCCGCCATGATCATTCTCCCCATCTGATCGCCCTCCAACGCGCCGCGCGGGGAAACGACGCGAGGTTGGGAACAAAATCTTGGTTTGGCAGGAAAAAGCCGCCGATGCGGGGCGATCAGCGGCCGTAGGGGTTCTTGAGCGCGGGGATCCAGCCAGCGGACGGCGCGCCTGAGGGGGCGGCGCTGGGGGACGCCGCGGGGCGAGGCGCGACGGCGGCGCGGGCGCGGGCGGCATCGGGATCGATCGGCTCGGCGAACTTGATCCCGGCCTGTCCGTCACGTGCCCAGACTACGGTGGCGGCGACCGCCTGCAGCGCGCCGACGCTGACGAGGATCGTCGCGCCCGCCTGCAACCCCGTCGCCTGATCGAGCCGGACGCCGCCGGTCGACAGGTCGCGGACGCGGTGGCGGGTGGGGGCGCCGCCGCCGAACCGCTCTACCGTGGCGCCGAGGAACACGCTGTTACGCGGCGCGCGCGCGATCATTTCGCGGCCGGGCGTGGCATCGGCGGCGCGCGCGTGATCCTCGGGCGGCTGCGGATCGGTCATGCGGCGGTAATTGGGAATTTTGCCCCGGTCGCGCAAGCGGATCGTCGCGGGCGCAAATCACCCCTTGTGATGTTATCACGTCGCGGTTAGGGAGCGGCGATCCAGGGAGGGACCACGTTGAAGATCTTTGCCGTTCTGCTGGCCGGTACCGCGTTTGCCGCCACCCCCGCACTTGCCCAGTCCACCGAACAGCCGGCCGATACGCCGGCACCGACCGCCGGCACCGCAGGCGGCAGGAATGACAGTGCGCCGACCCGGACGGGCCATGTGGAAGCCGACAATGACATTGTCGTCAGCGCGCCGTTCGTCCGGGATCTCAACCTGTTGGCGGGCAAATCTGTTGTCGCTGGTGATGAACTTGTCCGCGATCTGCGGCCGCAGATCGGCGACACGCTGACGCGCCAGCCGGGCGTCTCCGCCACCTCGTTCAGCCCCGGCGCGTCGCGCCCCGTGCTGCGCGGTTTCCAGGGCGAGCGCGTGCGGGTGCTGACCGATGGGCTGGGGTCGCTCGACGTGTCCAACACCTCCACCGATCATGGCGTGACGATCGACCCGCTGACGGCGGAGCGGATCGAGGTGCTGCGCGGCCCGGCGGTGATGCTGTTTGGCAGCCAGGCGATCGGCGGTGCGGTGAACGTGATCGATCGGCGCATCCCGCGCGGCGTGCCCGAACATGGCTATCACGTCGATGCGATCGGCACCTATGGCTCGGCGGCGAACGAGCGGAGCGGCGGCGCAGGCGTCGACGTGGCGCTGTCGTCGCAGATCGTGGCGCATGTCGATGGCAGCTATCGCAAGTCCGACGACCTTCGCATCGGCGGCTATCAATTGTCGCCGACGCTTCGCCGCGAGCAGCTGTCCATCGCCGCCGAGGAAGCGGCCGAGGGGCATATGGAGGAGGCCGCCGAGGCCCGGGCGCTGGCCAATCGGCGCGGGCGGCTGCCCAACAGCGGGACCGAGACCTATACGCTGGGCGCTGGCCTCGCGCTGATCAACGAGGGGGGCAGCCTGGGCTTCTCCGTTGGCTATTACGACAGCAAATATGGCGTGCCGGAGCGGCCCGGGGCGTCGCACCTGCATGGCGGCGACGATCATGACCATGACCACGATCACGACCACGACCACGACCATGATCATGATCATGGCGAGGAAGGGCATGACCACGGCGACGTGACGATCGCGATGAAGCAGTTCCGCGCCGACATGCGCGGCGAAGTGATCGCGGGCGGCGACTTCCTCGACCGCATCCGCTTCCGCGCCGGCTTTGCTGATTATGAGCATACCGAATTCGAGGGCGCCCAGGTTGGCACCGTGTTCAATTCGCAGGCCTTCGAGGGGCGTGTCGAGCTGGTTCAGGCGGATCGCGGCGGCTGGCGCGGTGTGACCGGATTCCAGGGATTTACGCGTGACTTCTCAGCGGTGGGCGCAGAAGCGTTCGTTCCGCCCAACGTGACCGACCAATATGGCCTGTTCACGCTGCAGGAGATCAACCGGGGTAACTGGGAGGTCGAATTTGCCGGCCGCTATGAACATGCGGCGGTGCGATCCAGCGCGGTGCGCGTCGGCCCGGAAGAGGACGCGCCGGTGGTTGGCGTCAGCCGCAACTTTAACGCCTTCTCCGGCGCGCTTGGCCTGTCCTATGCCGTGGCGCCGGAAGTGCGCATCGGGATCAACGGATCGCGCGCCGAGCGTGCTCCGTCGGCGGAGGAATTGTTCTCCAACGGGCCGCACATCGCAACGCAGGCGTATGAAATCGGCAACCCCAATTTCAAGACCGAGAAGAGCTGGGGACTGGAACTGTATGCGCGCGGGCGGACCGGGCCGGTGCGCTTCCAGGTCAGTGGCTACGCCACCTGGTTCGACGATTACATCTATGAAAATGCGGTCGGGGGCGCGCGCGACGGCCTGCCGATCTTCCAGTATTTCCAGGCCGGTGCGCGCTATTACGGCGTCGAAGGCGAGCTGACCGCGGACCTGATCCGGACCAACGGGTTCGAGCTGGATGCCAATATCGTCGCCGATTACGTCAACGCGACGCTGACCAACGATCGTGGCCCGGTGCCGCGTATCCCGCCGCTGCGCGTGCTGGGCGGGCTGAGCGCGCGGGCGGGCGATTTCGGCGGCCGGGTCGAGGTGGAGCATGTCACGGCGCAGAACCGCGTCGCGGCATTCGAGACGCCGACCGAGGATTTCACGCTGGTCAATGCGTCCTTGTCGTTCAAGCCGTTCGGGCGCGAGAGCGAGACGACCTTCATCGTGTCGGCGAACAACATCTTCGACGTGGACGCGCGGCGCCATGCGTCGTTCACCAAGGATTATGTGCCGCTCGCCGGGCGCGACATCCGGGTCGCGGCGCGGCTGAGCTTCTGAATGCGAAAGGGGTATCCGCCGGCCTGATCGGTCGGCGGATGCCCCTTCCTTGTCGTCAAAGATCAACGGTGGCGGATCAGAGGCACGCCTCGAGAAACGCCTGATCGAAGCCGAACTGCTTGGCCTTGTCGATCGTGTACGGGCGGAGGCCCATGGCGCGATATTCGCCGATGATCTTCCCGTCGGCGCTCTCGTCCAGATATTCGAACTTGAAGAGCTCCTGCGTGACGATCACGGGGCCTTCCATGCCGATCACCTCGGTGACGTTGGTGACGCGGCGCGAGCCGTCGCGCAGGCGCTTTACCTGAATAATCATGTCGACCGAATCGGCGATCTGGCGGCTGATCGCCTCCTTCGGCACCTTGATGTCCGACATCATCACCATGTTCTCCATACGCGCCAGCGCCTCTCGCGGGCTGTTGGAGTGGAGCGTGCACATCGAGCCATCGTGACCGGTATTCATCGCCGAGAGCATGTCGAAACACTCGGCGCCGCGGATTTCGCCGAGAATGATACGGTCCGGGCGCATACGCAGCGCGTTCTTGACGAGATCGCGGATCGAGATCTCGCCCTGACCCTCAAGATTGGCGGGGCGGGTTTCGAGCGGCAGCCAGTGCGGCTGCTGGAGGCGGAGTTCGGCCGCGTCCTCGATCGTCAGCACGCGCTCGCCGGGGTCGATCATCTTCGACAGGGCGTTGAGCATCGTCGTCTTGCCCGAGCCGGTGCCGCCCGAGATGACGATGTTGAAGCGGCAGGCGCCGGCGATCTTCAGCGCGGTTGCCATCTTTGGCGACATCGAGCCGAACCCGGCCATCATGTCGAGCGTGATCGGCTTGGCAGAGAATTTACGGATCGAGATGGCGGTGCCGCGAAGCGAGAGCGGCGGGACGATCACGTTGACGCGGGAGCCGTCCTTGAGGCGCGCGTCGGCGAGCGGCGTCGTCTGGTCGACGCGGCGACCGACCGAGTTGCAGATGCGCTGCGCGATCTGGAACAGATGTTCCTCATCGCGGAACTGGATCTGCGCGAGCTGGAGCTTGCCCTTCTTTTCGATGAACGTCTGGTCGGGGCCGTTGACCATGATGTCCGAGATTTCGGGATCGGCCAGCAGCTCCTCGAGCGGGCCGAGACCGAGCAGCTCGTCGACCAGCACCTTTTCCAGCGCGAACTGTTCGCGCCGGTTGAGGGTGAGCTTCAGTTCGGCGAGCACCTCGCCGATGATCGGGCGGAATTCCTCCGCCAGCTCATCCTTGCCGAGCGTGGCCGCGGCCTCCGGATCGACGCGTTCGAGAAGGCGCGGGAGCACCTGTTCCTTGATCTTGTGGATCGACGCCTCGAAGCCTTCCATGCGGCTGTTGCCCGCGTCGCCCGAGGTGGCCTGACGTTCGGCGAGGCGCTGCATCGCGTCCATCTGGAGCCCCGGCATGGTGCCGACGATGTCGGGCGCCGCAAGCTCTCCGGGGAGGGGCAGGGCGTCGAGCGCGGGGAATTGGTCACCACCATCGGGGCGTGGTGCCGGGGCGCCACCCTGCATCGGGCGCGCCACGCCAAATCCGGGGCGCGCGGCCGTACCTACGTTGTTACGACGCCCAAAAGCGCTCATGCCATCCGTCCTGCTAACACCGGAGAATTGGTAAGCGGCAAGGCTTTATATTTGCCTAACCACGGGCGCCTGGCAGGATCAGTCGCGCGATGGGGCGCGGGTGGCGGGGGCGTCTTTTTCCCGGGCAAGCAGCGCCTGTTTGCGCTCGGGGCCAAAGGCATAGCCGCCAGTTGCCCCGTCGCTGCGGGTGACGCGGTGGCAGGGGATGAGGATGGGGACGTGGTTGGCGCCGCACGCGCTTCCCGCCGCCCGTACCGCCCCCGGCCGGCCGGCGAGTGCGGCGAGATCGGCATAGCTGCGCGTCTCGCCCGGTGGGATGGTGCGCAATGCCTGCCAGATCGCCTCCTGAAAGGCGGTGCCGCGCACGTCGAGCGGCAGGTTGTGGTCACGGGCGGGGGATTCGACAAGCGCGACGACCTCTTGGGCGAGGTGGGCGAGCGTCGTGTCTCCGGGGATGATCTGCGCCTTGGGGAAAAGGCGGTCGAGGTCGTCCGGCCCGGTGTCAAAGGCGAGGCGGCAGATGCCGCGGTCGGTGGCGGCGACCAGCAGTGGGCCAAGGCTGGTCGCCGCGATGGTCCAGCGGATCGTGACGCCGGCGCCGCCGCGGCTCCAGGCGCTGGGGCTCATGCCGAGCCGTGGGGCGGCGTGGTCGTAGAAGCGGCTCGGCGCGGAATAGCCGCCCTCGTAGATGGCCGTCGTGACGGAGGCGCCGGCGGCGAGTGCCTCGGCGGCGCGGCTTGCCTTCAGCCCGCGCGCATAAGCGGCGGGCGTCACGCCGGTCGCGCGCTTGAACAGGCGGTTGAAATGGTGCGGGGCGTAGCCGACGGTGGCGGCGAGTTCTTCCAGTGGCGGCGGAACCTCAGCCGTGTCGAGCAGCGTCAGTGCGCGGGCGACGGCGAGGCGATCGCGGGCGATCTCGTCCGGGCGGCAGCGCATGCAGGCGCGATAGCCGGCCGTGCGCGCCTGATCGGGGGCGGGGTAGAAGGACACATTCTCGCGCCGGGGGTGCCGGGCGGGGCAGCTTGGCCGGCAATAGATGCCGGTGGTGCGCACCGCGACCACGAACCGGCCGTCGGCGCCACGATCGCGGCTGGCGAAGGCGGCCCAAGCGGCGTCGGTGTCGATGGCATCGCTCATGACCCTGATGTACGACACCGCGCGGACGCAGGCATCCCATGGCTTGCGATCAAAACAGAACAATGAACGGGAGAGGGTGAATGGACGATCTGGTCTTGCTGGACGTGGCCGATGGCGTGGCGACGGTGACGCTGAACCGGCCGGGGGCGATGAACGCGCTGTCGACCGCGCTGCGGGCGCGCCTCTACGCGGTGATGAAACAGGTCGACGCCGACGATGACGTGCGGGCGGTGGTGCTGACGGGGGCGGGCGAGCGCGCGTTTACCGCCGGGCTGGACCTGAAGGAGCTGGGATCGCAGGCCGGCGCACTCGGCTCCGCCAATGCGCGCGGCGCGGACGAGAACCCGGTCAAGGCGATCGAACTGTGCCGCAAGCCGGTGATCGGCGCGATCAACGGGGTGGCGATCACCGGCGGGTTCGAGGTGGCGCTGGCATGCGATATCCTGATCGCGAGCGAGAATGCGCGCTTTGCCGACACCCATGCGCGGGTCGGCGTGATGCCGGGCTGGGGGTTGAGCCAGAAACTGTCGCGGCTGATCGGCATTTCGCGGGCCAAGGAATTGTCGCTGAGCGGCAATTTCATCGACGCGGCGACCGCCGAGCGCTGGGGGCTGGTCAATCGCGTGGTGCCGGCGGGTGACCTGCTGGCGACGGCGCGCAAGCTGGCGGCGGACATTGCCTCTGCCGATGCAGGCTTCATCGCGGCGTACAAGAAGCTGATCGACGATGGCTTTGCGCGGCCGTTCGGCGAGGCAATGACGCTGGAGCATGAGCGCTCGTCGGCGGCGAACCGGGCGGTGACGCCGGAAGCGGTCGAGGCACGGCGCGCGGCGGTACAGGCCCGGGGGCGGTCGCAATAGCGCTTTTCTTCCCAAATATCCCCGCTAAGTTCATGGAACGGGGACGAAAACGGGGGATGGATGACCTGGGGGAAACTGGCCGCACTGTGCGGTGCGATCCTGGCGGCGACGCCTGCCGCAGCCGAATGGCTGGAGGCGTCGTCGCGGCACTTCGTGCTGTATTCGGACACTAGCGAGAAGATGATTCGGCGCCAGTCGGAGGCGCTGGAACGGCTCGACTGGGGGCTGCGCCGGTTCGCCAAGGTGCAGGACGAGCCCGAGATTGCGTCGCGCAAGGTCACCGTCTTTCTGATCGATGATTCGCAGGTGCGATCGCTGTGCGGATGCCAGAATGTCGGAGGCTTCTACCAAACGCGGGTGAGTGGATCGATCGCGTTCAGCGGCAAGGCGTCGTCGTTCGGTGACAATGGCATCGGGCAGATGGTGCTGTTCCACGAATATGCGCACCATTTCATGTTCGCGTCCTACGACCTTGCCTTTCCCGCCTGGTACACCGAAGGCTTCGCCGAGTTCGCGTCGACGATGCGGATCAAGGACGATTCGGCGCAGATCGGCGTCCCGGCGCAGCACCGCGCCCGTGGGCTGTTCCAGGGCCAGCGCTTTCGGGTGCCGGAGATGTTCGATTCGACGCTGCGATCGCGGCTGGGCAGCGCCGAGCGGCAGGACGCGTTCTATGGGCGTGGCTGGTTGCTCACCCATTACCTGACGTTCAAGCCCGAGCGGTACCGGCAGTTCCAGCAATATCTGAGGCTGCTGAATAGCGGCACGCCAAGCGTGACGGCGGCCGAACAGTCATTCGGCGACCTTGGCGCATTGTCGATCGAGGTGGACCGGTACCTTGCCGGCTCGCGGATGCCGGCCATGACCATGATGTACGATGGGAATGTGTTGCCGGCGGCTCGTGTGCGGCGTTTGTCAGCGGGCGAAGCGGACATGATCGACCTGCGGATGCGATCGATACGTGGCGTCACCAAGACGGAGGCGGCGAAGCTGTACGCCAGGGCGGCTCCGATCGCCGCCAAATATGCCGATGACGCGCTGGTTCAGGGATGGCTGGCCGAAATGGCCTTTGATGCCGAGCAATATGACGCGGCGGTGGCGGCGGCGGACCAGGCGATCGCGCGGGATGCCCGATCCGTCCAGGCGCATATGTATCGCGGCGCGGCACTGCTGCGCCAGTTGAAGCAGGGCAATGTCAAGGATGCCGCGCAGTGGGACCGCGCCCGCCGCAGCATCATCGCGGCCAACCGCAGCGATCCGGACGATGCCGAGCCGCTCTGGTGGTTCTGGCTGAGTTTCCAGATGCAGGAGCGCGAGCCGACGCCGTCGGCGATCAAGGGGCTGTACCGCGCGCAGGAACTGACACCGCAGGATTGGGGGGTCAGGATGGCCGCGGCAGTTGGGCGGATCGAGGCAAAGGAGTGGGCCGAGGCCAAGCGGCTCTTGCGGCCGATCGCCTATCATCCCCACGCGCCCGAGGATAATCTGGCGTTGGCCATGCTGACCGCAATCGAAGCGGGGAAGACGGGGAGCGAGATCCGGGCGGTCGGCGAGGTGAAAACGGAGGCGACGGGCGAACAGCCGTGAGCGGCGCGCCCCGCCGCCGCAGACCTTCTGCCGGGGCGGCTAGCCGCGCCGCCACCGATTGGCGCTGATCAGCCGGCGGTTTCGCGGAACAGCGTCAGCGTCCGGTCGCGCGCGAGTTCGGCCGAGGGCTCGTGATAATCCTTGCGCCGGTCGGAGTTGAAGCCGTGCCCGGCCTCATAGACATGAACTTCGGCGAGCGGGTGCGCGCAGGCGATTGTCGCCTCGACGCCCTCCATCGGGATGCCGCGATCATAGCGGCCGAAGTGCGCGACGACGGGAACCCGTGGGGCGGCTTCCGCGGCGAAGGCGGGAATCATGCTGCCATAATAGGCCGAGGCGGCGGCCACATCGTCGAGCTTCGTCGCGGCCGCCCAGGCGACGGAGCCACCGTAGCAATAGCCGACCACGAACACCGGCCCCTGGTCCTTGAGACGGTCGATGCAGCTTTGCGTGTCCTTCAGTGACAGGTCGAACGGGTGAAGCGTGCGCGCCAGCTCCACGGCGCGTTCGAAGCCGGGGCCGGTATAGTCCGCCTCGAACCCCGGATGCTCGCGGTCGAACAGCGCGGGGGCGAGCACTTCATATCCCTCGGCGGCATAATCATCGGCCATGTCGCGGATGTGATCGGTGACGCCAAAGATTTCCTGCACCAGCACGACCCCGCCGCGCCGCTCGCCCGCGGGAGCGACGTGATAGACCGCGATGTCGGCGCCGTCGCTCATCGTCATGCGCATCATCTTGCCCGTCGGGCCATCAAGCATCGCAATCCCTCCGTTTCCGATTGTTGCATCCACGCTACCCCTTTGCTACGCGGCGGCCAACCCAAGCGTCGGCGCCGTTAGCGCGTCGTGTTTTCGCATGGGGGTTTAACCTTAGTGCGAACGGGGATTCGACTCGCGTGGATGGTTCCAGCGGTAATCTAGGTGGCAGCATCCAGGCGAGCCTGGGCGGTCGGTATGCGACTGCGCTGTTTGACCTCGCCGAACAGGCGAAGACGATCGATACGGTGGAGGCGAGCCTGGCAAAGGTTCGGGCCGCACTGGATCAGTCGGACGATTTCAAGGCGTTGACGACCTCGCCGGTCGTGGCGCGCGACGCGGCAGGAAAGGCTGTGCTGGCGACCGCCGACGAGCTCGGCGTTGATCCCGTCACGCGCAACTTCCTGGGCGTGCTGGCGCAGAATCGCCGGCTGGCGCAGCTGCCCGCGATCATTCGCTCCTTTCGCATGCTTGCCGCGCATCACCGCGGCGAAGTCACCGCTGACGTCACCAGCGCGCACCCGCTGACCGACGATCAGGTCACCGAACTGAAGCAGCAGCTGCGCCAGCGCGTCGGCCGCGAGGTGTCGGTCGACCTGTCGGTCGATCCTGCGCTGCTTGGCGGACTTGTCGTCCGCGTCGGTTCCCAGATGATCGATTCGTCGATCCGTACCCGCTTGAATGCGCTCGCCAGCGCGATGAAGGGCTAAGAACAATGGATATTCGCGCCGCAGAAATCTCCAAGGTCATCAAGGACCAGATCGCCAACTTCGGCACCGAGGCCCAGGTCAGCGAGACCGGCCAGGTGCTCAGCGTCGGTGACGGCATTGCGCGCATCTATGGCCTCGACAACGTCCAGGCGGGCGAGATGGTCGAGTTCGCCAATGGCGTGCAGGGCATGGCCCTCAACCTCGAAGCCGACAACGTCGGCGTCGTGATCTTCGGCTCGGACGCCGAGATCAAGGAAGGCGACACCGTTCGTCGTACCGGCACCATCGTGGACGTGCCGGTCGGCAAGGGCCTGCTCGGCCGCGTGGTCGATGGCCTGGGCAACCCGATCGACGGCAAGGGCCCGATCGTGGCGGCCGAGCGCCGCCGCGTCGAGGTGAAGGCGCCGGGCATCATCCCGCGCAAATCGGTGCATGAGCCGGTGCAGACCGGCCTGAAGGCGATCGACGCGCTTGTGCCGGTTGGCCGTGGCCAGCGCGAGCTGATCATCGGTGATCGTCAGACCGGCAAGTCGGCAATCGCGATCGACACGTTCATCAACCAGCGTGAAGTGAACAAGGGCGACGACGAATCGAAGAAGCTGTACTGCGTCTATGTCGCAGTGGGCCAGAAGCGTTCGACCGTCGCGCAGCTCGTCCGCACGCTGGAAGAGAATGGCGCGATGGAATATTCCATCATCATCGCCGCGACCGCTTCGGACCCGGCGCCGCTGCAGTTCCTGGCGCCGTACACCGGCACCGCGATGGGCGAGTTCTTCCGCGACAACGGCATGCACGCCGTGATCGTGTTCGACGACCTTTCCAAGCAGGCAGTCGCTTATCGTCAGATGTCGCTGCTGCTGCGCCGTCCGCCGGGCCGTGAAGCCTATCCCGGCGACGTGTTCTATCTCCACTCGCGCCTGCTGGAGCGTGCGGCGAAGATGAACGACGCCAATGGCGGTGGCTCGCTGACCGCGCTGCCGATCATCGAGACGCAGGCGGGCGACGTGTCGGCCTACATCCCGACCAACGTGATCTCGATCACCGACGGCCAGATCTTCCTCGAGACCGACCTGTTCTTTGCGGGCATCCGCCCGGCGATCAACGTCGGTCTGTCGGTGAGCCGCGTCGGCTCGGCCGCGCAGACCAAGGCGATGAAGAAGGTGTCGGGCTCGATCAAGCTGGAGCTGGCGCAGTACCGCGAGATGGCGGCCTTCGCTCAGTTCGGTTCGGACCTCGACGCATCGACCCAGAAGCTGCTGAACCGTGGCGCGCGCCTGACCGAGCTGCTGAAGCAGCCGCAGTTCTCGCCGCTGCCGTTCGAGGAGCAGACGGTGTCGATCTTTGCCGGCACCAACGGCTATCTCGACAATGTCGCGGTGCAGGACGTGGTCCGTTACGAGGCGGCGATGCTGGCCTTCATGCGCGACCAGCATGGCGCGACGCTGGCGAAGATCCGCGATACGCGCGATCTGGGCGACGAGGCCAAGGGCCAGGTCGTCGCGGCGCTCGACGCTTTCGCCAAGACGTTCGCGTAACGGATAGGGCAACACATCGCGTCACCCCGGCGTCAGGCCGGGGTCCCGCTGCTGCCACGGCAGGAACAGGCGGGAGGCCGCGCAGGCGCGGCATGACGGGTGAGGGGACGGTGAAGAACTAGAATGGCAAGCCTCAAGGCCCTCAAGATCCGCATCGGCTCAGTGAAGTCGACGCAGAAGATCACCAAGGCGATGAAGATGGTCGCCGCCGCGAAGCTGCGCCGTGCGCAGGAAGCGGCGATCGCCGGTCGCCCCTATGCGGAGCGGCTGGAGGCGGTGATGTCCAGCCTCGCGTCCAAGGTGACGGTCAGCGAGAACAGCCCCAAGCTGCTCGCGGGCACCGGCAAGGACCAGGTGCACCTGCTCGTCGTCGCGACGTCGGAGCGCGGCCTGGCAGGCGCGTTCAACACGAACATCGTTCGCGCCGCGCGCAAGAAGGCCGAGGAGCTCGAAAGCCAGGGCAAGACGGTCCGCTTCTATCTCGCGGGCAAGAAGGGGCGCGTTCTGCGCCGTTTCTACCCGGACGCGATCCTGGCCGATCATGAGCTCGGGCAGCACAAGGTGCTCGGTTTCGACCAGGAACGCGAAGTTGCCGATGACCTGATCGCACGCTTCGAGGTGGGCGAGTTCGACGTCGCGCATCTGTTCTACGCCAAGTTCCAGTCGGCGTTGGTGCAGATCCCGACCGGGCAGCAGATCATTCCGGTGTCGGTGCCGACGGTTGCCGTCGATACCGCCAACGATGGCGATGCGGCGGTGGAGTACGAGCCCGACGAGGAAGCGATCCTCGCCGAGTTGCTGCCGCGCAACGTCGCGATTCAGGTGTTCCGCGCCATGCAGGAAAATGCCGCGTCCGAGCAGGGCAGCCGCATGACCGCCATGGACAATGCGACGCGCAACGCCGGCGACATGATCAAGCGGCTGTCGATCCAGTACAACCGCGCACGTCAGGCCGCGATCACGACCGAGCTGGTCGAGATCATCTCGGGCGCCGAAGCCCTGTGATGAAGGCGGGCATCCTGCTGGCGGCGGCGACGCTTGCCCTGGCGGGTTGCTCCGGCGCGCCTGCCGGGAATGACACGGCAGAGGCGGCTTACAACAACAGCTTCGTCTCGCCCAATCTTGCCGGGGGAACCTGGCAAGGGGTGTTCGACGATCCGGCAAGCTCGATCGACCATTTCGCACGCATCGGGCTTCGCCCCGGCGCATATGAGAAGGTCGGTGGCGAATGGCGATCGGAGGCCGTGCCAACGGCGATGACCGATCCGTCGGCGCCCAACCCGGTGATGGCGATGTTCGTCGCCGCCGGAGGCGAGAAGAAGCTGTCGCGAGTCACCTTCACGCTGGTCGAGCCGCTTGCGTCGAACGACCAGCAGGCGCGCGACCAGTTCGACAAGTGGATGAGCCAGGCGCTTACCCAGCTTGGCGTGACCGGTGGCGACCAGGCGGTGAAGGCGATCCATGGCGAAGCGAGCGCGACCGGCACGGTGCCGGGCGGTGCGCGCTACGCCGTTGATCGCGAGACGACCGACAAGGATCGGTTGCTGGCCGTGACCTTCACGCCCGGCGACCCTATATTGAACGGGACCGACCCGACGGCTAGCTGAGCCGCCGCAACGCCCCGCACGACGACCAACGACACAATCCTGCACCCGCAGGCACGACGAAGAAGGTAGAAGCAAGATGGCCACCGTCCTCGAGGATCGCCCGACCACTTCGGGCAGCAACAATGTGGGCCGCATCAGCCAGGTGATCGGCGCGGTGGTCGACGTGACGTTCGACACCCACCTGCCGGCGATCCTGTCGGCGCTGGAGACGAGCAACAACGGCCAGCGCCTGGTGCTCGAAGTCGCCCAGCACCTGGGTGAGAACACCGTCCGCACGATCGCGATGGATTCGACCGAGGGCCTGACCCGCGGCCAGAGCGTGACCGACACGGGCGCGCAGATCACCGTGCCGGTCGGCCCGGCGACGCTCGGCCGCATCCTGAACGTCGTCGGCGAGCCGATCGACGAGCGCGGCCCGGTCAACTCGGAGCATCACGCGCCGATCCACGCCAAGGCGCCGGAGTTCATCGACCAGTCGACCGAAAGCTCGATCCTGGTCACCGGCATCAAGGTGATCGACCTGCTCGCGCCTTATGCAAAGGGCGGCAAGATCGGCCTGTTCGGCGGCGCCGGCGTCGGCAAGACCGTGCTGATCCAGGAGCTGATCAACAACATCGCGAAGGGCCATGGCGGCACGTCGGTGTTCGCGGGCGTCGGTGAGCGTACCCGCGAGGGCAACGATCTGTACCACGAGTTCCTCGACGCGGGCGTTATCGCCAAGGATGCCGACGGCAACCCGACGACCGAAGGGTCGAAGGTGGCGCTGGTGTTCGGCCAGATGAACGAGCCGCCGGGCGCGCGTGCCCGCGTCGCTCTGTCGGGCCTGACCATCGCGGAATACTTCCGTGACGTTGAGGGCCAGGACGTGCTGTTCTTCGTCGACAACATCTTCCGCTTCACCCAGGCGGGCGCGGAAGTGTCGGCACTGCTCGGCCGTATTCCGTCGGCCGTGGGCTATCAGCCGACTCTGTCGACCGACATGGGCGCGCTGCAGGAGCGCATCACGTCGACCAACAAGGGTTCGATCACCTCGGTGCAGGCCGTGTACGTCCCCGCGGACGACCTTACCGACCCGGCGCCGGCGACCTCGTTCGCCCACTTGGACGCGACGACCGTGCTTAACCGCGCGATCTCTGAACTCGGCATCTATCCGGCGGTGGACCCGCTCGATTCGACCAGCCGCGTTCTCGAGCCGCGCGTTGTCGGCCAGGAGCATTACGAGACGGCGCGCGCCGTGCAGACGATCCTGCAGAAGTACAAGTCGCTGCAGGACATCATCGCCATCCTCGGCATGGACGAGTTGTCCGAAGAGGATAAGCTGACCGTCAGCCGCGCCCGCAAGATCCAGCGCTTCCTCAGCCAGCCGTTCCACGTCGCCGAGGTGTTCACCAACATCCCCGGCAAGTTCGTGCAGATCGAGGACACGGTGCGCAGCTTCAAGGCGGTGGTGAACGGGGAGTACGATCACCTGCCGGAAGCAGCCTTCTACATGGTCGGCGGCATCGACGAAGTCGTCGCCAAGGCCGAGAAGCTGGCGCAGGAAGCGTAAGCACGTTTCCCTCCTGCCTAACAGGAGGGCCGCAGGGCGGGGATTGATCTGAGGATCGACCCCGACCGCCCGGTCCTCCCAGCCCCTTCCCGGGTGGAAGGGAGTGAGAAGAAGAAATGCTGCACTTCGAACTCGTCACGCCTGAACGCCTCGTCCGCAGCGAGAGCGTGTACATGGTCACCGTTCCCGGCACCGAAGGCGACTTCGGCGTGCTGGAAGGCCATGCACCGCTGATGTCGACGATCCGCGACGGCAATCTGCTGGTCCAGAAGACCGCGGGCGCCGCGCCGGAAACGATCGCCATTCGCGGCGGCTTTGCTGAAGTGAACGCCAACGGCCTGACCGTTCTGGCGGAGCATGCTGCCTAAGGGCGGTTCGCTCACGCGTCCTTAGGGGACATTGTCAAAGGCTTCCCCGGATCGGATCCGGGGAGGCCTTTGTCGTTTTGGGCGTCGGCGCTAGCGGGCGAAGCTCCGTTGGAGGAAGTCGGCGTAGATGCTGGTCAGCGTGTGGAGGTCGGCCACCGATACCGCCTCATCAAGCTTGTGCATGGTCGCGTTGAGCAGGCCGAATTCCACCACCGGGCAGACCGCAGCGAGGAAGCGCGCGTCCGACGTGCCGCCCGAGGTGGAAAGTTCGGGCACCAGCCCGGTACAGGCCTCGATCGAGGTGGCGAGGGTGGCCGAAAGAGCGCCGGGCTCGGTCAGGAACGCCTCTCCGGACACTTTGGGTGTGACGATCGCGTCGGGTGCGTGGCGCTGGACGATGGCGGTGATCCGTCGGCCTAGCTCTTCGCCCCGGTGCAGGTCGTTGAAGCGGATCGAGAGGCGGGCAGTAGCGCGCGCCGGGATCACGTTGGTCGAGGGGTTGCCGACGGTGATATCGGTCACCTCGATATTGGACGGCTGGAACCAGTCGGTGCCCGCGTCCAGCACGATTCCCTCGATCTCGGCGAGGGCCGCAATGAGCCGCGGGATCGGATTGTCGGCGAGGTGCGGGTAGGCGACATGGCCCTGGCGGCCAGGGATATCGATCCAGATGTTGACCGATCCGCGCCGGCCGATCTTCATCATGTCGCCGAGCCGCGTCGTCGAGGTCGGCTCTCCCACGAGGCAGGCGTCCGGGCGGATGCCGCGTGTCGCCATGCGATCGATCAACGCGCGGGTGCCGTAGATCGCCGGGCCTTCCTCATCGCCGGTGATCAGCAGGCTGGTGGTGCCGGGGCCATCGACCTGCGATGCGGCCGCGACGAAGGCGGCGATCGCGCCCTTCATGTCGACGGCGCCGCGGCCGTAGAGGAGATCGCCGCGGACCTCGGGTTCGAAGGCATCGCTGGTCCAGCCTTCGCCCGGCGGGACCACGTCGAGGTGGCCGGCAAAGGCGATGTGCGGCCCGCCGCTGCCGCGGACGGCGAGGAGGTTTTCGACCGGGCCGTCGGGCGCCTCGCCGACGACGAAGCGATCGACGTCGAAGCCGAGCGGGCGCAAGGCCGCTTCCAGCACGTCGAACACCGGGCCGCGGGCAGGGGTAACGCTTTCGCAGGCGAGCAAGGCCTGCGCCAGCGCGAGAACATCGGTCATTGCCGGGCCGGCTGTTCGAACTGTTCGATCACCCAATCCTCTTCCTGCGCACCGGCGATCCAGTCCTGCATGAAGGGATGAGCGAGGACGGCCGCGATATAGGATTGCGCGAACCGCGCGACCGGCAGCGAATAGGTTACAATGCGGGTGCAGACGGGCGCGAACATGATGTCGACAGCGTTGAACTCCCCGAACAGGAACTCGCCATCGCCGCCCCAGCGGGCGCGGGCCTGCGCCCACAATTCCATCACTCGGGTGAGATCGGCCACCACGCCAGCCGATGGCGGTGCGGGCGGATAGATCTGGCGGATGTTCATGCTGTGCTCGCGGCGCAGCGAGACGAAGCTGGAATGCATTTCCGCCGCCATTGAGCGGGCCATGGCGCGGGCGGCATCGTCCTTGGGCCAGAACACGTCGCGGCCGACCTTGTCGGCGAGATATTCGATGATGGCGAGGCTGTCCCACACCACCGCGTCACCATCCCACAGGATCGGCACCTTGCCAGATGACGGGGCGAACTCTGCGCCCCCACGGCGCTTGTCCCAATCCTGATCATAGAGCGGCACCACGACTTCCTCGAACGGGACGCCCGACTGCTTGCAGGCGAGCCAGCCGCGCAGCGACCAGGAGGAATAGGCCTTGTTGCCGATGATCAATTTCATAGCTGCAAGGGGTAGAGCCGCGCGCGACCCCGTGCAACATTCGCCGGGCGAAACAGAACGAGGGGGGATTATGGAGACGGATCGGCGCGGGCTGCTGGGCGGCGCAGTGGCGGGGGCGGCGTTGCTGGCGCCGGGAGCGGCCACGGCACAGGGCGGAGACATGGACAAGATCCGGCGCGCGGTGAGCGCCGGCCATGACGAAGCGATCGCGCGGCTGCGCCAGTGGATCGCGCTGCCCTCCATCGCGGCGGAGAACCGCGACATGGACAAGGGCGCGGCGATGATGGCGCAAATGGCGCGCGACGCCGGGTTCCAACAGGCGACGATCGTTCCCACCGATGGCGCGCCGGGCGTGTTCGCCACGATGGACAATGGCGCGGCCAAGACGCTCGGCCTGTATTTCATGTACGACGTCAAGCAGTTCGACCCGGCGGAATGGACCTCACCGCCGCTGGAGGGGCGGATCGTCGACAAGCCGGGGCTGGGCAAGGTGCTGGTCGGGCGCGGGGCGGTGAACCAGAAGGGGCCGGAAAGCGCGCTGCTGGCCGCGCTTCATGCGTTCAAGCGCGCCGGCGTGAAGCCGCCGGTCAATCTGGTGTTGGTGGCGGAGGGGGAGGAGGAGATCGGCTCCCCTCACTTCAAGCAGATTGTCGAGCGGCCCGAGGTGCTGGCGGCGCTGAAGAAATGCAGCGGCGTGATCATCCCGGCGATGTGGCAAGACCCGACGACGGGTGACTTCACGATCAACCTGGGCGCCAAGGGTATCGTTGAACTGGAGCTGATCGCCTCGGCCGACAATTGGGACCGCGGGCCGACGCGCGACATCCATTCCAGCCAGAAGGCGATCATCGACGCGCCGGCGTGGCGGCTGGTCAAGGCGCTCGACACCTTGGTGTCCGAGGACGGGAATACGCCGACGATCGACGGCTGGTTCGACAAGGTTCGCCCGCTGACCGCGCGCGAGAAGGCGCTGATCGCGGAGAACGCGCGGGTGAGCGACTCGGCTGATGCGTTGCGGCAGGCCGGGGTGAAGAAGTGGATCGGCGAGGAGAGCTGGCAGGCGACGCTGGAGCGGCTGGCGGCGATGCCGACGGTCAATATCGAGGGGCTGGTCGCGGGCTATACCGGCCCAGGCGGCAAGACGATCCTGCCGGCCAGGGCGACGGCGAAGCTCGATTTCCGGTTGGTGCCCAACCAGACCTATGCCGATTGCGTCGCCAAGGTGCGCGCGCATCTGGACAAGCGCGGGTTCAAGGACATCGCCGTCAAGGTGGGTGGTGGCTACGACCCGACCGAGACGGCGGAGGACTCGGCGCTGATCAAGGCCGAACGCGCGACGTGCGAGCGGGCAGGGGTGAAGACGACGGTCTATCCGCGGCTCGCAGGAAGCTGGCCCGGCTATATCTTTACCGGCGCACCCGTGTCGCTACCCGCGGGACAGTTCGGGCTGGGGCATGGCAATGGCGCCCATGCTCCTGACGAATATCTGCTGATCGAAAGCACCAATCCGAAGGTGATGGGCTATGATGCGGCGACCGCCGTGTTCGCCGATTTCCTGTATCAGGTCGCAGCGATCGCCTGAGGGTGCAGGTGGGGGCGATCGGTCAGCCGATCGCCTCGATCACCGCGGCGCGCAGTTCGGGGATGCCCATGCCCTTCTCGGCGGAGGTGGCGATGATCTCCGGATGCGCGGCGGGGCGCTTGCGTGCCTCAGCGACGGTGCGTTCCGTGACCTCGGCAAGCTCGCTCGCCTTGATCTTGTCCGCCTTGGTCAGCACCATGCGGTAGCTGACGGCCGCCTTGTCGAGCATCTCCAGGATCTCGCGATCGACGTCCTTCACGCCGTGGCGCGCGTCGATCAGCACCAGCGCGCGCTTCAGCACCTGACGCCCGCGCAGGAAGTCGTTCACCAGGAAGCGCCATTTCTTGACGATGTCCTTGGGCGCCTTGGCAAAGCCGTAGCCGGGCATGTCGACGAGGCGGAACAGCAGCGGATCGCCGATATCGAAGAAGTTCAGCTCCTGCGTTCGCCCCGGCGTGACCGAGGTGCGCGCCAGCGTCTTGCGCCCGGTCAGCGCATTTATGAGCGACGATTTGCCCACGTTGGAGCGACCGGCAAAAGCGACTTCGGGCACCAGCGGATCGGGCAGGAAATGAAGCGCGGGGGCTGACTTCAGAAACTCGATCCGGCCGGCGAAGATCTTTCGCGCGGTCTCGATCTCCTCGGCGGAGCGGCTTGCCGCTTCGCTGACGTCGGGCGCGAGATGGCCTGCCACCTCCGGCACCGGCATATCGCCGGGCGTATTGCCGGTGTCGGAGGGGGACTGGCTCATTTCGACGGTGCTTCCTTCAGGCCCGGATGGCGGGCGTAGAGCAGCTTCTGCTGCAGGATGGTGAGGACGTTGGAGGTGATCCAGTAGACCTGGAGGCCGACCGCGAACGGCGCCATCACGAACATCAGTACCCACGGCATCAGCGCGAAGATCTGCTTCTGTGCGTCATCCATCGGCGCCGGGTTCAGCTTGAACTGGAAGTACATGCTGATGCCGAGCAGGATCGGGATCACGCCGATCGCCAGGAATGACGGCGGGGTGAAGGCGAGCAGGCCAAACAGGTTGACGGGGGTCAGCGGATCGGGCGCGGACAGATCCTTGATCCAGCCGACGAAC
The DNA here is from genome assembly GCA_009928355.1 of Chlorella sp. CH2018. Lineage (NCBI taxonomy): Eukaryota > Viridiplantae > Chlorophyta > Trebouxiophyceae > Chlorellales > Chlorellaceae > Chlorella > Chlorella sp. CH2018. The sequence continues at coordinate 128,895 of VIYQ01004046.1, read as the reverse complement.
GGCTGATGCCGCATTTCGATCGTCAGCATCAGCATCTTGTACAGCGCGTAGAAGATCGGGATCTGCAACAGGGTGGGAAGGCAACCGGCGAGCGGATTGACCTTCTCCGTCTTGTACAGCGCCATGATCTCCTGCTGCATCCGCGGCTTGTCGTCTTTGAAGCGCTCCTGGATGGCCTTCATCTTCGGCTGGACGGCGCGCATGTTGGCCATCGACGCGAACTGGCGCTGCGCGATCGGGAACATGAGCAGGCGGATCGTCAGCGTCAGCAGGATGATCGCGACGCCGAAGTTGCCGACATGGCGGAACAGCCAGTCGAGATAGTAGAAGATCGGCTTCTCAACGACGCGGAACCAGCCCCAGTCGAGTGCATAGTCGAACCGGGTGACGCCTTCCTTGTCGGTGTAATGATCGAGCAGGCGAACTTCCTTCGCGCCGGCGAAGAAGCGGCTCGTCTGGGTGATCTGGCGGCCCGGGGGCAGCAGCTGGGCGTTGGTGGTGTAATCGCCCTGATAGGCCTTGTTGGCACCGGCGCGGAACTGGCCGTCGAAGGGACGCACCTGATCCGGGATCAGCGCGGTCAGCCAGTATTTGTCGGCAAAGCCGAGCCAGCCGCCGGTGGTGGAGAAGCGCTGCGGCGCTTCGTCCAGATCCTTGAAATCGACGTCATAGTCGGCCTTGTCGTTGTGGACCGACATCGGGCCGACGTGGATCGTCCAGCTGTCCGGATCCTTCGACACGCCGGCGCGGTTGACCAGGCCGTAGGCGGCGACCGGAACGGCGCCGGTGCCTGCATTGGCGACCGTCTGCTTGATCCCGAACATATAGCCGTCGTCGACGGTCAGCTCGATCGTGAAGCGCTGGCCCTTGTCGTTGGTGGCGGTCAGCGTGACCGGCTTTCCGGGGGCAAGGAGGTTGGACGAGGCGGTCCAGACCGTGTCGGCGGACGGCGGCGAGAGGCCGTCGTCACGCCAGCCAAACGCAGCGAAATATGCCTCGGGCGCGCCCGCTGGCGACAGCAGGCGCACCGGCGGCGAATCCTTCGCCACGGTGACCTTGTAATTCTTCAGCACGAGATCGTCGATCCGCGCGCCCTTCAGGTTGATCGAGCCGTGCATGGTCGGCGTGTCGATCTGCACCCGCGGCGTTTCGCGCAGCACGACGGCGCGGTCGCGATTGGCGGCCGGCGTATCGGCCGTCGGATCGGCGTTCTTGTTCGGCAGAACCTCGGTCTTGCCGTCCTCGATCTTCGTCACCGGCGGATTGGCGGTCGGGAAGAAGCGGTTCTGCACCACCGGCCAGCCGAACAGGATCAGCGCCGCGATGACCGCGAACAACACGAAGTTCTTGTTCTCTTTGTTCACGAGCGCCTTATTCCCTTAGGGCCCAATCCATCATGGGACCGGATCATAGCCGTGCCCGCCCCACGGATGACATCGCGCGATGCGCTTTGCCGCGAGCCAGCTGCCTCGTGCTGCGCCATAGCGGCGCAAGGCCTCGATTGCATAGGCCGAACAGCTTGGCTGGTAACGACAGGTTGGTGGCAGGATGAGCGACGGGCCGAGTTGCCATAGCCGAGCCACCAGGATCAGCAGGCGGGCGATCATCCCGGCACCTTGCCGCGGACACGCGTAGCCGTCTTTCGCAGCGCCTTGCCGAATTCGGCACGCAGGCTGGCATAATCACGCTCGATTCCGCCCATACGGCCGATCAGGACATGATCTGCACCCGGCACGCCATCTGACGGCAGCAGCTCACGCGCGAGCGCCCGCAGCCGGCGTTTCATCCGGTTGCGCACCACCGCGTTGCCGATTTTCTTGGTGACGGTATAGCCAACGCGGATCGTCGCGTCGCCATCATTGCGGGGGCGCACCAGAAGCACGAAGCCGGGCATGGGTGCGCGCTCGCCCGCGTTCGCCGCCAGGAAATCCCGGCGGCGGGTAAGCGTCTGAATGATCGAGTCGCCTGCGCGAGGCTGACCGGCCGTTAGGCCGACAGCTTCTTGCGACCGCGCGCGCGACGCGCCCGAATCACGGCGCGGCCGCCGACCGTCGCCATCCGCGCACGGAAGCCGTGACGGCGTGCCCGCACCAGGTTGCTCGGCTGAAAGGTCCGCTTCATTGCTCATTCCCGAATCTGAAAAAGAAGGGCCGCCACGAGGGGCAGCCCGAACATGGCGCCGCATAGGTGAAGGTGACGGGTAAGTCAACGCGAGCCGATCACGCGATCCCGCGCGCGGCGGCGCAGCGCACTGCGGCGGCGCATTGCCCGGTCCGCGATGTTGCCGACGCGTGGCCAGCGACGTTTGGCACGGGCCCAGCGCACCTGCGCGCGGCGCGAGTTGCGGAGGATCAGGATCATGCCGCCGGCGAACAGGAAGATGCCGCCCGGCCCCGGCAACGGCCCCATCGCCGCCGCGCCCACGAGCAGCACGCCGCCGAGCGAGAGCTGCAGGATCCTCATGGCAGGGTGGCGATCACGCATGCGGCGCATGTGGCTCCGGTGTGTTGCGAAGACAAGACGGTGATGAATGGTTTGCAGCGCTGACAAAGCGGCTATGAACAATGTCATAACGGGGGCGGGGGATGCATGGCGGCGATCGTCGCGACGGTGGCGTATCTGGGGCTGGAGGCGCGCGCGGTCGAGGTTCAGGTGCAACTGATAGCTGGCCTGCCGGCGTTCAATCTGGTCGGGCTGGGCGACAAGGCAGTCGGCGAAAGTCGCGAGCGCGTGCGCGGCGCGATTGCCGCCATGGGGCTTGCCATGCCGCCCAAGCGGATCGCGGTGAACCTGTCGCCGGCCGACCTACCGAAAGAAGGATCGCATTTCAACCTTCCCATCGCGCTGGGGCTGTTGCTGCGATGGGCGTGGTCGATGCCGAGGCGCTGGCGGATTATGTCATCGTCGGTGAGTTGACGCTGGACGGACGGATCGCCGCGTCACCTGGGGTGCTGCTGGCCGCGTTGCATGCCGCGGAACTGGGGCGTGGATTGATCTGCCCGGCCGCGCAGGGCGCCGAAGCCGCCTGGGCGAGTTCGATCGAGGTGCTGGCCGCGCCCGACCTGCTATCGCTGATCAATCACCTGAAGGGCCACGGGTTGCTCTCGGCCCCGGCGCCGGGTGAGGTCGTCGCTGGTGGTGAGGGGCCGGACCTGCGGCAGGTGCGGGGGCAGGAGACGGCCAAGCGCGCGCTGGAGATCGCAGCGGCGGGCGGACACAACCTGCTGATGGTCGGACCGCCGGGTGCCGGCAAGTCGCTGATGGCGTCCTGTCTGCCGGGCATCCTGCCTTCGCTCGATCCAGCCGAGGCGCTGGAAGTGTCGATGGTGCAATCGGTGGCGGGGGTGTTGGAGAACGGGCGGCTAACCCGCACCCGACCCTTCCGCGCACCGCATCATTCAGCCTCGATGGCGGCGCTTACCGGCGGCGGGCTGAAGGTGCGGCCGGGCGAGGTGAGCATGGCGCACCTGGGGGTCTTGTTCCTCGACGAGCTGCCCGAGTTCCAACGCGCGGTGCTCGACTCGCTGCGCCAGCCGCTCGAGTCCGGCACGGTCAGCGTGGCGCGCGCCAACGCGCATGTGACCTTTCCGGCGCGTGTGCAGCTAGTCGCGGCGATGAACCCCTGCCGCTGCGGCTATCTGGGTGATGCCGGGCTGGCCTGCGCCCGGGCGCCGAAATGTGCCGCCGATTACCAGGCGAAGGTATCGGGCCCCTTGCTGGACAGGATCGACCTGCATGTCGAAGTGCAGGCGGTGAGCGCCGCCGACCTGATGCTGCCGCCCCCAGTGGAGGGGTCGGCCCAGGTCGCCGCCCGCGTGGCACAGGTGCGGGCGATCCAGCAGGACCGGTATCGCGACCGCGGCATAAGGACGAATGCCGAAGCCGATGGCGATGTGCTGGAGGCGTTCTGCGCGCCGGATGCGGCGGGGCGTGCGCTGCTGGCGCAGGCGGCGGAGGCGATGCGGCTGTCGGCGCGCGGCTATACCCGCATCCTGCGCGTCGCCCGGACGATTGCCGACATGACGGGTTCCGACGCCGTGGGACGCATCCATGTGGCGGAGGCGCTGAGCTATCGGCGGCGGGCGCCGACAAATTGAGGGGTCAGCCGGCGAGGCGGTGATCGGGATCGAGCAGCGGCGCGCCGGGGGCAAGGAGGCGCCGCTCCGCCAGGAGCCTGCGCGTGTTGGCCGAGTTCATCGGCCGCCCGTAGAGATAGCCCTGGCCGCGTGCGCAGCCGAGGTTGCGCAGCCAGCCCTCCGTCTCGATGTCCTCGACGCCTTCTGCGGTTACCGGCAGGTTCAGGCTGGAGCCAAGGCCGGCGATGGCGCTGACCACGGCTGCGCTGTCGCTGTCGCTGGCGACCGCCTTCACCACGCTCCGGTCGATCTTGATCCGGTCGAACGGCAGCGCGCGCAGGTGGCCGAGGCTGGAATGGCCAGTGCCGAAATCATCCAGCGCGACGCGGATGCCCTGGTTCTTGAGGCTGCCAACGATCGACTGAGCGAGCGGCAGGTTTTCGAACAGCGCGCCTTCGGTGATCTCGATCTCCAGCCGATGCGCGGGGAAGCCGGTTTCGAGCAGGAGCTTGATGATCTTCTGCGGCAGCCAGGCGTCGCGCAACTGCGCGGGCGAGATGTTGATCGACAGGCTGAGCGAGGGATCCCAGTCGCGCGCGGCATGGAACGCCTGACGCATCACGGCCAGCGACAGGTCGGCGATCATGCCGGTCTGTTCGGCGATGGTGATGAACCGGTCTGGCGGGATGATGCCGTGGACCGGGTGGTCCCAGCGGGCGAGCACTTCGAACCCGAACAACTGGCCGGTGGCGAGGTCGATCTGCTGTTCGAAATAGGGGATGATCTGGCCCGCCGGAATGGCGTCGCGCAGCGCCTGTTCCAGTTCGTTGCGCGCCTGCAGCGCACGCGCCATCGCCGGATCGAACCAGCCGACTCGGTTTCGCCCGGCTTCCTTGGCGGCGCACATCGCGATTTCGGCCGCGCGCGTCAGCGCGTCGATCGAGCCACGCTCCACGTCCGACCGTGCAAGGCCGATGGTAGCCGTGATCTGAATGCCCGCGCCGTCGATCTCGATCGGCTGCGCGAGGTGGCTGACGAGGCGCTCGGCTATACGCTGTACGGTATCGGGATCGCGCGGATCGAAGACGAAGGCGCAGACGAATTCGTCCCCGCCGAGCCGTCCGGCCAGTGCGAAAGGTGGCAGCTCGGCCTGGATCTGGCTGGCAACGCGGGCGAGCAGCTTGTCACCCGTGGCGTGGCCATGGAGTTCGTTCACCGCGCGAAAGCGATCGAGATCGACCAGCAGGAGCGCGGTGGCGCGATGCCTGCGCGACGCATCGAGCAGCATCGCGCTGCCATGCTCCGTCAACGCCCGACGATTGAGCAGGCCGGTCAGCGGATCACTGGTCGGCGTCAGGCGGGTACGAGCGCTGTTCGCCAGCCGCTGCCCGACCAGTTGAGTGATCTGGCGATGGCGGTGCCACCCGAGAAGAATGAGCGCGACGTTCAGGAGAAGCGCGAGGACCATCAGTTCGTCGACCGCGCCGCCGAACCTGCGCTGCAGAAGGGTGGCGGCCGTTGCACCGAGCAGCGCAACGAACAGCCCGATCGCGGCGATCGTGATACGGCCTGCAGGGGTAGCGCGCGGTTCAGCAGAGCCACGCGAGACCTGGGCGGGGGGCACCGAGTCTTCCATCTCGCCCCATGATGCGGCGGGGCCATGTATAATTTGTTAACTGCCCGATGCTTGCCCTGAAGCGCGGTTTGCCGTACAGGCCGCGCAACGTTCCGAGTTGAACGCTGAAGACAAGCGCCCATTGTGGTGCACGCTGGCCGGCGAGGTTTCGCCCGCCGGCGCTTTTGCGTTTGGGCGGAAGAAAGGAGTTTTGACGCGATGTTCGACAGCCTGAGCGACCGTCTTGGCGGTGTATTCGACCGTCTTCGCGGCCGTGGCGCGCTGACCGAGGCCGATGTCCGGCAGGCCATGCGCGAAGTGCGCATCGCGTTGCTGGAGGCTGACGTCGCGCTGCCGGTCGCGCGGCAGTTCGTCGAAGAGGCCACCGAAAAGGCGATCGGCCAGAACGTGCTGCGGTCGGTCACTCCGGGGCAGCAGGTCGTCAAGATCGTCAATGACGCGCTGGTCGCGATGCTGGGCGGCGACGATCCCGAGGCGGCCGAGCTGAAGATCGACGTCACGCCGCCGGCGGTGGTGATGATGGTCGGCCTGCAGGGGTCGGGTAAGACGACCACGACCGCGAAGATCGCCAAGCGCCTGTCGGGCGGCAAGGCGGGCCGCGATCGCAAAAAGGTGCTGATGGCGTCGCTCGACGTCAATCGCCCGGCGGCGCAGGAGCAGCTGGCGACGCTGGGCAAGCAGATCGAGGTGCAGACGCTGCCGATCGTGGCCGGGCAGCAGCCGGTCGATATCGCCCGCCGCGCACTTCAGGCGGCGAAGCTGCAGGGCTTCGACGTGCTGATGCTCGACACCGCCGGGCGCCTCCACGTCGACCAGGCGTTGATGGACGAAATGAAGGCGGTGGCGGAAATCGCCACGCCGCAGGAAATCCTGCTCGTCGTCGATTCGCTGACCGGCCAGGACGCCGTCAATGTCGCGCAGAGCTTCTCGGCGCAGGTGCCGCTGACCGGCGTCGTGCTGACGCGGATGGACGGCGATGCGCGCGGCGGCGCGGCGCTGTCGATGCGCGCCGTCACTGGCAAGCCGATCAAGTTTGCCGGCGTTGGCGAAAAGATGGACGCGCTCGAGGCATTCCATGCCGAGCGTGTCGCTGGCCGAATCCTGGGCATGGGCGATGTCGTCAGCCTCGTTGAGAAGGCGGCGGAGTCGATCCAGCAGGAAGACGCCGAGCGCATGGCGGCGAAGCTGGCCAAGGGCCAGTTCGACATGGACGACCTGCGCGGCCAGCTCGCTCAGATGCGCCGCATGGGTGGCCTCGGCGCGCTCGCCGGCATGATGCCCGGCATGAAGAAGGCGCAGCAGGCGATGGCCAACGGTGCGGTCGACGAACGCATTCTGCTGCGCATGGACGCGATGATTACGTCGATGACGCCGAAGGAGCGATCGAAGCCCGAACTGATCAACGCCAAGCGCAAGATCCGTATCGCCAAGGGCAGCGGCACGACCGTTCAGGACGTGAACAAGCTGCTGAAGATGCACCAGGAAATGTCCACCGCGATGAAGAAGATCCGCAAGATGGGCGGTATCAAGGGCATGCTGGCGATGCTGGGCAAGGGTGGTCCTGGCGGCGGCATGGCCGGTATCGGCAACGCGCTGGGCGGGCCGGAGCTTGGCGACATGCTGGGCAAGGCCGGCGGCGGGCTCCCTGGTCTGCCGGGTGCTGCGGGCGGCCTGCCGCCCGGATTTCCGAAGTTCAAGAAGTAAGCAACCGCCCCGTCGCGGGGCAACATTGTCACCAACGAAATCCCCGCGTGCGCAGGGACGAAGACTTAGAAGGCAAGGAAGACTACAATGGCACTCAGCATTCGCCTGTCGCGTGGCGGCTCCAAGAAGCGTCCGTACTATCGCATCGTCGTGGCCGATGCGCGCAGCCCGCGTGATGGCCGCTTCATCGAGAAGATCGGCAACTACAACCCGCTGCTCGCCAAGGACGACGAGAAGCGCGTCGTGCTGAACGCGGAGCGTGCGAAGCACTGGCTGAGCAATGGCGCGCAGCCAACCGATCGTGTCGCCCGCTTCCTCGACCTCGCCGGCGTTCGCGAGCGTGCAGCCCGCAACAACCCGAAGAAGGCCGAGCCGGGCGAGAAGGCCAAGGAGCGCGCCGAGGAGCGTGCCGAGAAGCTGAAGGCCGCTGAGGAAGCGTCGCAGGCCGAGACCGAGGCCGTGATGGCCGCGGAAGTCGACGCAGCGACCGAGACGCCGAGCGCAGAGGCCGAGAAGGTCGCCGACGCGACGGCCGAGCAGTAAGCATCAAATCGGGTCATGGCGCGTTTTCCTTCGGCAGCGAAAGGAACGTGCCATGACCGTCGACCCCAAGCCTCACGCGCCAGACCCCAGGACCGCAAGCGATGACGACGAACAGGTCGCCAGCAACGAAGGAGTCTCTGCGAGTGAGCCCGCCGAAGGCGCAGACGACGCCCCAACAGGCGGCGAAGGCTCCCCCAACGGGTGAACCGCAGGTCGTCCTGGCGGTCATCACGGGGGCGCACGGCATCGGCGGCGAAGTGAAGCTCAAGCTCTTCGCCGATGATCTTGCCAGCTATACCTCCTTCAACAATGGCGCGCTGACGCTGAAAAGCGTGCGCGGAACGATCGCTCGGTTTGCGGAAGTGAAAGACCGCACGGCCGCGGAAGGATTGCGCGGGCTGGAACTGTCGGTTCCGCGCGCCGCCTTGCCGCCGTTGGAAGAGGGTGAATATTATCATGCCGACCTGATCGGACTGCCAGCGGTATCCGACGCTGGCGAGACGCTGGGCCTCGTCGTTTCGGTCGAGAATTTCGGCGCTGGCGATGTGATCGAGGTCGAACGCCCGACCGGCAAGCGTTTCATGGTGCCGATGACGCCGCAGGCGGTTCCGGAATGGGATGACAAGCGGCTGGTGATCGCAGCGGCGTTCGCCGACGCCTGATACGGGCGGGTTAGCCGGCGGCGATCAGACGTCCATCTGCTTCACCGCCGCATTCCACATTGAGATGTTGTTGCGGGCCTCCTGCACAAAGGCGGAGCGGCGCACGAAGCCGAGGAAGAAATCCGCCAGCCACTTGCCGGGATTGCGCAGCGGCCGTTCGAACTGAACGAGAAGCACCACGCGGGTGCCGCTGGTCTCGTTCCACACTTCGTGATCATAGGTGTCGTCGAACACCAGGGTTTCGCCCTCGCGCCAACGCACGATGCGGTTGTCGACGCGCATGCGCACGTCGCCGTCATCGGGCACGATCAGGCCGAGGTGGCAGGTGATCAGCCCCTTCGAAACGCCGCGGTGCGCGGGAATGTGTGTGCCGGGCGCCAGGATCGAGAAGAAGGCGCTGTTCAGGCCGGGGATCTGCTCGACGAGGCGGGCAGTGGTGGGGCAGCGGTCGGCGTTCTCGTCGATGCGATAGCCGTAGCCCCAGATGAAGAACGACCGCCACATGTTCACCTGTGCGATCGACCGGTGGTCGGGCGAGATGGTGGCGAGGCTGGGCGCGGCCTGACCGCGCAGCGCGACCTCGCTCGCCTCTGCGCGGATCGCGTCCCAATTGTCACGCAGCAGCTGCGTCCAGGGGAAGGTGCGCACGTCGAGCACGGGATCGTTCGAGACCAAAGATGACGAGGCGATCAGCCGGTCGAAGACGCCGCGAAGATGCTTGCCCACCCGGATGATCAAGGGACGGTTCGGATCAGCCTTCATCTCCGCCGAGGGGGCGGGCGCGCCCGAGATCGCGCAGACACCCGGGACCAGCACCGGCGCGATTGCTCGTTTGTCAGGTGCCAGGGAGTCGCGGGCGGGAGAGATGGTGTTCACGATGCCTATCCGTCTTCTGATATTGGCGTGCGCGCAGCAGGCCAGGACGTTCATGGTGACCGACTAGGGGCGGATCAGGTCCAAAACATGGCGAGGAAAGGGTGATCGAAAGATCGCCGGGGGGTGTGGCGGCAGCGTGTCGGGCAAGCTAGAAGCAGCCGCATGACCGCATTTTCGCGCGCGCTTGCTGCGCCGTTCGCCGTTGTTTCTCTTGTCGCGTTGGCGGCCGTTCCGGCCATTGGACAGCAGGCAGCGCAGAAGGCAGCTGCCACCGCCAGCCGGGCAGTGGCGGCCACTGCCGCGCCTGTGCAGGGCACGATCATCGATCCTGCAACGGTAAGGGTCGACACCTCGCCCTGGCTGTTCAAGGGATCGGACATTCCGCCTGACCCGGCGTGGAACTTCGGCGCGCTGCCCAACGGCCTGCGTTATGCCGTGCGCAAGAATGGCGTGCCCCCGGGGCAGGTTGCAGTGCGGGTGCGCATTGATGCCGGATCACTGAACGAGACCGATGAGGAACGCGGCTACGCCCATCTGATTGAGCATCTCTCGTTCCGCGGCTCCAAATACGTGCCCGACGGCGAGGCGAAGCGGGTGTGGCAGCGGTTCGGTGCGACCTTCGGGTCGGATTCGAATGCGCAGACCACGCCGACCCAGACGGTCTACAAGCTTGACCTGCCGGCCGCGACCGAGGCGAACCTCGACGAGAGTCTCAAGATCTTTGCCGGGATGATGTCCGAACCGGGCATCAATGCGCAGGGGCTGGCCGCCGAGCGGCCGGCGGTGCTGGCCGAGCAGCGCGAGGCGCCGGGACCGCAGGTGCGCCTGTCGGACGCGCGCAATGCCTTGTTCTTTGCCGGGCAGCCGCTGGCCGACCGCTCACCAATCGGCAATGTGAAGACGCTGGAAGCGGCGACGCCGGCCAGCGTGCAAGCATTCCACCAGCGCTGGTATCGCCCTGCGCGGACGGTGGTGATCATTTCTGGTGACATCGACCCGGCAGTCGCCGCCCGTCTGGTGGTGAAGAACTTCGGCGGCTGGAAGGGTGTTGGCCCTGATCCGGCGGACCCCGACTTCGGCAAGCCTGATCCGAAGGCGACGCCGACCGCGGCGATCAACGAGCCGTCGCTGCCGCCGCTGGTGATCAGCGCCACGCTGCGTCCGTGGACCTATCAGGACGATACGATCATCTTCAACCAGAAGCGCCTGGTGGACCTGGTGGCAATGCGGGTCATCAACCGGCGGCTGGAGGATCGCGCACGCGCCGGTGGCAGCTTCCTGCAGGCGAGCGTGAACCTGGAGGATGTGGCGCGATCCACCAACGGCACCTTCGTCAGCATCGTGCCGATCGGCGACGATTGGGAAGCGGCGCTGAAGGACGTGCGGGCGGTGATTGCCGACGCGATGACCAATGCGCCTAGCCAGGCCGACGTCGACCGCGAGACCGCAGAGTTCGAAGGCGCGATGCGCAATGAGGTGGAGACCGCACGGGTCGAAGCCGGCGCCAAGCAGGCCGACGACATGGTCCAGGCGCTCGACATCCGCGAGACGGTGGCCGGGCCGCAGGAATCGTACAACATCTTCCTCGACGCCAAGAAGAAGGGGATGTTCTCCGCGGCTGGCGTGCTTGAGTCCACCCAGCGCGTGTTCAAGGGCGACGCGCAGCGCGCCATCGTCAACACGCGCATGGCGGACCCCGGTGCGGCCGCGAAGCTGGCGTCGGCGCTGACGGCGGACGTGTCGAAGCTGGCCGGACGGCGGGATCGCCAGTCGAAGGTCGATTTCAAGGACCTGCCGAAGCTGGGCAAGCCGGGCAACGTGACGGCGCGCGAGACGATTGCGGACCCCGGGATCGAGAAGGTGACCTTCTCCAACGGTGTGCGGATGCTGATGTACCCGAATGCATCCGAGACGGGTCGCGTATACTTGCGGGTCCGCTTTGGCCGCGGATATAGTGCGCTCCCAGCTGACAAGCCGACGGCGGCCTGGGCGGCGGATAGCGCGCTCATTCCTGGCGGGATCGGCAAGTGGAACCAGAGCGACCTCGACGCCCTGACCACGGGCCGCCGCATGGGGCTAGATTTCGATATCACTGACGATGCATTCGTCATGAGCGCCATGACGACCCCAGGCGACTATGCCGACAATCTGGCGTTGATGGCGGCCAAGCTGGCGGCGCCGCGCTGGGATGCAGCGCCGGTTCTGCGCGCCAAGGCCGCTGCGGTGGCGGGCTATGCCGGGTTCAATTCGTCGCCGGACGGCGTGCTGTCCCGCGATCTGGAGCGGCTGTTGCGCAATGGCGATCCGCGCTGGGGCCCGCCGACGCGCGAGGAGATCGATGCTCTGACGCCGGAGGGGTTCCGCAAGCTGTGGGAGCCGCTTCTGGCCACCGGCCCGATCGAGGTCGATGTGTTCGGCGACGTGACAGGTGACGAGGCCATTGCCGCCGTCGCTAAAACGTTCGGCGCATTGAAGGCCCGCACGGAAGCGCCGGCGCTCTCGCCTGGTGCGGCTTTCCCGGCGCACAATGACGTGCCCGTGACGCTGACCCATGAGGGCGCCGACACGCAGGCGGCGGCGGTGATCGCCTGGCCGACCGGTGGGGGCAGCGCGGGTATTGCGGAGAGCCGGCGCCTGGACATCCTGTCTGCAATCTTCGGTGATCGCCTGTTCGATCGTCTGCGGTCGGTGGCAGGCGCGAGCTACAGCCCCAGTGCGGTCAGCCAGTGGCCGATGGGGCTTACGTCGGGCGGGCGTATGATCGCAGTCGGCCAGGTAGCGCCGGAGAATGTCGACCTGTTCTACAAGCTGAGCCGCGAGATTGCGGCGGAGCTGGTGTCAACGCCGGTCAGCGAGGACGAGCTGCGCCGCGCGGTCGGGCCGATGATGCAGTATCTGGCGCGCGCATCGTCGGGGAACCAGTTTTGGCTGCTGCTGGTGAACGGCGGCGCCTATGACCCCAATCGGCTGAACGGCGCGCGCACGCTGGTGAGCGATTACATGGGCATCACCCCCCAGACGTTGCAGGCAACCGCCGCCAAATATCTGCGGCCGGAGAAGGACTGGACGCTGAAGGTGCTGCCGAAAACGCCAGCGAAGTGATGCGACAGGCGCCGTCTCATTCCCGGGAATGAGGCGGCGTTTCCTTATCTGCGGAGAGGGCGGCGCTCGCTGAGTTCGTTGCGGATCGTGGTTGCTGCCACGCCGGCCTGACCCATGGCGTGGCTGATCTGATCCAGCCCCTTCACCACGTCCCCGGCCGCATAGAGGCCGGGAATGGTGGTGCGCTGATGTTCGTCGGTGACGATACAGCCATCGTCGGTGCCGCGTGCGCCGGCACCCAGCGCAAGTTCCGAGCGGATCTGTGAGCCAAGCGCCGGATAGACGCTGTCGAAGCGGAGGCGACCGTGGGCGGTGTCGAAGGCGAGCTGGTCGCCCTCGATCGCGTAATGGCCGCACGGACCATCCACCCGCGTCACCCCGGCGGCGTCCAGCGCATCGGCACAAGCGTCGTCGAGCATGTGTTCGGCATCGGGAGCGATCAGCGTGACATCGCGCGTATAGCCGCGGAGGAACAGCGCCTCGCGCATCCCGTGCGTGCCGGTACCGATGACCCCGACGCGCTTGTCGGTCACTTCATAGCCGTCGCAGATCGGGCAGTAGCGGAGGAGGCCTCGCTGCAGCGCCTCGTCGTGCAACGCCGCCTCTATCCTTGGCCGGTTGTTCACCACGCCGGTGGCGAGAAGGACGGTGCATGCCTCCACGGTCGTTTCCCCTGTACGCACGACGAAATGGTCGTCCACCGGCTCAACCGCGGTGACCTTTGAGTCGTGCGAGCGAACGCCGAACGAGGCGGCTTGCTGCCGCATGCGGGCGAGCAGATCCTTGCCGCTGATCCCGCCGGGAAAGCCGGCGTGATTGTGCGTGCAGGGGATCAGCGCGGCCCGGCTCTCGCCGCTGTCGTACAGGGCGATGTCGAGGTGGAAGCGGGAGAGGTAGATGGCGGCGGTCAGACCTGCCGGGCCGCCGCCGATGATGACGCAGTCGTGCATGGCCTGCCGAGCGCATTGGTCGCTTTCTGGTTCCCTGGCTCGGCGATTGACGCGGCGCGGGGGTGCGGTATCGCTTCGGCAACTAACCGGGGGGATGACGATGAAGATCCGCGCGCTTTCTGCGGCCTTGTTCCTGACGCTGCCAGTGGCCGCAGCAGCGCAGAACAACGCCGTACCCGCGACGACGACGCCTGAGGCGAAGCCTGCGGCGGCCACGTCGATCGAGGCGATTGAGCCGCAGATCACGGGCTTCTTCGACAGCTGGATGAAGAACGCGCATGTGCCGGGTCTAGTCTATGGCGTTGTGAAGGACGGCAAGCTGGTGCTGGTCCGGGGCCTGGGCGTTCAGGATATCGCCAGCAAGAAGCCGGTGACCGCCGACAGCAGGTTCCGCATTGCGTCCATGTCCAAGGCGTTCACCGCCATGGCGATCCTGAAGCTGCGCGACGAGGAGCGCGTGTCGCTCGACGCGCCGGCGGAGCGATACGTGCCCGAACTGCGCAACTGGCGCTATCCAACCGCTGACAGCCGGCGGACGCGGGTGGCGGACCTGCTGCATCACACGGCGGGGTTGGTGGAGGATAATCCCTGGGGCGACCGGCAGCAGCCATTGTCGGAGCCCGCCTTCACCGCGATGCTGAAGGCCGGCGTGCCGCTGGCGCAGGCGCCGGGTCTGCGCATGGAATATTCCAACCTTGGCTATGCGACGCTGGGGCGGATCGTCAGCAACGTCTCCGGGCAGCGGTATCAGGATTATATCCGTAGCAGCATCATGACCCCGCTGGGCATGACATCGACCGGCTATGACGTGCTGAACGGGCCGCAGGACCTGCGTGCCCTGGGCTATCGCTGGCAGGACAATGCCTGGGTGCGTGAGCCGGACATGGCCGATGGCGCTTTCGGTGCGATGGGCGGCGTACAGACGACCGCCAACGATTACTGGCGCTGGGTGGCGTTCCTGCTGTCGGCTTGGCCGGCACGCGACGATCCCGACAAGGGGCCGACCAAGCGTGCGACGGTGCGCGAGATCGTCGAGGGGTCGAACTTCGTCAACACGGTGGAGCGGCCCGGCGCGTCAGGCCGCCCATGCCGGGTTGCGAGCGCCTATGGCATGGGCTGGCAGGTGGTGAACGACTGCGACGTGGGGCGCATCGTGACCCATTCGGGCGGCTATCCCGGTTATGGTTCGATCTTGATGCTGCTGCCGGATGCTGGCGTTGGTGTGTTCGCCTTCGCCAATCGCACGTATGCCGGGCCTGGCCTGCCCGTATCACAGACGCTCTATGCGCTGCGGCAGGCGGGGCTGGCCGAGGAGCGTACGGTGCCGGTATCGCCCGATCTGGCGCGGGCCTATGACATCATGCGTGACGTGTGGCGCAGCGGGGATCCGGCGCGGGCGCCGCTGGCCAACAATGTCGTGCCCGATCGTGATCTCAACCGCCGGCGCAAGGATATTGCCGAGCTGAAGAAGCAGGTTGGCGCATGTCGTACCGATGCCGCGATCGAGCCGATCTCGGCAATGGAGGGAACCTTCACCTGGGCGTGCGCCAACGGCAATGTCGCGGGACGGGTACAGCGCGCGCCGACACCGGCGTTGAGTCTTCAGGTGTTGAGCTTTACCGCCGCCAAGTGACCTTTCATGCGACCGTCCTGACGCTGTATCCCGAGATGTTTCCCGGGCCGCTTGGCTTTGCCATTGCCGGCCGGGCGCTGGCGGAGGGGCGATGGTCGCTCGACGCCGTCAACATCCGGGATTTCACCACCGATCGCCATCGCACCGTCGACGATACGCCGGCGGGGGGTGGCGCTGGCATGGTGCTGCGGGTCGACATCCTGGCCGCTGCGGTCGACGCGCAGGGGCAGGGGCGGCCGGTGCTGGCGATGACCCCGCGCGGCAAGCCGCTGACCCAGGCGCGCGTGCGCGAGCTGGCGGCGGGGCCGGGCGCCGTGGTGCTGTGCGGGCGGTTCGAGGGGTTTGACGAACGCCTGTTTGAAGGCCGCGAGATAGAGGAAGTGTCGATCGGCGACTATGTCCTCTCTGGCGGTGAGACGGCGGCGCTGGTGCTGCTGGATGCTTGCGTTCGGCTGCTTCCCGGCGTAATGGGCGCCGCTTCAAGCGGGGTCGAGGAAAGCCACGAAAGTGGCCTGCTCGAATATCCGCATTATACCCGACCTGTTGAATGGGAAGGGCGCACGATCCCTGAAGTGCTGCGATCGGGGGATCATGCGAAAATTGCCGCTTGGCGCCAGCGCCGGGCGGAGGAAGATACACGGCTACGGCGGCCGGACCTGTGGGAGCGCCACGTCGGTGCTCGGGTCAACCGCCCTCTGGCGCGCGGCGACGATGTGGGAAGAAGTTGAGATGAACCTGATCCAGCAGCTCGAGGCCGAGCAGATCGCGAAGCTGACCGCGAACAAGAAGATCCCGGAATTCCGCCCTGGCGATACGCTGAAGGTCGGCGTGAAGGTGGTCGAGGGTGAGCGTACCCGCGTCCAGAACTACGAAGGCGTGTGCATCGCGCGGTCGAACAAGGGCATGGGTTCCTCGTTCACCGTTCGCAAGATCTCCTTCGGTGAGGGCGTCGAGCGCGTCTTCCCGCTCTACTCGCCGAACATCGATTCGATCGAGGTCGTCCGCAAGGGCGCCGTGCGTCGTGCGAAGCTGTACTACCTGCGTGGTCGTACGGGTAAGTCGGCGCGTATCGCCGAGCGTCGCGACAACCGTCCGGCGAAGGCCGAAGCCGCCGAATAAGCGGTTCGGAACACATTCAAGGAAGGCGTCGGCAGCAATCTGCCGGCGCCTTTTTTGTTGGAGCGGCCGCCGGAGGGCAGGGCGGCCGTGCACTCTAACTCAGCTCTGCCCTGTCCCGCGAACGATCTCCACGATCCGGTCGCCAAGCTGTATGTTCTCCGCCTCGCGCTGGTCGAAACCGATGCATTCGCCATTGCGAAACATGCGAACGCCAAGGCCCGTCGTGAGCGCGCTCAGCGGTCGCCCGACGTCCTCGGGCGTCGCGTCCCGCTCGCGCAGCGCAACCCGGCCATGCGCGGCGGCGAGGTCGGTCAGATATTCCGCCACATGCGGCCCGTTGGTCGAGCCCGCGAGGAGCAGCCCGGCGAAGCTCGCCGGATTGATCACGACATCCGCGCCCGCCTGCCGCGCCAGCGGCTCATTGTCGTCGGACCGGACCACCGCGCTGATGCGCACGTTTTCCGACAAACGGCGCGCGGTCAGCACGATCAGGATCGTGGTGTCGTCCCGCCCGGCTGAGACCATGAGGGTGGACGCCTGCGCCACGTGGGCGATTTCCAGCGTCTTGTCGCGGGTGGCATCACCATCAAGGACGACAGCGCCGCATTGTTCGGCATCGGCCAGCGCGCGCTCGTCACGGTCGATGACGACGATGTTCGCCGGATCGCATCCGCGCCGCTGCAGTTCGCGCAGCGCCTCCGTTCCGCTCGTGCCGTAGCCGGCGATGACGACATGGCCGGTGAGTCGGCGCTGGATGACCTTCATGCGCCACCGATACCATGTGCGCCGAAGAAGGAAGTCATAGGCCGTCCCCAGGAAGATCAACCATACGAACAGGCGGATCGGCGTGACGACGAAGGTGTCGAACAGCCGAGCGCTGTTGGTCACCGGAACGATATCGCCATAGCCAACCGTCGTCACCGTGATCATGGTGAAATACAGAAGGTCGATGAAGCTGATGTGGCCGTCGATATTGTCGCGCAGGCCCTCGCGATCGAGCCAGTGGCCGACGAGTGCGATGCCGACGAGCAGAAACGCGAGCAGGATACGCAGACCCAGGCTCGCCCAATCGGGCAGGCCGCTGCGTCGACGCAGGTGAAGCTCCTCGTCGCGATTCTTCAGACGCATGACATGGCTGTAGAGCAAGCGGCAGTGGCTTAGCCAGTGAGGGCGCTACGGACTTTGCGCTGCGCGGCGCGGGCGGCTAACCCGCTGGGAACAATCGAGCGGGAAGAATGAATGCGGATATGGATGGCGGCGGCTGGCGTGGGACTGGCATTGTATGCGGCGACCGCCGTGGGTCAGCCGGTGAAGAAGGGCTCGCCGCTGACGTTGGAGCGGGTCTTTGCCAGCCCCGACCTGGGTGGCGGGCAACCGCAGGCGCTGCGCCTGTCGCCCGGCGGTACGCTGCTGACGTCGGTGCGGCCCCGCGAGGATGAGCGAAACCGCTTCGACCTGTGGGCGATGGATACGCGCACGGGCCAGTGGCGGATGCTGGTCGATTCGAAGCGGATCGGCAGCGGCGCGGAATTGTCCGAGGCCGAGAAGATGCAGCGCGAGCGGGATCGCTCCAAGACGGGCAAGACCGGCATCCTCGATTACGGCTGGGCGCCCGACGGGAAGTCGATCCTGGTGCCGGTGGATGGCGAGCTGTTCGTCGCGACGCTGGACGGCAACGTGCGCAAGCTGGACGGATCCAAGGGGGCGCTGAACCCGGTCGTGTCGCCGCGGGGCGGTTTCGTCAGCTTCGTGCGTGACCAGAACCTGTGGGTCGGGAACGCAAATGGCGTTGCGCGCGCCATCACCACCGAGGGCGGCGGCACGGTTCACTTCGGTGAGGCGGAGTTCGTCGCGCAGGAGGAAATGCATCGTCGCACCGGCTATTGGTGGTCGCCCGACGACCGGCTGATCGCGGTGGAGCGGTTCGACGAGGCACCGGTGCGCGTCTTCACCCGCGCCTCAATCGGTGCGACGGGGACCAGCATCTACGAACAGCGCTATCCGGCGGCGGGCACCCCCAATGCCTTGGTCGACCTGTTCATCATGAAGCCCGATGGTTCGGGCCAGGTGAAAGTGGATCTGGGGCCGGACCGCGACATCTACCTGGCGCGGGTCGATTGGACGCCGGACGGGTCGGCGCTGCTGGTGCAGCGCCAGTCGCGTGACCAAAGGACGCTGGACATGCTGGTGGTCGATCCCGCGACGGGCAAGTCGCGCGTGATGTTCACCGAGCGGTCGGGCGAGAAGAGCTGGGTCAATCTGTCCGATGCCTATCGCCCGCTGAAGGACGGCAGCCTCATCTGGCGCTCGGAACGGGACGGCTTCGGCCATCTGTACCGCTGGAAGGATGGCAAGTGGGCCCAGCTGACCTCTGGCGACTGGGTGGTCGATGCGCTGGTGGCTGTGGACGAGGCATCCGGTCGCCTTGTGTTCACCGGCAATCGCGACGGCGTGCTGGAACGGCATTTGTACTCGGTGAACATGAATGCGCCGGGTGCGATCATCCGGCTGACCGAGCCGGGCTGGACCCTGAGCGGCGCCACGGCCGACAGCACCGGCACGCGCTTCATCATCAGCCGCTCCAACCCCACGCAGCCGCGCCAGACGTATCTGGCGGACGCGAACGGCAAGCGGATCGCCTGGGTCAACGAGAATGCGGTGACGGGGGACCATCCCTATGCGCCGTATCTGCCGCTGCATCGTCCGACGCAGTTCGGCACGATCAAGGCCGATGATGGCACGATGCTGCACTGGCAGATGATCACCCCGGCGCTGCAAAAGGGGAAGCGCTATCCGGTCTTCTTCATGCATTACGGCGGACCGGGCAGCCAGGATGTCTCCCGCGACTGGCCGGGCAACATGCCGCTGCGCCAGTTCCTGGTGCAGCAGGGCTGGATCGTGTTCCAGATCGACAATCGCGGCTCCGACAATCGCGGCAAGAAGTTCGAGGATGCGATCTGGCACGCGATGGGAAGCGTGGAGGTGGACGATCAGCTCGCCGGCGCGGCCTATCTGAAGACGCTGCCGTTTGTCGATCCGGCGAAGATCGCCATCTATGGCTGGTCCTATGGCGGCTACCTGACGCTGAAGATGATGGAGCAGCACCCTGGCGTGTTCGCGGCGGGCATCTCCGGTGCGCCGGTCACCGATTGGGCGTTGTATGACACGCATTATACCGAGCGCTATATGGGTGATCCGACGCGCGATGCGGCGGCCTATACCGCGGCGAGCGCCTTGCCTGACGCGACGCGGATCAGCGATCCGTTGCTGCTGATGCACGGCATGGCGGATGACAACGTCTTCCTCGACAACGCCACGGCGTTTGCGGCGAAGATGCAGGCGGCGAACCGCCCGTTCGAGATGATGCTGTATCCCGGCAAGGCGCATGGCGCGGCGCGGGAGATCCATCCCTGGACGACGATGCTCGACTTCCTTGATCGCCACGTGAAGAAAAGTGGCGTGAAGTAAAGCTTCGTTGGCACAATGTGTCGCGCGGGCGTAAGGCGCCCGCCGACGTGAATGAAGGACGGTTGTAATGGGTTACCGGGTGGTTGTTGCTGGGGCGACTGGCAATGTGGGACGAGAGATGGTCAACATCCTCGCCGACCGCGAGTTTCCGGCGGATGAGGTGGCGCTGCTGGCGTCATCGCGCTCCGTCGGCGAGCAGATCGAATTTGGCGACACCGGCAAGATGCTCAAGGTGCAGAACATCGAGCATTTCGATCCGACCGGCTGGGACATGGCGCTGTTCGCGATCGGCAGCGAGGCGACCAAGGTCTATGCGCCCAAGTTCGCTGCTGCCGGCTGCACCGTGATCGACAATTCGTCGCTGTACCGGATGGATCCGGACGTGCCGCTGATCGTGCCGGAAGTGAACCCCGAGGCAATCGACGGCTATCGCGCGAAGAACATCATCGCCAACCCGAATTGCTCGACCGCGCAGATGGTCGTCGCGCTGAAGCCGCTGCACGATGCCGCGACGATCAAGCGCGTGGTGGTCGCGACCTACCAGTCGGTGTCGGGTGCGGGCAAGCAGGGCATGGACGAGCTGTTCGAGCAGAGCCGCAACATCTTCGTCGGGGACCAGGCGGAGCCCAAGAAGTTTACCAAGCAGATCGCCTTCAACGTCATTCCGCACATCGACAGCTTCCTCGAGGATGGCTCCACCAAGGAAGAGTGGAAGATGGTGGTCGAGACCAAGAAGATCATGGACCCGAAGATCAAGGTGACCGCCACCTGTGTGCGCGTGCCGGTGTTCGTCGGCCATTCGGAAGCGATCAACATCGAGTTCGAGAAGGAGCTGTCGGCCGAGGACGCGCAGCGCATCCTGCGCGAGGCGCCGGGCGTCATGCTCGTCGACAAGCGTGAGGACGGTGGATACGTCACCCCGATCGAATGCGTGGGTGAATATGCCACCTATATCAGCCGCGTGCGCGACGATTCCACGGTGGAAAATGGCCTCGCGCTGTGGTGCGTCAGCGACAACCTGCGCAAGGGCGCGGCGCTGAACGCGGTGCAGATCGCCGAGCTGCTCGGCCGGCGGCATTTGAAGAAGGCTGCCTGATCCGATTGGTTGCCCCGTTCCACGGGGCGGGGCGACCAATCAGCGCCCTGCTGCTCCGGCAGCCGGACAGCGGAGCGGCTCTTGCTTGATCAGCCCTTGTAAAGGGCGTCCAGCCGCTCGCCATAGACCTGACGCAGGATGTGGCGGCGGATCTTCAGGCTGGGCGTCAGCTGTTCGTTCTCGATGCTGAACGGCTCATCCGCGATGATGAAGCGCCGCACGCGTTCGATGACCGAAAGCTCCTTGTTGGTCCGCTCCACCGCTGCGCCGACGAGCGCGCGGAAGTCCGGATCCTTGGAGAGTGAGGGCAGGTTGCAACGCGTGTTGGTCGTCGCGCAGAATTCCTGCATCCATTCAGGATCTGGCACGATCACCGCCACCATGTGCGGCTTGCGATCGCCGGCGATCATCGCCTGCATGATCTCCGGCTGAAGGGTCAGCATCCCTTCGACCTTTTGCGGGGCGATATTGTCGCCCTTGTCGTTGATGATCAGGTCCTTCTTGCGGTCCGTGATCTTGATGCGCCCCGCTTCGTCGATGACGCCGATGTCACCGGTGTGCAGCCAGCCGTCCCGGAGCACCCGCTCGGTCTCGGTCGGGTTGCGCCAATAGCCGTGCATCACCAGTTCGCCGCGGACCAGGATCTCGCCGTCTTCGGCGATGCGCACTTCGGTATGGGGGAGGGGCGGGCCGACACTGTCGACCGTGACGCCCACCTTGGGCCGGTTGCAGGAGACGACCGGTCCTGCCTCCGTCTGGCCATAGCCTTGCAGGAAGGTGACGCCGAGCGACTGGAAGAAGATGCCGACCTCCGGCGTCAGGGGCGCGCCGCCCGAGACCATCGCCTTCATACGGCCGCCGAACTTGGCCGCAATGCGCGGCTTGAAGATGCGATCGACGATCAGCGCCGTCGGGCGATCGCGCAGCCGCAGGGTGCCCGCGGCGCGCCGCGCGCCGACCTCCAACGCAGCGTTCAGCAACCGCTGCGACATGCCGCCCTGCTTTTCGATGGCGCGGGTGATCCGGGCGCGCAGCACCTCGAACAATCGTGGCACGACGAACATGATCGTCGGGCTCACCTCCTCCATGTTGGCGGCAAGCTTCTCCAGGCTTTCGGCGTAATAGATCTGGCCGCCCATCGCGATCGGCAGCATCTGCCCGCCGGTATGCTCATAGGCGTGGCTGAGCGGCAGGAACGACAGGAACACCTCGTCGCCCCAGCCGAGATCCTCCGAGATGACATCAGCGCAACCGGCGATGTTGTGCAGGATCGCGCCGTGATGCTGCATCACGCCGCGCGGGGCGCCGCCGGTGCCCGAGGTGTAGATGATGCAGGCGGTGTCGGCGCGGGTGAAGTTCGCCTGCGCTGCGACGATGTCGGGATCCGCGCGATGCTCCTCGATCAGGTCCGCCCAGTGGCAACTGCGGACGCCCAGCGGGCGCGGGCGCAGATGGTCCAGCGCGATGACGGTTTCGACATGGGTGGTGCGCAGCACCGCCTTTAACAGGGTGTCGGCGAGCTTCTGGTTCGACACGATCACGGCGCGTGCGCCGGAATTCTCGATCACATGGGCATGATCGCGTTCGGTGTTGGTCGTGTAGGTGGGCACGGTGATGCAGCCGGCGGCCATGATGCCGAGATCGCTGATGCACCATTCCGGCCGGTTCTCGCTGACCAGCATCACGCGCTCACCCGGCTTCAAGCCTAGCGACCTGAGTGCGGTCGCAAGGCTGGCGACCTGTTCGGCCGCCTGCCTCCACGAGATCGCCTGCCAGCTGCCGCTGTGCTTTGCCCAGAGAAAGGGGGCGTCGCCTAGCTCGGCGGCGCGCGTGAAGAACATCGTGACGAGATTGGGGAAATGCTCAAGCTGGCGCATTGGGATCCTCTTCCTCGCCGTTCCTTACGCCCCCGCTAGCTATTCGCTAAGCGCATTGCCAACCCCGCGCGGATCGGCCGCGCCGACCCAGCCGGACGCCGTCCTTTCCGCGGCATTGGCTTTCAGCCCCAGGCGGGCGACCGACACCTTGTGGCCCTTAGCCTCCAGCGCCGGCTTCATCGGCGCGAGAATTGTGCCCTGTTCGAGCACGATGCCGTCATTGTTGAAGAAAACGAGGCCCAGGCCCAGCGCATCGCGCACCGGCAGTTTCCAGTCGAAATGCGCGATGATCGCCTTGGCGACCTGCATGATGATCGTCTTGCCGCCGGCGGCGCCGACGGTGAACACGGGCGCGCCGCTCTGGTCATAGACGATCGTCGGCGACATGGACGACAGCGGCCGCTTGCCGGGTTCCACGCGGTTGGCGACGGGTGCGCCGTCCTTTTCGGGCGCGAGACTGAAGTCGGTAAGCTCGTTGTTCAGAACGAAGCCGTTCGCCATCAGCTGACTGCCAAAAGGCATTTCGATCGTCGAGGTCATCGTCGCGACATCGCCCTTGCCGTCGACGGCGATGAAATGGGTCGTGCCATGTTCGTTGGGCTGGCTGCCTGGGGTCCGCGGCTGGGCACCCGGCGGCGTGCCCGGCTCGTAGCGGCCGAGCGCGCGCGCCGGCGAGATCAACCCGGAACGATGTGCGATATAGCCTTTGTCGATCAGGCCAGCGACCGGCACGTCGACGAAGTCGGCGTCGCCGAGGTATTTCTCACGATCCGCATAGGCGAGCTGCATCGCCTCAGCGATCAGGTGCCAGGATTCGGGCGAATCCTTGCCCAGCTTCGCTAGATCGAAGCGTTCCAGCATGCCCAGGATCTGAAGCACCGTGATGGCGCCCGACGAGGGTGGGCCCATGCCGCACACCTTGTAGCTGCGATAGGTGCCGCACACCGGGGCGCGTTCCTTTGCCTCATAGGCGGTAAGATCGGCGGCAGTCATGTCGCCGGGCGCGACCTTCGAGGTGGTCACCGCGGTCAGCAGCGCCTTGGCATTCTCGCCAGTGTAGAAGGCGTCGGGGCCTTCCGCCGCGATTTTTCGCAGCAGCTTGGCGAGCGTCGGATTCTTGATCGTCTCGCCCTCCGCTAGCGGCTTGCCGTTGCGCGAATACATGGCGGCGATCTGCGGGAAGCGGCCGGTTGAATCAGCGACGCCGGTGGAGGTGCCACCCTCCGGCCCGGCAACAGCGGTGCTGCCACCACTCCACATCGGCGTGAGATTGGTGCTGGCGGCAGCCATCGGGCGGGTCACGGTATAGCCGTTCTCGGCGAGCCGGATCGCGGGTGCAAACAGCGCCTTCCACGGCAGCTTGCCCCATTTCTTGCTGGCGAGCGCCGCCAGGCGAATGTTGCCGGGCACGCCCACGGACTTACCGCCCGGGAATGCCTGAACGAATGGAATCGGCTTGCCGTCGGGGCCGAGGAACCGATCGGGCGTGGCCGCCATCGGCGCCTTTTCGCGCCCGTCGATCGTCTCCAGCTGTCCTTTGGCCGATTGGTGCAGCAGGAAGCCACCGCCGCCGATACCGCTCGACTGCGGCTCAACCACGGTCAGCGCGAGCATCATGGCGAGGGCAGCGTCAGAGGCCGAGCCACCGGCCCGCAGGATCTCCCTTCCGGCTTCGGTCGCACGGGGATCGGCGGAGGTCACCATTCCCTGAGCGAGCGCGGGAACGGGAGCGATCAGCGCAGCAAGCGCCAGCATTTTCTTCATGGCGCGCGACCCTATCGGCGACGGCGGCGGCGTCAACCGGCGCCGACAGCCTCGGTTATCGAGCCATAGCCATCGCGCCCGAGCAGCGCGGCGAGGTCTTTGAGGATCCGCACCGGCAGGCCGGGACCGGCATAGACCATCGCGCTGTAGAGCTGCACGAGGCTCGCGCCGGCGCGAATACGGGCATAGGCCTCGGCCCCGCTGCCGATGCCGCCGACGGCGATGAGCGGGATGGCGCCGCCCGTGGCGGTGCGGAACTCGGCGAGCTTCTGACGCGCGAGCGCAGCCAGTGGGGCACCCGACAGGCCGCCCGCTTGCCCGGCGTTCGGCGAGGCCAGCGCGGGGCGCGAGATGGTGGTGTTGCCGATGATGAGCGCATCGAGCCGGTGGTCGATGACCGCGGCGGCAATGTCGTCGATTGCAGCATGGTCGAGATCAGGCGCGACCTTGAGGAAGAGGGGGAGAGTGCCGGCGGCGGCGCGGGTCGCGGCGAGGAGGTCGCGCAGCGCGCTGCCATGCTGGAGATCGCGCAGCCCGGGGGTGTTGGGCGAACTGACGTTGATCGTGACATAATCGGCAACGCGCGCCGCGGCCGAGACGCCGGCCACATAATCGGCGACGCGATCCGCAGCGTCCTTGTTGGCGCCGACATTGAGGCCGAGCACGCCAGCACGCTGCGCCGGCAAGCGCTTCAGCGCGGCATCGAGCCCGCCGTTGTTGAAACCCATTCGGTTGATCACGGCCTCATCCTCCACCAGGCGGAAGAGGCGGGGCTTTGGGTTGCCGGGCTGGGGCAGAGGGGTGAGCGTGCCGACCTCGACCGCGCCGAAGCCGAGCGCGTGGAGCCCCGTCACCGCCTCGCCATCCTTGTCGACCCCGGCCGCGAGGCCGAGCGGGTTGGCGAAATCCAGCCCCGCCACGCGGGTCGCCAGCCTGTTATCGGATACGGATCGGCCGCCGGGCGCGCCCAGCCGGCCCCATACCGCGAGAGACCGTATGGTCAGGCGATGGGCGCGTTCAGCGTCGAGGGCGAAGAGGGCGGGGCGCATCGGAAAGCTCATGGCCGGGCGGTGCCCCCGAACCACCCGCGAGATCAAGGGCGTGAATGCTCTTCGCGGGTGCAAAATCGTTGGTTGATTTCCGCGTCACGGAAGCCCATCTGGCAATCAGAACGATTTAGTCTGATTTGAGAACCGCTCGCAATATGCGCCTGTCCAGCCTTGCCGATTATGCCGTCGTCATGATGACGGCCGCGGCACGCCATTGCGGCGGGCTGGCGCGCGTCAACGCCACGAGTCTTGCGCAGGAGACCGGCGTGCCGCTCCCCACGGCGCAGAAGCTGGTGAGCCGGCTCTCGTCCGCCGGACTGATCGAAAGCGCGCGCGGCACGGGGGGCGGCTTCCGCCTGTCGCGGCCCCCGGCGACGATCACGCTGGCCGATATCATCGAGGCGGTGGAGGGGCCGATCGCGCTCACCACCTGCGTCGATACGGCGCAGCATGATTGCGTGCTCGACGGCAGTTGCCGCGTGAAGCCGCATTGGGCGGTTGTGAACAATGCGGTGCGCGGCGCGCTTGCCGGCATCACGCTGACGCAACTCGCCGCCACCACGCCGCTCGTCCCCACCGAGGGACGCGCCATGACCGAAATGAAAGTGGACGCCTGACATGGCCACCAAGAACGCCGAGGCGCTCGCCGCGGTATCCAAGAAGTACGAATGGGGCTTCGCCACCGAGGTGGAGCAGGACTTCGCGCCCAAGGGGCTGAACGAAGACACCGTTCGCTACATTTCCGCGAAGAAGGGCGAGCCCGAATGGATGCTCGACTGGCGGCTGAAGGCGTTCCGCAAGTGGCTGACGATGGAATCGCCGGACTGGGCGAAGCTCAACATTCCGCCGATCGATTATCAGGACGCTTATTATTACGCGGAGCCGAAACAGAAGAAGACGATCGCGTCTTTGGATGAGCTCGATCCGGAAATCCGCCGTACCTATGAGAAGCTGGGCATCCCGATCGCCGAGCAGGAAGTGCTCGCCGGGGTCGAGGGCGCGCGCAAGGTCGCCGTGGATGCCGTGTTCGACAGCGTCTCGGTCGCCACCACGTTCCGCGAGGAGCTGAAGGCTGCCGGCGTCATCTTCCTGTCGATTTCGGAGGCGATCCGGGAATATCCCGATCTGGTGAAGAAGTGGCTCGGCAAGGTCGTGCCGCAGCACGACAATTATTTCGCCACGCTCAACAGCGCGGTCTTCTCGGACGGGACGTTCGTCTACATCCCGGAGGGCGTGCGCTGCCCGATGGAGCTCAGCACCTATTTCCGCATCAATGCGGAGAATACTGGCCAGTTCGAGCGCACGCTGATCGTCGCCGACAAGGGCGCCTACGTGTCGTACCTCGAGGGCTGCACTGCCCCGATGCGCGACGAGAACCAGTTGCACGCCGCGGTGGTGGAACTGGTCGCGCTCGACGATGCCGAGATCAAATATTCGACGGTACAGAACTGGTATCCGGGCGACGAGAACGGCGTCGGCGGCATCTACAATTTTGTCACCAAGCGCGCGCTCTGCCAGGGCAAGAACAGCAAGGTATCGTGGACGCAGGTCGAGACCGGCTCTTCGGTGACATGGAAATACCCGTCTTGCGTGCTGCTGGGCGATGGCAGCGTGGGCGAGTTCTATTCCGTCGCGGTGACCAACAATCGCCAGCAGGCGGATACCGGCACCAAGATGATCCACCTAGGCAAGAACACCCGCTCGACCATCGTGTCGAAGGGCATCAGCGCCGGGCGGTCGGACAACACCTATCGCGGGCTGGTGCGGGTCGCGCCGACGGCAGAGGGCGTGCGCAACTTCACGCAGTGTGACAGCCTGCTTCTGGGCGACCAGTGCGGGGCACATACGATCCCGTATATCGAGGTTCGCAACCCGAGCGCGCAGATCGAGCATGAGGCAACCACCTCTAAGATCAGCGAAGACCAGATGTTCTATGCGATGTCGCGCGGCCTCGACAGCGAGGCGGCCGTGGCGCTGATCGTCAACGGCTTCGCCCGCGAGGTGCTGCAGCAGTTGCCGATGGAGTTTGCGGTGGAAGCGCAAAAACTGCTCGGGATCAGCCTAGAAGGCTCCGTCGGATGACCAACTGTTCCGTCACTTACCTTTTCGGGTCGGCCGCTCCGACCGCCTCCATTTCGGAATGACCATGCTTAGAATCGAAAACCTCCACGCCGAGATCGACGGCAAGCTGATCCTCAAGGGCCTCAGCCTCTCCGTGAACGCGGGTGAAATTCACGCGATCATGGGGCCGAACGGCGCCGGCAAGTCGACGCTCGGCTATGTGCTCGGCGGGCGTCCCGGCTATAAAGTGACCGAAGGCACCGTCACCTTTGATGGCGTCGACCTGCTTGAGCTGGAGCCGCATGAGCGCGCCGCGGCGGGGCTGTTCCTCGGCTTCCAATATCCGGTCGAAATCCCGGGCGTGTCGAACGTCCAGTTCCTGCGCGAGAGCCTGAACGCGCAGCGCGCCGTCCGTGGTGAGAAGCCGCTGTCGGGCGGCGAGTTCCTGAAGCTGGCGCGGGCGCAGGCCGATGCGCTCGGCCTCGACCAGGAGATGCTGAAGCGCCCGGTCAACGTCGGCTTCTCGGGCGGCGAGAAGAAGCGCAACGAGATGGTGCAGATGGGCATCATCGATCCCAAGTTCGCGATCCTCGACGAGACCGACAGCGGCCTCGACATCGACGCGCTGCGCATCGTGGGCGACGGCATCAACCGCATCATGCGCAAGCCCGAAAAAGCCGTGCTGCTCATCACCCACTATCAGCGCCTGCTGGATTACGTGAAGCCGGACTTCGTCCATGTCCTCGCCGATGGCCGCATCACCCGCTCGGGCGGCGCGGAGCTTGCGCACCAGCTCGAGCGTGAGGGCTATGCGGAGGTCGCGGCGTGAGCGACGCCGTGCTTGATCTGCCCTCGGCGCGAGAGGAGGCCTGGCGCTGGGCCGATCTCGGCGGGCTGGCGGCGGCAGCGGCGATGGCGCCGATCGCGGCGCCCGCGGCCGACTTCCTCGACCTTCCCGGCGCGAAGCTGCTGTTCGTCGACGGTGTGCTCGATGAGGGGCGCAGCGACCTTCATCACGTGACGATCGGCGCGCTTGGTGCGGACGATCACCCGCTCGGCCGCCGCGCTGGCGGCACCGGTTGGTCGCTCCACCTTGATGCGCAGGCGGCTGCCGATCCGGTGCAGATCGTTCATGTCGCCACCGGGCGGCAGAACCATGTGCCGGCGGAGATCATCCTTGCCGACGATGCCGCGGCCGAGGTGGTGGAGACGTTCGTCGGTGCCGGCTGGCAGAACCGCTTTACCCGCACGCGGCTGGGCAAGGGTGCGCGGCTGATGCGCTCGGTGCGGTTGCTCCAGCCCGCCGGGTTTGTGTCGCTGCGCGAGGCGGCGGAGGTTGGTGAGGCGGCGAGCCTCGTCACCGTGTTTCTCGGCGCTGGCGGGCAGGGCAGCCGGATCGACGCGCAGCTGACCATGGCGGGCGACGGCGCCTTCGCCGAATATGGCGGCGCGCTGCTGACGTCTGCTGACCAGAAGCAGGAATGTGCCGTGCGTGTGAACCATGCGCACCCGAACGGCTCCTCGCGCCAGGTGTGGCGCGCCGTGGCGGCGGATCGCTCGCAGGTCAGCCTGGCGGCGGCGGTCGAAGTGGCGCGTCATGCGCAGAAGACCGACGGCGAGCAGAGCCTGCGCGGCCTGCTGCTCGATCGTACCGCAACGGTAAACCTGAAGCCCGAGCTGGAGATCTTTGCCGACGATGTGAAGTGCGCGCATGGCGCCACGGTGGGCGAACTCGATGCGCGCGCGCTGTTCTACATGCAGAGCCGCGGCATTCCGCGGGCGCGTGCGGAGGCGATCCTGACGCGGGCGTTCGTGGCCGATGCGCTGGAGCGGATCGGCGACGAGACGGTGCGCGCGGCGTTCGAGGCGGATGCCGATGCGTGGCTCGAGGCGGCGCTTCAGTGACCCGGGCGGACACCATCCTCGACGCTGCCCGTCCGCTCGACGTGCTGGCCGACTTTCCGGCGGTCCCCGCGGGCTGGGCGTATCTCGATACGGCCGCGACGGCGCAGAAGCCGCGGCCGGTGATTGATGCGATCACGCGCGGCTATGACACGACCTATGCGACGGTTCACCGCGGCGTGTACCAGCGGTCGGCGGACATGACGCTGGCCTATGAGGCGGCGCGGCGGCGCGTGGCGGCCTTCATCGGCGGCGCGGAAGAGGAAGTGGTGTTCGTTCGCGGCGCGACGGAGGCGATCAACCTCGTCGCGCAATGCTGGGCCGGGACACAGTTGAAGGCGGGCGATCGCATCCTGCTGTCGGCGCTGGAGCATCATTCCAACATCGTGCCGTGGCAGATGGTGGCCGAGCGGGTCGGTGCGGCGATCGACGTCGTGCCGCTGACCGCGGACCATCGCATCGACCTCGACGCGATGGCGGCGATGCTGACGCCGGCGCACAAGCTGGTCGCGCTGGGCCATGTGTCGAACGTGCTGGGATCGGTGCTCGACGCCAAGCGTGCGGCGGCGCTGGCGCATGGTGTGGGCGCGAAGATCCTGATCGACGGGTGCCAGGCGGTGCCGCGGCTGCCGGTCGACGTCGTTGAGCTCGATTGCGACTTCTACGTCTTCTCCGCGCACAAGCTGTACGGGCCGACCGGGCTTGGCGTGTTGTGGGGCCGGGCGGAGCTGCTCGACGCGATGCCGCCTTATCAGGGGGGCGGGTCGATGATCGACCGCGTGACCTTCGCGAAGACGACCTATGCCCCGCCGCCGACGCGGTTCGAGGCCGGGACGCCGCATATCGTGGGTGTGCTGGGGCTTCATGCCGCGATCGATTATGTCGAGAGCATCGGGCTTGACCGCATCCATGCGCATGAGACCGCTTTGGTGCGTCAGACGCGCGAGGCGCTGTTGGCGATCAATTCGGTGCGGCTGTTCGGGCCGGAGGATAGCGCCGGGATCGTCTCCTTCGCGATCGAGGGGGTGCATCCGCATGACATCGGCACCATCTTGGACGAGGCGAAGGTCGCGATCCGCGCCGGCCATCATTGTGCGCAGCCGCTGATGGAGACGCTGGGCGTCGAGGCGACCGCCCGGGCGAGCTTCGGTGTCTATAACGGCCCGGCCGACGTCGAGGCGCTGGGCAGGGGCATTGAACGAGTAACGAGGATTTTCGGATGAGCGAGCCGATCCGGATCGAGGAAGTGGAAGCCGAGACGAAGCCGCCCCGCGCGCGCGTCGAGGATGCGGTGGAAACGCCGGTGGAGACGGGTGGTCGCCAGCGCGACTATCTCGACGGGTTCCTTGCGCAAAAGCCGCAGGGTGACGCGGGACATGAACCGGGCGGCGCACTGTACGAAGCGATCATCGATGCGCTGAAGGAGATCTACGATCCCGAGATCCCGGTGAACATCTATGAGCTGGGCCTCATCTACAATGTCGAGGTGACGGACGGCGGCCATGCCGTGGTCACCATGACGCTGACGACCCCGCATTGCCCGGTGGCCGAGTCGATGCCCGCCGAGGTCGAGCTGCGCGTCGGATCGGTGCCGGGCGTGTCGATTGTGGATGTGAACCTCGTCTGGGATCCGCCGTGGGACCCGGCCAAGATGTCCGACGAGGCACGGCTCGAACTGGGGATGTTGTGATGGCGACGGCTGTTCGTGAGCGCCCCGCGGCGCTGATCCTGACCGACACGGCGAAGGCGCGGGTCGCCTCGTTGATGGCCAAGGCGCCGGAGGGAGCGATCGGCGTGAAGCTGTCGACGCCGCGGCGCGGCTGTTCCGGCCTTGCCTATTCGGTTGATTATGTGACCGAAGCCAAGCCGTTCGACGAGAAGATCGAGACGCCCGGCGGCACGCTGTATGTCGATGGCGGATCGATCCTGTACCTCATCGGATCGACGATGGACTGGGTGGAGGACGATTTCACCGCGGGCTTCGTGTTCAACAACCCCAATGCGAAGGGCGCCTGCGGGTGCGGCGAGAGCTTCACCGTCTGATGTGAGACAAGCTGCACTGCAGCATGGCGCGTGACTCTACGCGCGCCGGCGCTAAGCTTCGTGGTTGATGACCGACGCCGCAGCTTCGCCCGCCGTTGACCGTTCGCCGCTGGCGAACCGGATCGTCGACACGCTGATCCATCGCATCGGCAAGGATGAGCGCGCCGCGCGCAAGCACGACTGGCTGGACGCCACCATCCTGACGCTGCGCGACGAGATCATCGACAAATGGATGGAATCGACCCGCGCGGCGCACGCGAGCGGCGCCAAGCGGGTCCATTACCTTAGCCTTGAGTTCCTGATCGGGCGGCTGCTGCGCGACGCGCTGTCCAACCTTGGCCGCAATGCCGAGGTGAAGGCGGCGCTGGCGTCGCTGGGCGTCGACCTGGCCGAGATCGAGGAGATCGAGCCGGACGCTGCGCTGGGCAATGGCGGTCTGGGACGGCTGGCGGCGTGCTTCATGGAGAGCATGGCGACGCTGGAGCTGTCCGCTTATGGCTATGGCATCCGATATGTGAACGGCATGTTCCGCCAGCGCATCGACGATGGCTGGCAGGTCGAGCTTCCCGAAACCTGGCTGACCCATGGCAATCCCTGGGAGTTCGAGCGGCGCGAGAGCGCCTATTTCATCGGCTTCGGCGGCGAGGTAACCAGCAATGCCGCCGGGCGTGTCGACTGGAACCCGGCGGAAGCGGTGGAGGCGGTCGCCTTCGATACGCCGGTGGTCGGCTGGCGCGGCAAGAGGGTGAACACGCTGCGGCTGTGGAGCGCGCGCGCCTTCGATCCGATCCGGCTGGACGCGTTCAACGCCGGCGATCATGCCGGGGCGCTTGCCGGGCAGGTGCGGGCAGAGGCGCTGGTGCGGGTCCTCTACCCGTCGGACGCCAGTGCCGCCGGCCAGGAATTGCGGCTGCGGCAGGAATATTTCTTCTCCTCCGCCTCAATCCAGGACGTCGTCCGCCGGCACATGCAATATTTCGGGGACATTCGCCTGCTGCCGGAGAAGGCGGCGATCCAGCTCAACGACACGCACCCGGCGATCTCGGTCGCCGAACTGATGCGCTTGTTGCTCGACCATCACGAACTCGATTTTGACGAGGCGTGGGATATCGCCCGGCGGACGTTCGGCTACACCAACCACACCCTGCTGCCCGAGGCGCTGGAAAGCTGGCCCCTGCCGCTGTTCGAGCGGCTGCTGCCGCGGCACATGCAGATCGTCTATGCGATCAATGCGCAGGTGCTGCGCGAGGCGGCGCGAAGCGGGGCGGCTGACGGCGGGGCGATCGCCGCGATCAGCCTTATCGACGAGAATGGCGAGCGGCGCATCCGGATGGCCAACCTCGCCTTTGTCGGCAGCCACAGCGTCAATGGCGTCGCCGCGCTGCACACCGAGCTGATGAAGCAGACGGTGTTCGCCGACCTGCACCGCCTGTACCCGGACCGGATCAACAACAAGACCAACGGCATCACGCCGCGCCGCTGGCTGATGGAGTGCAACCCGCGCCTGACGTCCCTGATCCGCGATGCGATCGGACCGGCGTTCTGCGACGATGCCGAGCAACTCAAGTTATTAGAATCTTTTGCGAACGACGCCTCGTTTCGGGAGCGTTTTGGTGAAGTGAAGCGTTCCAACAAGGTGGATCTGTCGAATTATCTCAGGGAAGATCAGGGGCTGCGGGTTGACCCCGATGCGCTGTTCGACGTCCAGGTCAAACGGATCCACGAGTATAAGCGGCAGTTGCTGAACATCATCGAGACGGTGGCGCTGTACGACCAGATCCGCAGCCATCCGGAGAACGACTGGGTGCCGCGGGTGAAGCTGTTCGGCGGCAAGGCGGCGTCGAGCTATCACAACGCCAAGCTGATCATCAAACTGGCCAATGACGTCGCCAAGCGGATCAACAGCGATCCCGCCGTCGGCGGGCTGCTGAAGGTCGGCTTCATCCCCAATTACAATGTCAGCCTGGCGGAGCGGATCATTCCCGCCGCCGACCTGTCCGAACAGATCTCCACCGCCGGGATGGAAGCGTCGGGGACGGGGAACATGAAATTCGCGCTGAACGGCGCAATCACGATCGGCACGCTGGACGGCGCCAATATCGAGATCAAGGACCGGGTAGGCGACGACAACATCGTCATCTTCGGCCTGACGGCCGACGAGGTCGCCGAGACGCGGCGTGCGGGCTATTCGCCGCGGTCTATCATCGAGAGCAGCCGCGAGCTATCGCAGGCGATCAACGCCATCGCCTCCGGCGTTTTCTCGCCAGACGATCCCGGCCGATACCGTGACCTGATGAGCGGGCTCCACGACCATGACTGGTTCATGGTGGCGGCCGATTTCGATGCTTATGCGGCGGCGCAGCGCGCGGTGGATGCCCGCTGGCTCGACCGCGCCGGATGGCAGGCGTCGGCGATCCGCAACGTGGCGAATGTCGGCTGGTTTTCGTCCGATCGGACGATCGGCGAATATGCTCGCGACATCTGGAACGTGATGTGAAGCCGCCGCCCAGCGCGATCGCCGCCTTGCTCGCTGGGCGTCACGATGACCCTTTCTCACTTCTGGGCGTCTATGCTGGCCCTACCGGGACCTTTGCCCGCGCGCTGATCCCAGGGGCCGAGCGGGTCGAGGCGCAGACGCTGTCGGGGACGGCGCTGGGCGCGCTGGTTCGGGTCGATGACCGCGGGCTGTTCGAGGGCGTGATCGCCGGCGAGCCGCAGCCGCTGCGGTATCATGCGCAGGGCGGGGGCGCCGAATGGTGGGTAACCGACCCATATACCTTCGGCCCCGTGCTGGGTCCGGTCGACGACCTGCTGATCGCGCAGGGGACGCATTTCCGACTGCACGACAAGATGGGCGCGCATCTGATTGAGCATGAAGGTGCATTGGGTGTGCATTTCGCGGTCTGGGCGCCTAATGCGCAGAGGGTCTCGGTGGTCGGCGACTTCAACGACTGGGACGGCAAGCGCCATGTCATGCGGCGGCGCGCGGACGTCGGCGTGTGGGAGATATTCATCCCCGACATCGCCGAGGGGCGGCATTACAAGTTCGAGATCGTCGGCCCGGATGGGCAGTTGCAGCCGCTGAAGGCCGACCCCTACGCCTTTCGCACCGAATTGCGCCCCGGTACCGCATCGATCACCGCGCCGCCGGTGACCCATGAATGGGGCGACGCGGACCATGTCGCGCATTGGGCGCGCGTCGATCCGCGCCGTGTGCCGATCAGCATCTACGAGGTGCATGCCGGGTCGTGGGACCGGGACAAGAATGGCTGGTTCCTGACCTGGGATGCGCTGGCAGACCGGCTGATCCCCTATGTCGTCGACATGGGGTTCACCCACATCGAGTTCATGCCGATTTCCGAACATCCCTATGATCCGTCTTGGGGATATCAGACGACGGGCCTGTATGCGCCGTCGGCGCGGTTCGGCGACGTCGAGGGGTTTGCCCGGTTCGTCGATGGCGCCCATCGCGCGGGGCTGGGCGTGTTGCTGGACTGGGTGCCGGCGCATTTTCCGATGGACGCGTTCGGCCTGATCCATTTCGACGGCACCGCGCTGTACGAGCATGAGGATCCGCGGCTGGGCTTCCACCCCGACTGGAACACGGCGATCTACAATTTCGGCCGGCGCGAGGTGTCGGCCTTCCTCGTCAACAATGCGCTGTTCTGGGCCGAGCGGTTTCACGTCGACGGGCTGCGCGTCGATGCCGTCGCGTCCATGCTGTACCGCGATTACAGCCGGCAGCCGGGCGAGTGGATCCCCAATGCCGAAGGGGGTCGGGAGAATTGGGAGGCGGCGGCCTTCCTCCAGTCGATGAACCGCGCGGTCTATGGCGCGCATCCGGGCATCTTCACGGTGGCGGAGGAATCGACCGCCTGGCCGGGCGTGACTCACCCTGCACATGACGGCGGGCTGGGGTTCGGCTTCAAGTGGAACATGGGCTTCATGCACGACACGCTGAAGTACATGGCGCGCGAGCCGATCTACCGGCAGCACCATCATCACGACATCACCTTCGGCCTTGTTTACGCGTTCAGCGAGAATTACGTCCTGGCGCTCAGCCACGACGAGGTGGTGCACGGCAAGGGTTCGCTGCTGGCGAAGATGAGCGGCGACGACTGGCAGCAGTTCGCCAACCTGCGCGCCATGTATGCGCTGATGTGGGGATATCCCGGCAAGAAGCTGCTGTTCATGGGGCAGGAGTTCGCCCAGCGGCGCGAGTGGAGCGAGGCTCGGGCGCTGGACTGGGACCTGCTGCACTCGACTGCGCATGAGGGCGTGCGCAAGCTGATCCGCGACCTGAACCGGGTCTATCGCGAGAAGCCGGCGCTTCATGCGCGGGATTGCGAGCCGGAAGGGTTCGAGTGGCTGGTCGCCGACGACGCGGCCAATTCGGTGTTCGTCTGGCTGCGCAAGGCACCGGGCGCGGCGCCAATTGCGGTGATCTGCAACATGACGCCGGTCGCGCGCGCGCCCTATCGTATTCCACTGCCGCATGACGGCCGGTGGCGCGAGATCCTGAATTCCGATTCAACTTTCTACTGGGGATCGGGCCTCGGCAACATGGGCGGAGTAGAGGTGCGCGACGGCGCAGCAATGGTCACGCTGCCGCCGCTGGCGACGATCATGCTCGAGTTTGAAGGATAGCGTTTTGCTCTCGGGTGGAGGCAGTGCGGGGGCGTTCATCCCCGGCCTTCGAGAGACCTGGGGAGGGCCTGTTCCCCTGGCATCATGACTGAGGGAGACAGGCCCTCCCGAAACGTACCCCGCCGCGTGGGGCAAGGAAGGCACGATGGACCACAGAAGAGGACAGCCGCTGGCCCGAGACGCGATGGCCTATGTGCTTGCCGGGGGGCGCGGCAGCCGCCTTCATGAGATGACCGATACGCGGGCCAAGCCGGCGGTCTATTTCGGGGGCAAGAGCCGGATCATCGATTTCGCGCTGTCGAACGCGATCAATTCGGGCATCCGCCGGATCGGCGTCGCGACCCAGTACAAGGCGCATTCGCTGATCCGTCACCTGCAGCGGGGCTGGAACTTCCTGCGGCCCGAGCGCAACGAGAGCTTCGACATCCTGCCCGCCTCGCAGCGCATCAGCGAGTTCCAATGGTATGAAGGCACGGCCGATGCCGTGTTCCAGAACATCGACATCATCGAGAGCTACGATCCCGAATATATGGTGATCCTGGCGGGTGATCACATCTACAAGATGGATTACGAGCTGATGCTGCAGCAGCATTGCGACAGCGGCGCGGACGTGACGGTCGCCTGTCTCGAAGTGCCGCGGATGGAGGCAGTCGGCTTTGGCGTGATGCATGTCGACGAGAGCGGCCGGATCCTCGATTTCATCGAGAAGCCCGCCGATCCGCCGGCGATGCCGGGCAAGCCGGATGTCGCGCTGGCGTCGATGGGAATTTATGTCTTTCGGACCGCGCTGCTGATCGACCAGCTGCGCCGTGATGCCGCGACGCCGGATTCGAAGCGCGATTTCGGGCGCGACATCGTCCCCTGGCTGGTCAAGAACGGCAAGGCGGTGGCGCATCAGTTCACCGATTCCTGCGTCCGGTCATCCAACGAGGCATCGGCCTATTGGCGCGATGTGGGGACGGTGGACGCGTACTGGGAAGCGAACATCGACCTTACCGATGTGGTGCCCGCGCTCGACCTTTATGATCGGACCTGGCCGATTTCGACCTATTCGGAACTGACGCCGCCGGCCAAGTTCGTACATGACGTCGACGGCCGGCGCGGTTCGGCGGTCGCGAGCCTCGTGTCGGGAGATTGCATCGTTTCGGGTTCCTCGATCTACCGTTCGCTGCTGTCGACGGGAACGCGGACGCACAGCTTCGCGATGCTCGATGAGGCGGTGGTGCTGCCGTTCGTGAAGATCGGCCGCGGCGCGCGGCTGCGCAAGGTGGTGATCGATCGCGGCGTCGAGATCCCCGACGGACTGGTGGTCGGCGATGATCCGGTGCTGGACGCCAAGCGGTTTCGCCGAACCGACAATGGCGTCTGCCTGATCACGAAGCCGATGATCGACCGACTGTGAGCGACGCTGCGTGAAGATATTGTCGGTTGCTTCGGAAGCCTATCCGCTGGTCAAGACCGGGGGGCTGGCCGACGTCGTCGGTGCGCTGCCGGCGGCGCTGAGCGAACATGGCGTGCAGGTCACCACGTTGCTGCCGGGCTATCCCGCCGTGATGAAGGCGGCGGGGGGAAGAGCGGTGCACCGCTGGCGCGACCTGATGGGCGGGGGCGAGGCGCGGTTGCTGCGCGGGGAGATTGCCGGCCATCCCCTGCTGGTCCTGGAGGCGCCCGGCCTGTTTGCGCGGGAGGGCGGGCTGTATGCCGCTGCCGCTGGCGGGGACTGGCCGGACAATTGGCAGCGCTTTGCCGCGTTCGGGCAGGCGGCGGCGCAGGTCGCCACCGGCGGGGTTCGGGGGCTGCGCTTCGATCTGCTGCATGCGCATGACTGGCAGGGCGGGATGGCCCCAGTGTATCTGCGATATGCCCAGGCGGCGGTGAAATCGGTGCTGACCGTCCACAACATCGCGTTTCAGGGGCAGTTCGGGGCGGAGGTGTTCCCGCGCCTGGGGCTGCCGCCAGAGGCGTGGTCGATCGACGGGGTCGAATATTATGGCGGGGTCGGCTTCCTGAAGGGCGGACTGGCGGCGGCGACGGCGATCACGACCGTCAGCCCGACCTATGCCCGCGAGATCCTGCGGCCCGAATTCGGCATGGGGCTGGAGGGGCTGATCGCCGGTCGGTCTGCCGAGCTGACCGGGATCGTCAACGGTATCGATCCTGCGGTGTGGAACCCGCGCAGCGATGCGGCGCTCTGCGCGCGTTACGACGAGGCTGATCTCGCGCGGCGCGTGCAGAACAAGCGGGCGATCGAGCAGCAGTTCGGGCTGGACGAGGCGGAGGGGCTGCTGTTCACCGTCGTCACCCGGTTGACGTGGCAGAAGGGCATGGACGTGCTGGCCGGTGCGCTCGACTCGCTGGTCGATATGGGCGGGCGGCTGGCCTTGCTTGGGTCGGGGGACGAGGGGCTGGAGCAAGCGTTCCTTCGCGCCGCGGCACGCCACCCGGGGCGGATCGGCGTGCGGATTGGCTATGACGAAGCGCTGTCGCACCTGCTGCAGGGCGGTGCCGACGCGATCATCATCCCGTCGCGCTTCGAGCCTTGCGGGCTGACGCAATTATATGGCCTCGCCTATGGCTGCGTTCCGATCGTGGCGCGGGTCGGCGGGCTGGCCGATACGGTGATCGATGCCAATCCGGCCGCGCTCGGCGCGGGCGTGGCGACCGGCATCCAGTTCGATGACGTCACGCATGAAGGGCTGACCTATGCCTTGCGCAAGGCGGTCAGCCTCTACGGCCAGCCGGCGCGGTGGCGGCGGATGCAGCAGCGCGGCATGGCCGCGGACTTTTCGTGGAAGACCAGCGGCGCGGCCTATGCGGCGCTTTACCGGAGCCTAGTGAGCGCATGATCGAGACGGTGTCCACCACCCCCTATGGCGACCAGAAGCCGGGCACATCCGGGCTGCGCAAGAAGGTGAAGGTATTCCAGCAGCCGCATTATGCCGAGAATTTCATCCAGTCGGTGTTCGACGTGGTCGAGGGGCGCGAGGGCGCGACGCTGATCATCGGGGGCGACGGCCGCTACCTGAACCGCGAGGTGATCGACAAGGCGATCCGCATGGCGGCGGCGAACGGTTTTGGCCGCGTCATCGTGGGGCGGGGCGGTATCCTGTCGACGCCGGCCGCGTCTCACCTGATCCGCAGCCGTGAGGCGATCGGAGGGCTGATCCTGTCGGCGAGCCACAATCCGGGCGGGCCGAACGAGGATTTCGGGATCAAGTACAATGTCGCCAATGGCGGTCCTGCGCCCGAGAAGGTGACCGACGCGATCCTGGAACGCACCCGGGCGATCGACAGCTACCGCATTGCCGACGCGGAGGCGGTCGACATCGACGCGATCGGAGAGATCGAGATTGCCGGCATGACGGTCGAGGTGGTCGATCCCGTCGCGGCTTATGCCGACCTGATGCAGTCATTGTTCGATTTCACCGCAATCCGCGGTGCTGGCCTGACCATGGCCTTCGACGCAATGAGCGCGGTGACTGGGCCTTATGCGACCGAGATCCTGGAGCGCCGACTGGGGTTCGAACAGGGCACCGTGCGCAACGGCACGCCGCTCGAGGATTTCGGCGGCCATCATCCGGACCCCAATCTGGTCCATGCGCGCACATTATATGATCTGATGATGAGTGCAGATGCGCCCGATTTCGGCGCCGCTTCCGATGGTGATGGTGATCGCAATCTCATCATTGGCCGCGACATCTTCATCACGCCGTCGGACAGCCTCGCCATGCTGGCGGCCAATGCGCACCTTGCCCCGGCCTATGCGGAGGGGCTGAGGGGGATCGCGCGATCCATGCCGACCAGTGCGGCCGCCGATCGCGTTGCCGCCGCGCTGAACATCCCGCTCTTTGAAACCCCAACGGGGTGGAAGTTCTTCGGCAACCTGCTGGATGCCGGCATGGTGACGATCTGCGGTGAGGAAAGCGCCGGCACCGGGTCCGATCACGTGCGCGAGAAGGATGGGCTGTGGGCGGTTTTGCTGTGGCTGAATATCCTGGCGGCCACCGGCAAGTCGGTGAAGCAGATCGCCGAGGAGCATTGGGCGCGGTTCGGCCGGACTTATTACGCGCGGCATGATTATGAAGGCGTCGACAGCGCGGCAGCCGAGGCACTGGTGGACGGACTGCGTGCCCGCCTCTCGGACCTGCCGGGGCAGGAGATCGCCGGCCTGCGGATCGAAGCGGCGGACGAGTTCGCCTATGAGGACCCGACCGATGGATCGATCAGCCGCCAGCAGGGGCTGCGCGTCCTGTTCGAGGGCGGCAGCCGCGTTGTCTTCCGCCTGTCGGGGACCGGAACCAGCGGCGCCACGCTCCGCGTGTATCTGGAACGCTATGAGCCGGTCGGCGGGCGGCTGGATCAGGATACCGGCGAGATGCTGGCCGATATCGCGCGTGCGGCGGATGAGATTGCCGGCATTACCCGGCACACCGGCCGCGCGCGGCCCGATGTGATTACCTGACCCGGCGGCGCGGGTGAGCCAAGCCATGCCGGAGAAGACGCCGCACTGTTTCCGCGTGCGATCGCCGGCCGCCGGGGCCGTGTGGCTGTGCCTGTTCGACGCGGCGGGTGCGGAAACCCGCTACCCGATGGAGCGGGACGGGGAGACATGGGTGCTCGACCTGCCCGTGCCGGTTGGCACCCGCTACGGCTATCGTGCCGACGGGGCGCCGCCGTTCGATGCGGCCAAGCTGCTGGTCGACCCGCGCGCGACCGAGCTTGACCGACCGTTCGTCCATGATCCCCGGCTTGGCGAGCGGGGCGTCGATACGGCGGCGCTCGTGCCCAAGGCGATCGTCGCGGCGGTGCTGCCGCCGCTGGCGCCCGCGCCGCCGGTCTTCCGTCCCGGGCAGCTGATCTACGAGATCAACGTCCGCGCCTTCACCATGCGTCATCCGGACGTGCCGGCGGGGCAGCGCGGCACGGTAGGGGCGCTGACGCATCCGGCGGTGCTGGCGCATCTGCGCAAGCTGCGCGTCGGGGCAGTCGAGCTGATGCCGATCGTCGCGTGGATTGACGAACGGCATCTGCCGCCGCTCGCGCTGAGCAACGCCTGGGGGTATAATCCGGTCGTGCCGATGGCGCTTGACCCGCGGCTATGCCCCGGCGGGATGGCGGAGCTGCGCCGCACGGTCGCGGTTCTGCGCGCCAATGGGATCGGGACGATCCTGGACCTTGTGTTCAATCACACCGGGGAGAGCGACGTTGAGGGAGCGACCCTGTCGCTGCGCGGGCTGGACGATCGTTGTTACGCGCGTGCGCCCGACGGCACGCTGATCAACGATGCCGGTACCGGCAACACGCTCGATTTTGGATACGCGCCGGTGCGCGACCTGACGCTCGACACGCTGCGCCATTTCGTGGCCGGCGCCGGGGTCGACGGATTTCGCTTCGACCTGGCGCCCGTGATGGCCAGGTCGCCGGGATTTGACCCCCGCGCGCCGATCTTTGCCGCGATCGCCGACGATCCGCTGCTGGCCGATCGTATCATGATCGCCGAGCCCTGGGATGTCGGGCCTGGCGGATACCAGCTGGGCCGGTTTCCCGAGCGGTGGCTGGAATGGAACGACCGCTTTCGAGACGATGTGCGGCGGTTCTGGCGCGGCGATGGTGGTGCCGGCGCGCTCGCCACGCGGCTTGCCGGATCAACCGATATCTTTGGCCACCATGCCACGCGCAGCATCAATTTTGTCGCCGCGCATGACGGCTTCACGCTGCGAGACGCCGTGAGTTTCATCGAACGGCGCAACGACGCCAATGGCGAGGATAATCAGGACGGTCACCGCGACGAGGTGAGCTGGGATGCGGGAAGCGACGAGGCCCGGCGGCGGGATGCGAAGGCGCTGCTCGCCACGCTGTTTGCCGCGCGCGGGACGATCATGCTGACTGCGGGCGACGAATTCGGGCGGACGCAGGGCGGCAACAACAACGCCTATGCGCAGGATAATCACATCGTCTGGCTCGACTGGTCGGCGCGGGACGGCGAGCTGGAGGACTATGTCGCGCAGCTAGCCGAATGGCGTGCGGCGCACCCCGAACTGGCCGATCCCGCAATCCGGCATGACCTGCGCTGGCAGCGACTGGATGGCGGGGCGATGGCGCCGGCGGACTGGCACGAGGCGGCAGGTTTCGTGATGACGCTGCCGGAAGGGGCGGGCATCCGGATCGACCGTGATGCCCGCGCCGTTCGTTTCACCGGCTGAGCGCCGGCGGGCCTGATCAGGCCTGCGGCGTGACGAGATACTTCTCGCCCGTCGCGCGCTTGCCGTAGGCAGCGATGTTCGCCGGGTCGAGCACACCGGCAAGCGGGATACGCTGCGTATATTTGCTGGCGAAGGTGGTCTTCAGCTCGCGTGAGACGCGTTCGCGAAGTGCCTTTGCCTCGGTCGCGCCCACATCCTCGAGGAAATAGGTGAGCAACCAGCCGCCCATGCGCCAGCGCATGCCGAAGCCGCGGTTGAACTCGGTCGGCGCCGACGACAGGCCGCCATAGAGGTACACCTGCTTCATCTGGCGCGAGCCATAAGGGCCGTCGGCGCGCTGGGTGCGGAGCGCAGCCTGCTCCATCGCGGCGAGGATCTGGCCGGCGAGCTTCCCGCCGCCAACGGCGTCGAACGCGAGGAACGCGTTGGTCGCGGCGATGGCGTCGATCAGCTTGGGCATGAAATCGTCGGCCGTCATGTCGACGACATGCTCCGCGCCAAGATCGCGCAGCAGCTTGGCCTGCGTCTCGCTGCGCACGATGTTCACCAGCGGAACGCCATCCGCCTTGCACAATTTGACCAGCATCTGACCTAGGTTCGACGCGGCGGCGGTGTGGACGAGGCCCTGATAGCCTTCGCGCTTCATCGTGCCGACCATGCCGAGCGCGGTGAGCGGGTTGACGTAGGAGGAGGCGGCCTCCTCGGCGGTGGTCCCTTCCGGCACGGTCATGCAGTCGGCAGCGCGCACCTTGCGGTACTCGGCATAGAAGCCGCCGCCGGCGAGCGCGACGGTCTTGCCGATCAATGCCTGCGCGTCGGCCGAGCTGCCGGCCGCGACAACGACGCCGGCGCCCTCGTTACCGACGGGCAGGTCAATGCCCTTGCGGGCCGACAACGCACGCTGCACCGGCGGGGAGAGCGGGGCGACCGCCGCGTCGCCATCGCGGCTGAACGCATCGCCCTCGGTCAGGGCGAGCAACACGCCGAGATCGGACGGGTTGATCGGAGATGCTTCGACGCGGATGACCACTTCATCGTCACCAGGCGTCGGCATCGGGACGCTTTGCAGCGACAGGCGAACCTGGCCCTCGGGCGTGACGGTCGAAACCAGCCGGCGATACGTGTCAGGCAGATCAGTCATCCAACTTCCTCTCGTTTGCCGAACAGCTGTGCGCAACTAAGCTGTGCGTGTCGAGGGTTGTCGGGAAAAGGAAGGGCTGGCCGGGAGAGCGCGGCCGCGCTCCCCGGCTAGTTGTTAGGTAGTGCCGCGCGGCTGGGTTGCCCGTCAGGCCAGCGTCAGGCCCTTCATGCTGCCCTCGTCCCGCCACGCCTTGATCGTGTTGAAGAAGGCGACCGGCCCCTTGCCATAGCTGGAGAAGCTGGCGGCCT
This sequence comes from Chlorella sp. CH2018, assembly GCA_009928355.1. Lineage (NCBI taxonomy): Eukaryota > Viridiplantae > Chlorophyta > Trebouxiophyceae > Chlorellales > Chlorellaceae > Chlorella > Chlorella sp. CH2018. The sequence goes on along the minus strand of VIYQ01004046.1, from coordinate 85,095 downwards.
TGGGGCTGAGCTGACCCTCGCCGTTGTAATAGCCTGGTGTGCATTCCTCGAGGAACTTGCGTCGGTCGAGCACGGAGGCGAGGATTTCGTTGGTCCACGCCTCCTCTGCCTCCGCGGTCGCCTCGACCCGCGACTTCTGTGCGCGCATCGCCTCGCCGATGATGTGCGCTGCGTGGCCCGCCTGCTCCAGCAGGGCATGCGGGTAATTGGCGGTGAAGCCCGACTGGATCACCGAGAAGATGAACATGTTGGGGAAGCCGTTGACGGTCATGCCGTGAAGCGTGCGGCCGCCGTCGGCCCATTTCTGTTCGAGCGACTGCCCGCCGGTGCCGTGCACGTCATAGCCGGCGCGGCGTGCATAGCTGGTGCCGACTTCAAAGCCGGTGCCGAAGATCAGGCAGTCGAGCTTATATTCCGTCCCGGCGACGACGACGCCGTTCTTCGTAATCCGCTCCACCCCCTTGCCCTGGGTGTCGATCAACGAGACGTTGGGGCGGTTGAAGGTCGCCAGATAATCGTCGTGGAAGCAAGGGCGCTTGCAGAACTGATTGTACCAGGGCTTCAGCGCCTCGGCCGTCGCCTCGTCCTGAACGACCTCGTCCACGCGCGCGCGGATGGATTCCATCTTCTGGAAATCGGCAAGCTGCACCAGCTCATCCGGGTTTTGCGCGCCCGACCTGGCCGCCTTCATCCGCGCGATGACGCCTAGATTGCGGATGATGTCGGTCCAGCCGTCGTTGACCAGATCCTCCTCCGCCCAGCCGCCCGAGACGAGCGTGTTGAAATTCTCCATGCGCTGCTGGTGCCAGCCGGTCGTCAGTGACTGCGCCCATTGTGGGTCGGTCGGCCGGTCGCCGCGGACGTCGACCGAGGAGGGCGTGCGCTGGAACACGAACAATTGCTTGGCGGTCGCGCCGAGATGCGGGACGCATTGCACCGCGGTGGCGCCAGTGCCGATGATCCCGACGACCTTGTCGCCCAGCTTGTCGAGCCCGCCATTCTGGTCGCCGCCGGTATAATCATAATCCCAACGGCTGGTGTGGAAGGTGTGCCCTTCAAATTCCTCGATGCCCGGGATGCCGGGCAGCTTGGGGCGGTGCAGCGGGCCGTTCGCCATGATGACGAAGCGGGCGCGGATCGCGTCGCCGCGATTGGTGGAAATGATCCAGCGGCGGGTTTCCTCATTCCAGCTGAGGTCGGTTACCTCGGTCTGGAACAGGACGTCGCGATACAGGTCGAACCGCTCTGCGATGCGACGCGAGTACGCGCGGATTTCCGGTCCCTGGCTGTATTTGCGCTCAGGGATGAAGCCGGTTTCCTCGAGCAGCGGAAGGTAGACATAGCTTTCGATGTCGCACGCCGCGCCGGGATAGCGGTTCCAGTACCAGGTGCCGCCGAACTCACCGCCCTTTTCGATGATGCGCACATCTTCGATCCCCGCGTCGCGCAGCTTCGCGCCGGCCAGCAGGCCACCGAAGCCGCCGCCGATCACGACCACGTCCTTCTCGTCGGCAAGCGCCGGGCGCGCGATTGGCTGATCGATATAGGGATCCTCGAGGTAGCGGGCGAAGGCGCCGGTCATCTCGACATATTGTTCGTTCGCGTCGGCGCGCAGGCGCTTGTCGCGCTCGGCCAAATATTTCGCCTTCAGCGCCGCCGGATCGAAATCAAACCCGGCATCGGGCGCGGCGTGGATCGCCTGCGACTCGAGTGTCATCTGCCTCTCCTCGTCCCATTTTCTTGGAACGCATTATGACTTAGTGCGAGGCAGAGGTGTAGAGTGCAAGCAAACTAAAGTTGCGACTGTGAGCGGATCAACGTTCGAGCCGCCCGTCGCCGATCGCGCTGGCTTCAAACGGGAAGAGCGTGTCGGGATCGGGCTTGTTCACATCCTTGGTGATCGAGGGCGGCGCCAGTTCGTGCAGCAGATGCTGGATGATCGCGCGGCGGGCCGGCTTCTTGTGATCGGCCCGCACGCACACCCAGGGGGCAAGCGGGGTGCTGGTACGCGTCAGCATCGTATCGCGGGCGGTGGTGTAGCCGTCCCATTCCTTGACCGCGATTTTGTCGAGATCGGAGATCTTGAGCGCCTTCAGCGGATCGCTGCGGCGTGAATTCAGGCGCTTGGCCTGCTCATCACGCGAGATGTCGAGCCAGAGCTTCACCATCCGGATGCCCGACCCGATCAGCATGGCCTCAAAGGCGGGGACATCCTCCAAGAAGCGCGCCTGCTCCTCCGGCGTGGAGAAATGGTTGACCACCTCGACGCCCGCGCGATTGTACCAGCTGCGATTGAAGATCACGAGCTCGCCGGCGGCGGGCAGATGTTCGACATAGCGCTGGAAATACCATTGCGAGCGTTCCTGCGCCGTCGGCTTTGGCAAGGCGACGACGCGGGTGTGGCGCACCGCCAGATGGCGGGTGATCCGGCGGATCGCCCCATCCTTTCCGGCGGTGTCGCGCCCCTCCAGGATGACGAGCGCGCGCTCGCCGGATTGTGCCGTCCATTGCTGGTAGCGGACCAGCGCCACCTGGAGGTCGTGATCCTCCTGATCGTGGTCCGCTCCCATCGCCTCAGACCAGCTCGACGGCGAGGGCGGTGGCTTCACCGCCGCCGATGCACAGGCTGGCCACGCCGCGCTTCTTGCCCTGGTTCTTCAGCGCCGCGACCAAGGTGGTGATGATCCGCGCGCCGGACGCGCCGATCGGGTGGCCGAGCGCCGTGGCGCCGCCGTTCACGTTGATCTTGTCATGCGGGATGCCGAGGTCCTTCATCGCGAACATCGCGACGCAGGCGAAAGCCTCGTTGATTTCGAACAGATCGACCTCATCGATCGTCCAGCCAGCCTTCTTCAGCAGCTTCTCGATGGCGCCCACGGGAGCGGTGGTGAAGGCTGCAGGCTCTTGCGCGTGGGCGGCATGGGCGACGATGCGCGCGATCGGCGTCTGGCCATTGGCCTTGGCGACGCTTTCGCGAGTGAGGACCAGAGCGGCGGCGCCATCGGAGATCGAGGAGCTGGTAGCTGCCGTGATCGTCCCATCCTTGGCAAACGCGGGGCGCAGCGTCGGGATCTTGTCGGGCATGCCGCGGCCGGGCTGCTCGTCGGTGTCCACCACGACGTCGCCCTTGCGGGTAGAGACCGTCACCGGCACGATTTCGTCAGCAAACGCCCCCGACTGGATGGCGGCCTGTGCGCGGCGCAGCGATTCGATCGAATAATCGTCCTGTGCCTGACGGGTGAGCTGATATTCGTTGGCGGTATCCTGCGCGAAGGTGCCCATCGCGCGGCCGGCCTCATAGGCGTCCTCCAGACCATCCAGGAACATATGGTCGTAGGCCGTGTCGTGACCGATCCGGGAGCCCGAGCGGTGCTTCTGAAGGATGTAGGGGGCGTTGGTCATGCTCTCCATGCCGCCGGCGACGATCACGTCCGCCGATCCGGCTGCGATCGCCTCCGCGCCCATGATCACCGTCTGCATGCCCGAACCGCACACCTTGTTGACGGTGGTCGCCTGCACCGATTTGGGCAGGCCCGCCTTGATCGCCGCCTGACGCGCCGGTGCCTGACCGAGACCGGCCGGGAGGACGCAGCCCATGTAGATGCGGTCCACCGCCGCGCCATCGACACCGGCACGTTCCACCGCCGCCTTCACGGCCGTCGCGCCCAGATCGGTGGCGGAGACGTCGGCCAATGCCCCCTGCATGCCGCCCATCGGCGTGCGGGCGTAGGAGAGGATGACGACGGGATCGGTGGTCATGGAAATGAAGCTCCGGGACAAAATCGTATTGGGTTCGATCTAGTGTCAGTTGCAGGCGAATACAAAGGGCAAGCCAGCGCGTTGGGCGGCGATGGAGAGCTGGATCGACGTATTGAAATGGGCCGCCGCAATCAGCGGAATGATTGCCGCCTTCATGGTTTCGCTGGATCTGGGGCGCCGCGTGACTGGCTGGGGCTTTGTCCTGTTCGTCGGATCGTCGGTCTGCTGGGTCACTGGCGCGCTGCTGACCGAGGATTGGGCGCTGGGAACGCAGAACATCGTGCTGTTCGGCATCAATCTGTTCGGGGTCTATCGATATCTGATACGCAAGAAGGGTGTCTGATCTTCTCTGGCCGGTAGCGCTCGCCATGCTTGGCGCGATCCTCGGCAGCTTTCTGGCGACCGTCGCCCTGCGCTGGCCGGCGGGGCAATCCGCCTTGTCCGGGCGATCGATGTGCGATGGCTGCGGCCGGCCGCTCTCCGCCGTGGATCTGGTGCCGCTCCTCAGCTTCGTCGGCTTGCGGGGGCGGGCGCGTTGCTGTGGCGCGACGATCCCGGCGCTGCATTGGCAGGTGGAGGCGGGATGCGCCGTGGCAGGCTTCCTCGCCGGACTGGTCGCAAGCGGTGCGCCGGCGCTGCTGATCGCGGGGTTCGGGTGGCTGCTGGTGCTCGTCGTCGCGCTGGATGCGACCGAATTCTGGATTCCCGATCCGCTGCCGATGGTCATCGCCGCTTTGGGGCTGATCGCGTCGTTTTTCCTGCCGCCGCCCCTGGTGGAGCGGATCATCGGCGGGGTCGCCGGCTTTACGTCGCTGTGGCTGATCGGATTCCTGTATCATCGGGTTCGCGGGGTGGAGGGGCTGGGCGGCGCTGACCCCAAATTGTTCGGTGCCATCGGGCTGTGGCTCGGCTGGCGGATGCTTCCGCCCGTGCTGCTGCTCGCCGCACTGATCGGGCTTGGAATTGTCGCCTGGCGGATGACCACCGGGCGGGCGGTGGCGCGCGACGACGCGCTGCCGTTCGGCGCGTATCTTGCGCTCGCGGCTTACCCGGCGCTGTTGCTCATGGTACACCTCGGGCCATGATCGCGTTGCTTCTTGCCCTCGCCGCGGCCGATCCGCCTAGGACGCCGGTGCCGATCGCCGGGCTGCCGCTGGCGGCGCTGCCGCCCCAGTCGCTGCCGACGCAGGGGTGTGCTGCCTATCTCTTCACGGCCGGGCAGGGCCGTGCGTTGGTCGGCATGGCCAGTGCGGCGCCTGGCACCTTGCGGCTGGCGCTGGACGGCCGCGTTGCCGATTATGCGCGGCAGAACCAGACCGGGAGCGCCGGCTTCGGTTTTGCGACGACGACGACGTATCATAGCGCGGACGTGACCGCGACGCTCGACCTTGCCGTGCAGACACGCCGCGACCTGTCACAAGGAGCAGTGGTGGACAGCGGTACCTTGCGTATCGACCGGACCGGTCACGATACCGTGATCCTTCCGGTGGCGGGCCTGATAGGATGCGCCGCCACCTGACCGACCACGACAAAAGAAACGGGGAGAGGATAGATGAAGGACATACTCAGCGCCCAACGCGACAGCTTCATGGCCGCGCTGCGGGAGCCGATCTCCGTCCGGAAGGACCGGTTGAAGCGCGCCGCTGCGATGATCCGCGACCATGCGGACCGCTTCTGCGACGCGCTGAGCGAGGATTTCGGCCACCGCAGCCGCGAACAATCGATGATCACCGACATCGGCGGATCGATCAGCCCGATCAATCACGCGCTGAAGAACCTCGAGAAATGGGCCCGACCCGAGAAGCGGCCGGTTCAGTTCCCGCTCGGCCTGCTGGGGGCCAAGGCCTGGGTGGAATATCAGCCCAAGGGCGTGGTCGGCGTGATCGCGCCGTGGAATTTCCCGGTGAACCTGGTGATGTCGCCGTTGGCCGGGGTGTTCGCCGCGGGCAATCGCGCGATGGTCAAGACGAGCGAATATACGCCCGTCACCGCTGCCCTGTTCGAGGAGATCGTCGGCCGGTATTTCGACCCGACCGAACTGGCCTTCGTGTCCGGCGGGCCGGACGTGGGCCAGGCCTTTGCCGAGCTTCCGTTCGATCACCTGATCTTCACCGGCGCGACGGGCATCGGGCGGCACATCCTGCACGCGGCCGCGGACAATCTGACGCCGGTGACGCTGGAGCTTGGCGGCAAGTCCCCGGTGATCGTCGGCAAGGGCGCCGATCTGAAGCAGGTCAGCGAGCGTGTCGCCGTGGGCAAGATGCTGAACGCCGGGCAGATCTGCCTCGCGCCGGATTATCTGCTGGTGCCGTCGGCGCAGGAAAGCGCGGTGGTCGACGGGATCCGCACCGCGGCCAGCGCCATGTACCCGACGCTCCTGTCCAATCCGGATTACACCAGCGTGGTGAACGATCGCCATTACGAGCGGCTCAACCAATGGGTTGAGGACGCACGGGCGAAGGGCGCGACGGTCGACGTGGTGAATCCCGCCGGCGAGGATTTCGGCAGCACTAACAGCCGCAAGATGCCGCTCCATATCGTGCGCGACGTGACCGACGACATGACGTTGATGCAGGAGGAGATCTTCGGCCCGATCCTGCCCGTGCGCCGCTATGACGGGATTGACGCGGCGATTGGGGAGGTGAACCGGCGCGACCGACCACTGGGCCTCTATTATTTCGGCAAAGACGAGGCGGAGCGTCGCCGCGTGCTGGATCGCACCATCTCCGGCGGGGTGACGATCGACGATGTCATCTTCCATGTGTCGATGGAGGACCTGCCGTTCGGCGGGGTCGGTCCGTCAGGGATGGGGTCGTATCACGGCCTGGATGGGTTCCGCACCTTCAGCCATGCGAAGGCGGTGTATCAGCAGTCCAAGCTGGATGTGGCGAAGATTGCCGGTCTGAAGCCGCCTTATGGTGATGCCACGCGCAAGGCGGTGGCGCGGCAGATGGGCGGGTGAGGGCGCGGCGTGCGGGGCCATCCCCGCGCGCCACACCATGGATTTGCGTCAATGCGCCTGCACGATTTCCTCCTTCAGGCGCAGCTTCTTTTTCTTCAAATCCGCGATGAGCATTGCATCGGGCATGGGCCGATGGGTTTCTTCACTGATGCGCTGATCCAGCGTGGCATGCTTGGCCTCAAGAGCCGAACGATGCGCGGTCTGCATACAGGAATCTCCTTGCTTTGGTTGCGGGGGCAGAAAGTAAAACACGCGAACGGGCGATTGTCTCATCGGAAATTGCCCGATCTGCGGTCGATCGAACCCCCTGTGCGATGTCACGCTTTTGCAACGAGTTTTCCCACCAACCCCCGCACGGGCTCTGCTACAGCGGCATCGCCGGAGGGAGGGCGACGTGACGGATGATGGCCAGCTGATTGCGCGACTCGGCGCGGTGCGCACCGAACATCGCGATCTGGACGCGGCGATTGGCGCGCTGGGCAGGGACGGCGCGGCCGACCAGTTGCAGCTTGCGCGGTTGAAGAAGCGGAAGCTGCGACTGCGCGACGAGATCGCGTTGATCGAGGACCAGCTGATCCCGGACATCATCGCCTGAGTGTCGCAATGGGACGCTGGTCGCAGCGCCGCGTATGATCACGCTGTCGCGCGGTTCCCGTCTCCAATGTAACGTTTCCGCCATGCACGCAGCCCACCATGATTCCGCGGTTTACCGACGCCTGATCGACGCCTTGTATGTAGAAGCCATGGTGCTGGCCGACGATGCGCGCAGCTATTTCGATGATGGCGGGCGGGGCGATCGAGAGGCGCTGGACCCGATCATGCGCGTGACCTTCAGCTGCGAATCGCTGAAGGTCACGACGCGGCTGATGCATGTCATCGCCTGGCTGTTGACGCAGCGTGCGGTGCTATCGGGCGAGCTGAGCCCCAGCGCGGCGCTCGATCCGGCACGCCGCTTGATCGGACCGGCAGAGGAATCCGCCATGGTGGCCACGTCGCTGCCTCGGAAGGCGCAGCGGTTGGTCGACACCAGCATCGATCTTTATCGACGGGTGGCGCGGCTGGATGCGGCGCAGGGGATGACGGTGCCGGAGGAAAGCCCCGCGCGGCAGATGTTCCAACGGCTGGCGATGGCGTTCTGAGGCGAGGGGATCCGGCCCCGAAGTGCGGGGCCGGAACGGGTCGGGATCAGCCTTCGACGCGTTCCCAGTGGCCGGTCTCAAAGCCATCCACGGCCAATTCGGCGATACGCGCGGCCACCACTTCGGGCGGCTTCACCGATGCGGGATCCTCACCGGGATACGCGCGGGCGCGCATCTTCGTGCGGGTGGCGCCGGGATCGATGATGGCGGTGCGCACGCGGCTGATCTCGGCCAGTTCGTCGCCATAAGCGGCCAACAGTGTCTCGAACGCAGCCTTGGACGCGCCATAAGCGCCCCAATAAGCGCGCGGCTTGCGACCCACTGAGGAGGTGATGCCGATCACGCGTGCGCCCGACGAGCGGCGCAGCATCGGATCGAACGCCTGGATCAGTGCGACCTGCGCCGAGACGTTGAGCGTCAGGACGTTGGCGAATTCCTTGGGATCGATCGACGGCACGGCCGCCAGCGTTCCCAGCGTGCCAGCGTTCAGCACCATGATATCGAGCGCCGACCAGCGTTCGCCGATCGCGACCGCCAGCCGCGCAATGGCGTCGTTCGCCGCCAGATCGAGCGGCGCGATCGTTGCCGAGCCGTCAGCGTCGAAGATCTTCTGCTCGACCTCTTCCAGCGCCGGGGCGGACCGTGCGGTCAGGATGACATGCGCGCCCTTTTCGGCAAGCGCGATGGCAGTGGCGGCTCCGATACCCCGGCTGGCGCCGGTGACGAGGGCGAGCTTGTTCTCGAGAGGCTTGGTCACGTTCATCATCCCGGATTAGTCCCGGGATTAGCGCTCCCGCAACTCCATAGGTGCCGTGTTGACGGCAGGTGAAGCCGAAGGTCGGCGGGGTGGCGCCTTACGCCACCCGCTCTTCCAGCATGGCGAACTGATCCACCGCGCCGGTATCGTCGTGATCGGTCAGCGTGGTGGGATAGTCGCCCGTGAAGCAGGCGTCGCAATAGCCCGGCCGGAATTGCGCGCGCTCGCTGCGACCAAGTGCCTTGTACAGGCCGTCGATCGACACGAACGCCAGGCTGTCGGCATGGATGAAGTCAGTCATCGCCTTCAGGTCGTGCGTCGCGGCGAGCAGCTTTGCGCGCTCGGGCGTGTCGACGCCGTAGAAGCAGCTGTGCTTGGTCGGCGGGCTGGCAATGCGCATGTGCACCTCCGCCGCGCCAGCCTCGCGCATCATCTGCACGATCTTCAGGCTGGTCGTGCCGCGCACGATCGAATCGTCGATCAGCACGACGCGCTTGCCCTGGATCAAGGCGCGGTTGGCATTGTGCTTCAGCTTCACGCCAAGGTGGCGGACCTTGTCACCCGGCTGGATGAAGGTGCGGCCGACATAGTGCGAACGGATGATCCCGAGTTCGAACGGGATGCCGCTTTCCTGCGCATAGCCGATCGCCGCGGGCACGCCCGAATCCGGCACTGGAATCACCAGATCAGCCTCGACCGGTGCTTCGAGCGCGAGCTGTTGGCCGATGCCCTTGCGCACCGAATAGACCGAATGGTCGTCGACGATCGAATCCGGTCGCGAGAAATAGACCCATTCGAAAATGCAGGGGCGCGGCGCGACGGGGCCGAACGGCCGGATCGACCGCATTTCCGAACCCTGTACGATCACCAGCTCGCCCGGCTCCACCGAGCGGACGAATTCGGCGCCGACCACGTCGAGCGCGACGGTTTCGCTGGCGAAGATGATCGATTCGTTGAGCTTGCCCATCACCAGCGGGCGGATGCCCAGCGGATCGCGGCAGGCGATCATGCCCTCCGGCGTCATCACGATCAGGGCATAGGCACCCTCGACCTGCTTCAGCGCGTCGATGAAGCGATCCATCAGCGTGCGGTAGTTGGACGTAGCGACCAGGTGAATGATCGTTTCGGTATCGCTGGTCGACTGGAAGATCGATCCGCGGCGAATCAGCTCGCGGCGCAGCTTCATCGCGTTGGAAATGTTGCCGTTGTGCGCGACGGCGAAGCCACCGCTCGCCAGCTCGGCATACAGGGGCTGAACATTGCGTAGCGCGGTCTCGCCCGTGGTCGAGTAGCGTACGTGGCCGCACGCGACGCTGCCGGGCAGCGAGCCGATCACGGCCTCGCTGTCGAAATTGCCGGCGACGTGACCCATCGCCTTCTTGGTGTGGAAATGCGCGCCATCGAAGGACGTGATGCCGGCGGCCTCCTGTCCACGGTGCTGGAGCGCGTGAAGGCCGAGGGCGACAAGCGCCGCGGCGCCATCGGAGCCGGACACTCCGAAGATGCCGCACTCCTCGTGCAGATGGTCGTCGTCGAAAGGATTAGTCGTCAGCATGGCGTGGGGGCTCGCGTCGTGCGCCGTCCATATAGCGAGTGTCTCGGATTTGTCATGGGGGTGGAGCGATCATTGCGTCCGCCGGTTTCTGCCGGTGAGCGGACGCAAGGAGAAATCACCATGGTCAAGAACCACGGATCGCAGATCAAGGACGACAAATTGTACGAGGATCTGCGTCGGCAAGGCGAATCGAAGGAAAAGGCGGCGCGGATCGCCAATGCGCGCGCCAACGGCTCGCTCGATCATCGCAGCAACCGGCTGGAGGATCGTTCCAAGGAGGATTTGTACGCCGAAGCGCAGAAGATCGGGATCGAGGGGCGATCCAAGATGAACAAGAGCGAGCTGGTCAACGCGGTGCGGAACCACAAATAGCCCGGATCGCGGCGAATAAGGGCGGGCTGGAAGAAGGCGGCCGGGCTGCGCTACAGCCGCGGTCATGACTGATCCGCGCGAAAATGGCCTGACGCTTGATCCCCGATATGACGCCGCCGGGCTGGTGACGGCAGTGGTGACTGCCGCGGGCAGGGGAGAGGTGTTGATGGTCGCGCACATGAACGCCGATGCGCTCGCCGCCACGCGCGCGACCGGCAGGGCCACCTTCTGGTCGCGCAGCCGCCAGGCCTTGTGGGTGAAGGGCGAGACGTCGGGGAATTTCCTCAACGTTCGCGAGATGCGCATCGACTGCGACCAGGATGCGATCTGGATAATCGCCGAGCCGGTTGGCCCGGCGTGCCACACCGGCGCGCGGTCGTGCTTCTATCGCCGGATCGGGCCGGACGGGCTGGAACGGGTCGAGTGATCCGACGCGCGGCGGCGGCACTGGCAGGCGCGGCGCTGGTCGCCGGCTGCGGGCAGCAAGCGGGAACGCGCGAACGGTCTGAGGACGCCGGAACCGCGCTGGAGGCGACGGCGATCGCACGCGGGATCGTGCCCGATCCTGCCGCGCTCAACCCCGTCGGCGCATTCGCTTCGGCCACGGATCGCGTCTGCGTCGTGCCCAGGGACGGTGCATATTTCATTGGGGTGAGCGTCGATTATGGCGATCGGCAGCATTGCGTCGCACGCGGCGTGGCCCGCGAGAACGGGGTGCTGCGGGTCGACTTCGGGGGCGGCTGCCGCCTCGATGCGCGGTTCGACGGGGAGCGGATCGTCTTTCCAGCAGAGGCGCCGGCGGCCTGCAATCAATCATGTACCGGGCGGGCGAGCCTGTCAGCGGTCAACACTGCGCGGCTGAGCGTTGCAGAGGCAGAAGCGCGCGCGATGCGTGGCGCGGACGGAAACCCTCTATGCGATTGACGTTCACGTAAGCGGAAGATAGATCGGCGGCATGTCGGTCGCTGGCCTTTTCGGTTCGCTCCCGCCCCGCGGGGATCGGACGCATTTCAGCATCACGGACCTCGCCTCCGAGTTCGGCGTGACGCCGCGTGCGTTGCGCTTCTACGAGGATGAGGGGCTGATCGCGCCCGAACGCCGGGGCACGGCGCGGATCTATTCGCATCGCGACCGGGCGCGGCTCGCCTGGATCCTGCGCGGCAAGCGGGTGGGATTCAGCCTGGCCGAGATCCGCGAGATGATCGACCTTTACGACATCGGCGACGGCCGCAACACGCAGCGCAACGTCACCATCGAGCGTTGTCGTGCCCGGATCGAGGCGCTGACGGCGCAGAAGCGCGACATCGACGATGCCATTGCCGAGCTCGACGAGTTCGTCTCCCTCCTTGAAACACCCGATCAGAAGGACTGATCCTCATGCCGCAATATACTCCGCCGGTGCGCGACACCCGCTTCGTTCTCGAACATGTCGTTGGTCTGTCGCGCCACGCCAATGTGCCGGGCTTTGCCAATGCCACGCCCGACACGGTGGATGCCGTGCTGGAGGAGGGCGGCCGCTTCGTCGCGGAAGTGCTGTTCCCCCTGAACCAGTCGGGCGATCAGGAAGGCTGCACCCGGCATGAGGACGGTTCGGTGACGACGCCGGCTGGCTTCAAGGAAGCGTACAAGCAGTTCGTCGAATCCGGCTGGGGCACGCTGTCCGCGCCAGAGGCGTTCGGCGGACAGGGGATGCCGCACGTCATCTCGACCGCGTTTCAGGAATATATGATCTCCTCCAACATGGCGTTCGCCATGTACCCGGGCCTGGCGCATGGCGCGATTGCGGCGCTGGTGGCAAAGGGCTCGCCCGAGCAGCAGGAGAAGTACCTGCCCAAGATGGTGTCCGGCGAATGGGGAGGCACCATGAACCTGACGGAGCCGCAGTGCGGCACTGATCTCGGCCTCATCCGCACCCGCGCCGAGCCGCAGGCTGACGGTTCGTACAAGATCACCGGCACCAAGATCTTCATCTCGGCCGGCGAGCATGACCTGACCGAGAACATCATCCACCTCGTTCTCGCCAAGACGCCGGGTGCGCCCGACAGCTCGAAGGGCATCAGCCTGTTCGTGGTGCCCAAGGTGCTGGTGAACGACGACGGCTCGCTGGGTGAGCGCAATGCGGTCTCCTGCGGCTCGATCGAGCACAAGATGGGCATCCACGGCAACGCGACCTGCGTGCTGAACTATGACGGTGCGACCGGCTGGCTGGTCGGCGAGGAGATGAAGGGCCTTGCCGCGATGTTCATCATGATGAACGCAGCGCGGCTGGGCGTTGGCCTTCAGGGCCTGGCGGTCGGCGAGACGGCCTACCAGAATGCGGTGCAATATGCCGAGGATCGTCGCCAGGGTCGCGCGCTGACCGGCGCGGCCGAGCCTGATGAGAAGGCGGACACTTTGTTCGTCCACCCGGACGTTCGCCGGATGCTGATGAACGGCAAGGCGTGGCTCGAAGGCCTGCGGGCATTGTGCCTGTGGGGCGCGCTTCAGGTCGATCTGGAGCACAGCGCCGAGGATGAGGCCGCGCGGCAGGAGGCGGCTGACCTCATCGGGCTGCTGACCCCGGTGATCAAGGGCGTCGGCACCGACAAGGGCTATGCCATCGCGACTGACGCGCAGCAAGTCTATGGCGGCCACGGCTACATCCAGGAATGGGGGATGGAGCAGTACGTCCGTGATGCGCGGATCGCGATGATCTACGAGGGCACCAACGGCGTTCAGGCGATGGACCTCGTCGGTCGCAAGCTGGCGATGAACGGTGGCCGTGCGATCCAGTTGTTCTTCAAGATCGTGGCCGAGGAATGTGCCGCGGCGAAGGGTGGGCCGGCGGCCGATTTCGCCACCCGGCTCGAAAAGGCGCTTGGTGAGCTTCAGGCCGCGACCATGTGGTTCATGGGGAACATCTCCAACCCGAACAACATCGGCGCGGGCGCGGTGCCCTACATGCACCTGCTGGGTGTCGTGTCGGTCGGCCTGATGTGGCTGCGCATGGCGGTGGCTGCTGCGGCGCTGAAGGAAGCCGGCCAGGGCGACGCCGCCTTCCTCGACGCGAAGCTGGTGACGGCACGCTTCTTCGCCGAGCGCGTGCTGCCGGAGGCGGGCTCCTACCGTCGCCAGATCGAGGGCGGCGCCGAGGCGCTGATGGCGCTGCCGCCCGAGATGTTCCGCGCGGCGTAAGTGACGATCGGCCCCGTCGCGCAGGTCGCGGCGGGGCCGTTTCTTATTCCACGCCGGCCGCGTTGCCGAGCGTCGGCGCTGCCGGCTCCGCGCTTGATTTCCGGCGGACGCCCTCGAGCGGCTCCGGCCCCTTTGCGGGGACATCGACTTTCGGAACCGGCACGGCGCGGAGCATCATGCGCTTCATGCAGGATCCGCAGTTCCTGAATTCATCGCAATTCCACAGGAAGCGTTCGAGATTGCTGTCGCGATCGCGGATGTAGCTGAACGACATGGCATGCATCTGATCGTTGGTCAGCGGCAGGCTCGTCGCGGCGGCAGCGGCGGTGGTCCAGCCCATGAAGCGGCACCGGGTGCGCGCGCCGCACGCCGCCACTGCCATCGCGGGATAGCTGGCTGCCTGCGCGGGATTGAGCCGTGTCAGGAACACCTCATTATCGCTGCCGAGCGGCGCGGGTGTCGTGCCCTTGTAGGGAGCCGCGGCGAGCGCGGCGGCGGTTGCCGGCCCGTCGGCACCGATGCGGTGGATGTCCGATACCGCGGCGAGCTTCGCGATCGGTGCCTCGCCGGGCTGCTGCCCGCGGTTGAAGGCGGGGCCGGTGCCCCACCAGCCCGTCCAACGGAAGAACAGATGCGTGTGAAGCTCAGCGATCTTGTCCAGGCTGGAGCTCCAATAGGGTACCACCCAGTCGGTATGGTAATGCGTTGCCCAGCCAACCGGCTTGTACACGCTGCCGCGCAGCGCGCGGGTGGCGACGTCGCGCGCGCGCTGCCACGCGGCGGGTGAGGGTGTCCGGCCGAGGGCGCCGTCGCAGGTAAAGGTGAACTGGCAGCCGGTCGCGCGCTCGGCGCCCTGAAAGACGACGCCGCACACCGTCTTGGGGAAAGCCGGGTGGCGCAGCCGGTTGAGCACGACCTGCGCCACCGCCTTCTGCCCGGGCGGGTCATCGCCGGCCTCGTAATAGGCCGCCGCCGCAAGACAGTCGGTCGCGCGCGCGAAATCCTCCGTGCCGCCGACGAAGCGGAACGGGCGGGCGGCCGGGACCGGGCCCTTCACAAAGGGGATGGCGGCATTCACCGCGCGCGCGTCATCGGGATCGATCGAGGCATATTCGACCGGCTCGACCGGCGGTGGCGGCACCTTGGGCGTGGTCACGATCCGTCGCGCCGTCGGCGGAGCCTCGAACGCTCGTTCGGGTATCGGGGGCGCCAGGCGCACGACGATGATCGGCAAAGCGATTGCGGCGATCGCGATGACCGCGAGAATGAGGTGCAGGGGGCGCAATGCTGACACAGGTCGATCGCTAGCCGTCACGACGGATTGGGGCGAGGACAGTCGCGCGATCAGGACGATGGTGGCCGTGCCAAGACGAAACGCCCGGCACGGCCCCCCTCATCAGGCTTCCGGCAGGAAGTCGGGCACGGAGAGATAGCGCTCACCCGTGTCATAGTTGAAGCCCAAGACCCGCGCATTGTCGGGCAGGTCGGGCAGCTTCTGCAGGATCGCGGCCAGCGTCGCGCCGGACGAGATACCGACCAGCATCCCTTCTTCGCGGGCCGCGCGGCGGGCCATGTCCTTGGCGACATTGGCGTCCACCTCGATCACGCCGTCGAGGGCCTGGGTATGCAGGTTCGCCGGGATGAAGCCGGCGCCGATACCCTGGATCGGGTGCGGGCCGGGCTGGCCGCCGCCGATGACCGGGGAGGCGGCCGGCTCGACCGCGAACACCTTCAGGTTGGGCCATTCCTTCTTCAGCGTTTCGGCGACGCCGGTGATATGGCCACCGGTGCCGACACCGGTGATGACCGCATCGAGCGGCGTGTCACGAAAATCGTTGATGATCTCCTGCGCCGTGGTGCGAACGTGGATGTCGATATTGGCCGGGTTTTCGAACTGCTGCGGCATCCAGGCGCCGGGCGTCGTTTCCACCAGTTCCAGTGCGCGCTCGATGGCGCCCTTCATGCCCTTTTCACGTGGGGTCAGGTCAAAGGTCGCGCCATAGGCAAGCATCAGGCGGCGGCGTTCGAGCGACATGCTCTCCGGCATGACCAGCACCAGCTTGTAGCCCTTCACCGCGGCCACCATTGCAAGGCCAATGCCGGTGTTGCCGCTGGTCGGCTCGATGATCGTGCCGCCGGGCTGCAGATCGCCGCTGGCCTCCGCCGCTTCGATCATGGCCAGCGCGATGCGGTCCTTGATCGAGCCGCCCGGGTTTGACCGTTCCGACTTGATCCAGACTTCTGATCCGGGGAACAGGCGCTGCACGCGGATGTGCGGCGTGTTGCCGATCGTCTCGAGGATCGTGTTCGCCTTCATGGCTGAGCTACTCCGTGCTGTGTTTCGGGCGGTATTACCGAAAGTGGTGTCTCGGGCGGATCAAAGGTCTTGGCCTGCTTCAGTTCCGGAAACAATCGCGACCACAGCAGCGTGACGGCCATCGCGCCAACCCCGCCGACGACCACTGCCCCAACGGGGCCGAGCAGCGCCGCCATGAGGCCGCTTTCCGCCTCTCCCAGTTCATTGGAGGCCGAAATGGTCAGCTGGCTGACCGCGCTGACCCGGCCGCGCATCTCGTCGGGGGTGTGCAACTGGATCAGCGATCCGCGCACGTACATCGACACCATGTCCGCGCTGCCGGCGACGATCAGGGCGATGAGGCTGAGCAGGAAGTTGGTCGAGATGCCGAAGGTGACGATCGCGACACCGAATATCATGACCGCGATCAGCATCTTGCGTCCGACATCGTTCTTCATCGGTCGGAACGACAGGAAGATGCCGGTCGCCGACGCGCCGATCCCCATGCCAGCCGCGAGCAGCCCAAGGCCGGTCGGCCCGACATGAAGGATATCGTGGGCATAGATGGGCAGCAGCGCAGTTGCGCCGGCGAGCAGCACGGCGAACAGATCAAGCGTGATCGCCGCCTGCACCAGCCGGTTGCGCTTCACATAGGCGAAGCCGTCGACGATCCTAGCGAACGGCCGGCGATCCTTCTGCGCCGGCGGCTGCGGCACGGGGCGGATCGTCAGCAGCATGACGAGCGCCAGGAGGAACATCGCCGCCATGCCGGCATAAGCGGTCAACGGCCCGATCGCGAACAGGAAGCCGCCGACGCTGGGCCCGGCGATGAAGCCGACCTGCATCGCGATCGATCCCAGCGCGATCGCGCTCGGCAGGGATTCGCGCGGAACGAGGTTGGGCGCCAGCGCGCCATAGGCGGGGCCGGCAAAGGCACGCGCAACCCCGACCAACACGGCGGCGCCGAAGAGAACGGGGAGGCTGATCCAGCCTTCCCATGTGGCAACACCAAGAAGCAGAACGTTGCCCGCCAGCAACGTTGTCGTCCCGCGCACGATCCAGCGCCGATCGATGCTGTCCGCGATCAGCCCCACCACAGGGGTCAGCAGGAACAGGGGAACAAACTGCGCTAGGCCGATCATCCCGAGAAGAAATGCGGCCTCCCGGATATCCATCGTTTCGCGGGCAATACTGTATACCTGCCAGCCGAGAACGATCGCGAGCGCCGATTGTGCGATGGTACTGGCCAAACGAGCCAGCCAGTAGCTGCGATAGTTCGGAATGCGGAGCGGGTGAGCGGCAGCTGACATGTGGCGATGGACTTAAGTCGGCCCTCCGATCGGCACAACGGGATTTCACGACGTTGCGCCTGCGCCCCGTTGAGGCTTATAGGCCCCGTTCTCCCTTTCCCCTAGGAACCTCGAGGTCCAGCCCCGTGGCAAAAACAGCCCGCGCGAAGAGCGCCGAACCCCCCGTATCCAACCGCGAGCGTCCCGACGAGCCGCAGCCCTATGAGGCGTCCAAGGACGAGCTGCTGCAATTCTACAAGGACATGCTGCTCATCCGCCGCTTCGAAGAAAAGGCCGGCCAGCTCTATGGCCTGGGCCTGATCGGCGGTTTCTGCCACCTGTACATCGGCCAGGAAGCCGTTGCGGTCGGCCTGCAATCCGCGCTGTCGGAGAAAGACAGCGTCATCACTGGCTACCGCGACCACGGCCACATGCTGCTGTGCGGTATCCCCCCCAAGGACGTGATGGCGGAGCTGACCGGGCGTCATGCCGGCATCTCCAAGGGGAAGGGCGGGTCGATGCACATGTTCAGCGTCGACCATAAGTTCTACGGCGGGCACGGCATCGTGGGCGCGCAGGTGTCGCTGGGCACCGGCCTCGGCTTTGCGCACAAGTACAACAATGACGGGGGCGTGTGCCTCGCCTATTTCGGCGACGGCGCGGCGAACCAGGGGCAGGTGTACGAAAGCTTCAACATGGCGGAGCTGTGGAAGCTGCCCGTCATCTTCGTCATCGAGAACAATCAGTACGCCATGGGCACGAGCGTCAACCGCGCGTCGGCCGAGGACCAGCTGTATCGCCGCGGCGAGAGCTTCCGCATCCCGGGCATCCAGGTCGACGGCATGGACGTGCTGGCGGCGCGCGGCGCAGCCGAGGAGGCGCTGGCCTGGGTGCGCGCCGGCAAGGGGCCGATCATCCTCGAGATGAAGACCTATCGCTATCGCGGCCACTCGATGTCGGACCCGGCCAAGTATCGCAGCCGCGAGGAAGTGCAGGCGGTGCGCGACAAGTCCGATCCGATCGAGCATGTGAAGAAGCTGCTCGAGGCGCAGGGCGTCAAGGAAGACGAGCTGAAGGCGATCGAGAGCGAGATCCGCAAGACGGTGAACGAATCCGCCGATTTTGCCGAGAGCACCCCCGAACCCGATCCCAAGGAATTGTATACCGACGTGCTGGTGGAGAAGTATTGAGATGGCGATCGACATCAAGATGCCGGCACTCTCCCCCACCATGGAGGAGGGCACGCTCGCCAGGTGGCTCGTCAAGGAAGGCGACACGGTGAAATCCGGCGACATCATGGCCGAGATCGAGACCGACAAGGCGACGATGGAGTTCGAGGCGGTCGATGAAGGCGTCGTGGCCAAGATCCTGGTCGCCGAGGGCACCGACAATGTGAAGGTCGGCACGGTGATCATGCAGCTGGAAGGCGAGGGCGCCGAGGCAGCCCCCGCGGGCACCAGCGACCCCGCTGCGACCAAGGAAGACACGGCCGCGCCCGAAGCGAAGGCGGACGAGACGAAGGCCGACAAGGTCGAGGATTCGGCGCATCCGGCACAGGAGAAGGTCGACACCGGCACGCGCCAGATGTTCGAGGCGGCGAAGCACAAGGCCGACGTTATTGATCCGGCGATCCCCGAAGGCACCGAAATGGTGAAGGTGACCGTTCGCGAGGCGCTGCGCGATGCGATGGCCGAGGAAATGCGCGCCGACGAGCGTGTGTTCGTGATGGGCGAGGAAGTCGCGCAATATCAGGGCGCCTACAAGGTGACGCAGGGGCTGCTCGACGAGTTCGGCGACCGCCGGGTGATTGACACGCCGATCACCGAATATGGCTTTGCCGGCGTCGGCACGGGCGCGGCGATGGGCGGCCTGCGCCCGATCGTCGAGTTCATGACGTTCAACTTCGCGATGCAGGCAATCGACCATATCGTGAACTCTGCCGCGAAGACGAACTACATGTCCGGCGGCCAGATGCGCTGCCCGATCGTGTTCCGCGGGCCAAACGGCGCGGCGAGCCGTGTGGGCGCCCAGCACTCGCAGAACTATGGGCCATGGTATGCCAGCGTGCCGGGCCTGATCGTGATTGCGCCATACGATGCGGCGGATGCGAAGGGCCTGCTGAAGGCGGCGATCCGTAGCCAGGATCCGGTCGTGTTCCTCGAGAACGAGCTGCTTTATGGCCGCACGTTCGAGGTGCCGAAGCTCGACGATTGGGTGCTGCCGATCGGCAAGGCCCGCGTCATGCGCGAAGGCAAGGACGTGACGATCGTGAGCTATTCGATCGGCGTCGGCCTTGCACTGGAAGCGGCGGAGAAGCTGGCCGGCGAGGGGATCGATGCGGAAGTGATCGATCTTCGTACGCTGCGGCCGCTCGACAAGGAAACGGTACTCAAGAGCCTCGCCAAGACCAACCGCATGGTCGTGGCCGAGGAGGGCTGGCCGACCTGCTCGATCGCCAGCGAAATCATCGCGATCTGCATGGAGGAAGGCTTCGACGACCTCGATGCCCCGATCGTCCGCGTCTGCGACGAGGACGTGCCGCTGCCTTATGCGGCGAACCTCGAGAAGCTGGCGCTGATCTCGTCCGACAAGATCGTCGAGGGCGTGAAGAAGGTCACGTATCGCAAGTAACGGCTAAGCTCCCGTCTCGCGTTGATCGAGACGGGAGCTGCTACAACCCTGTGGGGGTGTTGCAGTTTTTCTTTGCGGGAAAGCGCTGATCAGGGGTCGGCGTCTGGAAGTCCTTGTTTCGGGCGCGGAACATGGCCATGCGCGTGAAGCTAGGTTCGAGCTTCATGAAGTTCATCGGGTAAATGCTGAAAATCGGCTGGTACTCGTACGTAACTTGAACATGGAACAGGATTTCGTCGAGCGGAAGCATGCGGCTGTTTGGCAAGGTTGCGAGGCTGCTGACCAAGTTGCAGCCGAGAACCGGTGACGCGCTGGTGAAATCTCCATCAAATCGCTGCCACAGGATCCGATTTTCGATGATGCCGTTGTTGTCGTAGTCTGTGCCTTTTACGGCGGTGATGACGACCCGCCCGTGGCGACGAAGGTTGAAGGGCTGCGCGGTCAGATCAATCGCGCTGAACAGGTCGTAGATCTGCGCTTCGGTCGCGCCAACCACGCCCGTTCCGCTCTGGGCCACCAGGTCCGCCGTCATCGATGCGAGGCGTTGCACACGATTATTGGCGAGGGCGTAATTGCCAAGCTCGAAGCCGCTGAGGATCATGGCAAGGAGCAAAGGGGCGAAAAGCGCAAATTCGAGCAGCGCGACACCGCGAACGTCCTGGGGCAGCGATGCACGGGATCGGCGTTTCACAGCGTTTTCCTTACAACAGCCTCGTTGCGCACAATGGTGGTGGCGACGAGCGTGGCTTCGGGTGAGACGCCGAACCAAGAGGTCATCGTTCCGAACAGCCGCAATTTCGGAAATGCGGCCGTATAGGAAACAACGTCGCCGGGACCACCGAGCTTACCCGGGATCGGGATTGCCGGGTCCCATTTACCGTTGCCGTTCCGGTCAATGAAGTCTTCGCCCTTGTCGTAGACCCCGTTTCCATTTTGATCGGTGAAGTTTTCTGGCGTAGATGTGGAAAAGTCCTTGTACACCGTCGTCACGATCGTGATGTTCTTGCCAGGAGCCGTCGGGAAGTCGCTCATCGCATTGGAGATGCTCGCCCGAATGGCGGCTTCTCTCAGTTCCTGGCTACTTTCCATCGACGCGGTCGCCGCTCGCGCTGCTTCGACGACGGCTCCCTCCAGGGCGGCGCGCGCGAACATCGTATGGCCGATTTCAATCGTTCCGCAGATCATCGCCAGCATCACCGGCGATATCAGGGCGAACTCAACCACGGTGACGCCGGTGACGTCTCTGATCAGGTGAGAAAAGGACTTCATTTCGTGAGATGCAAGTCAACGAGTTCGGTGGCGACGTCGTCAAACGCCGATTTCAGCGATGCGGTGTCAGACGTCCGATAGACCCGGCCCGGCGCGCAGCGCTCGAACATTGCCAAGGTATTGGTGTCCGTGGTCGTCAGTGCGATGATATATACTTTTGGCGGGTTTTTCTCAGCCTGTAGCGAGGCGCACGTCTTTGAGAAGCGCCGCTCGGACTGGGTTCTGAAAGCGCCACCATTCTGGGTGGTCGTCAGCGGATTGTCGGCGTAATTCCCGTAAAATGTGAATGTGCGATCAGTGTAGCCATTTTGGCTCTCCCCGAGCGCAGTTTCGCCGTCGGTCATGAATACTAGGGCGCGCTTCGCTTCTTCCGACGTCGGGTTGCTACGTGGAAACACGTCATCTCTGACAAGCAGGCGATAGCCCCAGAGAAGTCCGGCATGGTGCAGCGTCCCGTTGGCCGGGTAGATCGCGCCATTCTTCCGCTCAATGACGTTGTCGATCCAATATGACTTTGGCTTGCCGTAGGCGATCGGCTCAGCTTCCTCCGGGCATTGCCAGTTGGGACTGGGCGGGTCCGTCATGTTCTGCGAGCCGCTGCTCGTACTGCCACCCTTCGGGTTTACCGAATATGTGGTCGCAGCCTTCCATGCCGCAAAGTTGGGAATGCGATCATAATTGATCCTGAACGGCGTTCCGCGCGACGTATCAAAGTTCCAGCTGTCAGTTTGAGGGTTGTAGAAACTTCCATCGACGCGAGTGATGACGTCGTTGAAGACGCTCGATGCGCTGTCGTTCAGCCCGATATAGTAACGGTAAAAGGCTTCGCGGTACGGCGAGCTCGCCATGCTTGCCTGGTTCAGGCCGCCGTTCGCCAAGGTTTGATCCAGCTGGTACAAATTGTAGCCTGGCTCGACGTTCGAGATTTTGTAGAATCCACTATTTGGGTTTGCCATGACAGCGGACGAAGCGGAGTTGCCGGATGTCTGGGGAACCCAGAATGGCGGAATGAAGTAGGGCGTGATTGGTGGGTGCCCCCCTTCACCGGGCAATGACCGCACGACATCCCAAGCTCCGGGCTCGGGCTGTGAATAGGTTGCATTCATGTTGCGCACGGTGTCGTCGGCCAGGACGCAGCCCTTCCACGCAAGCCGATTGCCTGGCCAAGGACCGCGCGCCTGCGTGGCGGAGTCGTTGAACCCAGCCAGCTGCCTGACAGACGAGGAGCGCCACTTGGTGAGCAAATGCCCGACGTTCACGGTGATGTCGTACATGACGAACCCGAGTGCCAGTTCCTGACGGGTGCCAGCGCCTTGGTAGAGAATGTCGACGAAGCTTTTGGCCGCATCCTTTGTTGCTGTCATGCGGGTCTTGACGACGCCATTGGCGTCGCGGGGCAGGTTCGCCTTCATTGAGCCGGTGTTGTCGAGGACAACCATGACCTCCAACGGACGAGGCTGCAGCTCGGCGCGCGCGACCGTTCGTATCCGTTGCTTGTCGAACCCAAGCACCCGCATGAACGTCATTGGCAAGTCGGCTTCGGCCTCTACCGTCGTGACGTGGATGTTGTTCTTCGTCGAGAACGTCGGTGTGAGAACCAGGCTCTGCGAGTGCATATATCCCTGTGGGAAGTTCCCGTAGAAATATGCCTCGACCTGCTTGGTCCGATCCTTTGCGGATTTATCGGTCACCGCAAAGGCGCGCGCGCCGGCCAGCGCGGCAGCGTCGACCCCGGCCTGCATTTGGCTGCGCACCATGTATATACGGGCCGTATCGATGCCCGTGCCGATGGCGCCGATTGCCGGGATCGTGAATGCGGCGAGGATCGGAAGGGCCGCCCCATGCCTGTCGTCGGCCAGTCGTCGCAGGAACGTTCTGAGACCCTTGCTTCTCACTCGATTCTCTTCCCATCAGAGAGTAGTGTCGCGGGAAATCGCCTTGCCCGAGAACCCGCTAAGCCCGGCTCAAACGATATGGTTAACGCCGCAGAATACCTCGGGATTGATCCCACTGGCGGACATCCCGAACGCGCGCTCGCACTTGGCTACGCGCCGGCGGTCACTGCGCCTGGAGTGGCGGCCGTTTTCGCACTGGATCAGACGCTTGCACGGCTGACGCTTGGCACGCGGGACCCGATGGTTGCGCAACTGCGGCTGACATGGTGGCGCGAGGCGCTGTGTGCGTTGGAGAACCCGCCAGTGCCGTCGCAACCGATCCTGCAGACGCTGGCGGCGGCGAGGGCGGACGGTGAGCGCCTGGCCCTCGCGGAAGATGGATGGGAGCGGTTGCTCGGCCCGCTCGACCACGACGAGCTTATGGCGTTCGCGGCGGAGCGGAGCGTTATCTTTGCCGAGGCGGCGCGGCTGGCCGGCGCGGCCGATGACGTTGAAGCCGCCGGCTCCGGCTGGTCGCTTGCTGACCTGGCGCAGACCACCGCCGACCGCGACCTTGCCGATCGTGCCGCGCTGTTGGCGATGCCGTTGCTAAGGCAGGCTGCGACACAAAGATGGAGCCCGGCCGGCCGCTTCCTGGGCGCGCTGGTGCATGTCGCGGCGGCTGACCTCGATCGACAACGAGAGCCAGGTTCGCCATCGCGCGTGGTGCGCCTTGCCTGGCACCGGCTGACCGGACGATAGGCTTGCAGGCGTCGCTTCTTCCGCTAGCATCATGGTTAACGGGGGGCGGAAAATGTGGCGATATCTTGCAGGGGGCGTCGCGGCGCTGCTGATGGTGGCGGCAGGCTGGATGCTGTTTTCGAGCCGTGCCGGGACCGAGCCGGTCCTGCCGGCGATGCCGCAGAATACGCCAGCGCCACCACCTGCCGTTGAAGCCGGCGGGGAAGCCGGCGCGGCCGATGTTCCGGAAGCCACTCCCCGAACGCGAGAGGAGAAGCGCTTCGGCCGCTATGACAAGGATCGTGACGGCGGCATCACCAGCGCCGAATATCTGGCGTTACGTCGCAAGGCTTTCGCGAAACTCGATGCGAACGGTGACGGGCGCCTGTCGTTCGAGGAATGGAGCGCCAGGACTGCGGCGAAATTCACCGCGGCCGACAAGGATCGATCAGGCGTGCTCGACCCAGCCGAATTTGCCACGACGGCGGTGAAGCGGAAGGGCAAGCCGCGGTGTTCCTGCCCTCCCGCCCGAAATACTGATGACGACGATTAAGCCGCGAGCCAGGTCGAAAGAGCCGCGCGCGCGCG
Source organism: Chlorella sp. CH2018 (assembly GCA_009928355.1). Taxonomy (NCBI): domain Eukaryota; kingdom Viridiplantae; phylum Chlorophyta; class Trebouxiophyceae; order Chlorellales; family Chlorellaceae; genus Chlorella; species Chlorella sp. CH2018. The sequence continues at coordinate 60,689 of VIYQ01004046.1, read as the reverse complement.
GTCGGTGTACATGCGCTTGCGATCGGCCTTCTTGGTCCGCCCTTCGATTGGTGGAAAGAGGCCGAAGTTGACGTTCATCGGCTGATATGTCTCTGCCACCGCTGCCCCGGTGATGTGGCCGAGAAGCGCGCCAAGCGCGGTTTCAGGCGGGGGTGGCAGCATCTTCTTGCCGGCAAGCTCGGCCGCAGCAAAGCGGCCGGCGAGCAGACCGATCGCGGCGCTTTCGACATATCCTTCGCAGCCGGTGATCTGACCGGCGAAGCGGATGTTGGGACGCGATTTCAAGCGCAGTTCCGGATCAAGGAGTTCGGGCGAGCGCAGGAAGGTGTTGCGGTGAAGCCCACCGAGCCGGGCAAATTCCGCGTTCTCGAGGCCGGGAATGGTGCGGAACAGACGCACCTGTTCGGCGTGCTTCAGCTTCGTCTGGAACCCCACGATGTTCCACAGCGTGCCGGCAGCATTGTCCTGCCGCAGCTGCACGCATGCGTAGGGCCAGCGGCCCGTGCGCGGATCGTCGAGACCGACGCCCTTCATCGGGCCGAAGCGCAGCGTCTGGGGGCCGCGCTCCGCCATGACCTCGATCGGCATGCAGCCTTCGAAATAGGGGACGTTCTCCCACTCGCGGTATTCGGTCTTCTCGCCGGCGATCAGGGCAGCGACGAAGGCGTCATATTGCTCGCGGTCGAGCGGGCAGTTGATGTAGTCGGTGCCATCGCCCTTGTTCCAGCGCGATTGGAACCAGGCAACATCCATGTTGATGCTGTCGCGGTGCACGATCGGTGCGATCGCATCGAAGAAGGCGAGGGCGTCCTTGCCCGTTTCGCTCGCGATGGACTCCGAAAGGCTTGCTGCCGTGAGCGGGCCGGTGGCGATGATTGCCGGACCGTCGGGCAAGGTGTCGACGCGTTCGCGCACGATCTCGATCCGCGGATGTGACGCCAGCCGTTCGGTGACGCCCGCCGAGAATCCGTCACGATCCACCGCCAGTGCGGATCCGGCTGGCACGCGATGCCGATCGCCCTCAGCCAGGATCACCGAACCGAGCGTGCGCATCTCCTCATGGATCAGCCCCACGGCGTTGCTGGTCGCATCGTCCGACCGGAAGCTGTTCGAGCACACCAGTTCAGCGAGGTGATCGGTATGATGGGCGGGCGTGTTGTCGCCGCTGCCGCGCATTTCGGACAGCCGAACGGAAAAGCCCGCCTCTGCCAGCTGCCAGGCAGCCTCGGACCCGGCGAGGCCGCCGCCGATGACGTGAATATCGTATGTCATGCGGCGCCGATTAGGCGCTCGGGCGCCCAAATGGAATGCGGCGCGGCGCCTGTGTCTTAACTCTCCACCGCGCGGTCGTCGAACATGCCGAAGGCGAGCGTTGATGCGTAGAGGGCGATCGCGCGCTCACTGGGCATCGACCAGGCCCATTTGCGCATGTCGAAGGCGGCGTTGAGGAAGGCCATGACGAGCTGGCTGGCGACAAGCGGATCCACCGCGCGGATCGTCCCTTCGGCGATACCGTCCGAGATCGTGCCGGCGAAGCGCCGCGCGATGCGGTTCGATCGTTCGACCATCGCCTGCCGCACACTGCCGGGCAGACCGCTGAGCGCGGTGGTGCGAAGCAGCGGGCCGAGCTCCGAGAATTGCACGCCCAGCAGGGTCGCGAACATCGCCGACAGCCGGTCCCAGTGGGTGCCGCCCTGTTCATCGGCCAGACGCTGCGTCGCGGAGATCGTATCGAAGCTGCGCTTGTAGCAGGCGATCACCAGATCGTCCTTCGCGTCGAGGTGGTGGTAGAAGCTGCCCTTCGTGACGTTGAGCTCGCCGGCGATCCGCTGAACCGAGGCGCCGCGATAGCCCAGTTCGTTGATCAGCCGCGTGGCGGCGAGGAGAAAGGCCTCGCGCCCCTCTGCCGGGTCGTGCGGCAAGGTGACCGGGCGGGGCGCCCAGCGCGCGCCGGCGCCGGCGAGGCCGTGACGGAACACGTCCATCACCCGCGCCTCGACCCGATCGAGCTGATCCATATCATAACGGGGCAGCCAGACCGGCAACCAGAAGGTGTTCTCCATCAGAACGTGCGCGCGCGCACCGTTCAGGTCGGTCTGCGCGCGGGTTTCCGCCGGTCCCCACAGGTTGCGTGCGCGGCGAAACACCTCGCGCCATCCGCTGAGCAGCCGGCTGCGCACGGGATCTTCCATGGCCCGGAGGTCGGAGAGGCCAGCGATCTGGCGTTCCTCGCCGCGCTGCACCCGCGACAGGCGTGCCATGTTCAGCGCGAGATAGCGTTCGACCCGCGCCTGTGGCGTCGGAGCCTCCATCGCCGCGTCCAGCATTACTAGCAGGTAATCGAGCGTATGCTCGAACGCCGCGGCCGCCAGGTCTTCCTTGCGTTTGAAATAGTAGGTGACGCTGGTGGTGTTGAGGCCGACACGCCGGGCCACGTCCGCAAAGGTCATGCCCTTTGCGCTTTGTTCATTGATTGCGTCGGCTGCGGCGGCAAGGATGGCTTCGCGCTTCGCCCGAAAGCGCCGCGTGCCGATCTCCTCCCCGTCGCCGCTCGGTTCCACCTGAGCTTGCATCGGTTGATCGTAGCAGCGATTTTTCGAAGAAATAGTCCCTTTTATCACCTTCGTGTTTCCACGAACCGCATGGGCGGCGCGCGCTAAATCAGGCGCTTTACCGAAGATGCGGTACGCTCTACAGCCGCATCAAACAGCGAAGCGGAGGGATGCGATGGACTTCACCTTGACCGAGCGCGAGACCTATTTCCGGGATCGCGTGAAGGCCTTCATCGACGCCGAGATCGCGCCGCGGCAGGCCGAATACCACGAGCAGGCGCACACTGGCGATCGCTGGAAGGTGATCCCCGTCATCGAAGAGGTGAAAGCGAAGGCCAAGGCGGCCGGGCTGTGGAACTTCTTCATGCCGCCGCACTCGGGGCAGACGCATGTCGATGAGACGTTCGAGTTCGAAGGGACTCAGCTCACCAACCTCGAATATGCGCTGTGCGCCGAGGAAATGGGCAAGATCGGCTGGGCCAGCGAGTGCTTCAACTGCTCCGCGCCGGACACGGGCAACATGGAAGTGCTGCATCGCTATGGCACGCTGGAACAGAAGGAGAAGTGGCTTCGCCCGCTGATGAACGGCGAGATCCGCTCCGTCTTCCTGATGACCGAGCCGGCCGTGGCCTCGTCCGACGCGACGAACATCGAGACGCGGATCGAGCGTGACGGCGACGAATACGTCATCAACGGCGTGAAATGGTGGTCGTCGGGCGTGGGCGATCCGCGCTGCAAGATCGGCATCCTGATGGGCAAGACGAGCTTCGAGGGCTCGCGCCACCAGCAGCAGAGCCAAATCCTGGTGCCGATGGATACGCCGGGCATCAAGATCGAACGGATGCTGTCGGTCTATGGCTATGACCATGCGCCGCACGGCCATGGCGAAGTGAGCTTCACCAACGTCCGCGTGCCGGTCGAGAACGTCATCCTCGGCGAGGGCCGCGGCTTCGAGATCGCGCAGGGCCGGCTTGGGCCGGGTCGCATCCATCACTGCATGCGCACGATCGGGGTCGCCGAAGTCGCGCTGGAGAAGATGGCGAAGCGCCTCCTCAGCCGTGTCGCCTTCGGCAAGCGGATTTCCGATCACTCGGTATGGGAGCAGCGCGTGGCGCAGGCCCGGATCGAGATCGAGATGACGCGACTGCTGTGCCTGAAGGCCGCGCAGACGATGGACGCGGCGGGCAACAAAGCTGCCAGCCAGGAAATCGCGATGATCAAGGTGTTCGCGCCCAACATGGCGCTGCGCATCCTCGACGATGCGGTGCAGGCGCATGGCGGCGGCGGCGTGGCGGAGGACTATGGCCTTGCCCACGCTTGGGCCTCCCAGCGGACGCTTCGCCTCGCCGACGGGCCGGACGAGGTCCATGCCCGCGCCATCGCGCGCAACGAATTCGGCAAATACGGCGACTGGAAGGCGGAGATCGCGAATGACCGCGCCGCGCCGCGCAGTGCCGAGATTTCGAGTGGTGACATCGGCGTTTCGCGCTGAGCCTTTCGTCGCCCGACCTGCCTCAGATCCCGCTGCCGGCAAGACCAGCAACGGGGCTGGGGGCCGGGTGACGAGCATTCGTCAGAATAATGGAGAGAGACCGTGAAAGCCGCTGTCATCTTTGAAACCAAGGCGCCGCTCCAGATCGAGGACGTCGTCGTATCCAAGCCCGGCCCGCATGAGGTGCTGATCCGCACTGTGGCGTGCGGCGTCTGCCGTTCCGACCTTCATTTCGTCGACGGCGCCTATCCGCATCCGCTGCCGGCAATCCCGGGGCACGAAGCCGCCGGCATCGTCGAGGCCGTGGGTGACGAAGTCCGCACGGTGAAGGTTGGCGACGCCGTCGTCACTTGCCTCAGCGCCTTCTGCGGCCATTGCGAGTTCTGCATCACCGGGCGCATGTTCCTGTGTGTCAGCGCGGAAACCCGCCGGTCGCCGACGGCGGAGCCGCGGTTGCGGCTGGCGAACGGCGGCAACGTGAACCAGATGCTGAACCTGTCGGCCTATGCCGAGCAGATGCTGGTGCACGAGCATGCCTGCGTCGCGATCGACCCGGAAATGCCGCTTGATCGCGCCGCGCTGATCGGCTGCGCGGTGACGACGGGCGCGGGCGCGGTGTTCAACACCACGGACGTGACGCCGGGAGAGACGGTGTGCGTCGTGGGCTGCGGCGGCATTGGCCTCGCCGCGGTGAATGCCGCCAAGATTGCCGGTGCGGGCAAGATCATCGCGCTTGATCCGGTGCCGGAGAAGCGCGCTGTCGCCGAGAAGCTGGGCGCGACCCACACGTTCGACCCGTTGGCCGACGGCGTCGTCGGCGAAGTGGTGGAACTAACCAAGGGCGGCGTTCACCACGCGATCGAGGCGGTCGGCCGGCGAGAATCAGCGCAGACGACCGTCGACGTCCTTCGCCGCGGCGGCACCGCGACGATCCTGGGCATGATGCCGCTCGATTCGAAGGTCGGCCTCTCCGCGATGGAGCTGTTGTCGGGCAAGAAGCTGCAGGGCGGCATCATGGGATCGAACCGTTTCCCGGTGGACATCCCGCGCCTGGTCGATTTCTACATGCGCGGCATGCTTGACCTTGACACGATCATCGCAGAGCGCCTGCCGCTCAACCGGATCAACGACGCGTTTGACGAGCTTCGCAAGGGCGATGCGACGCGCAGCGTGATCGTGTTCGATCAATGAGCACGGCGGTGGCGGAAGAGACCGGCCTCCAGGCGGAGATCAGCGAGCGCGATCGGCTCGACACCGATCGCCTCACCACCTGGATGGAAGCGCATGTTCCGGACTTCGCGGGTCCGCTGACCTATGCGAAGTTCGCCGGCGGGCAATCGAATCCGACGTACAAGCTGATGACGCCGGGGCGCAATTACGTGCTTCGCCGCAAGCCGATGGGCGAGCTGTTGCCGTCTGCGCACCAGGTGGATCGCGAATATCGCGTGATGGCTGCGCTTCACCCGACGGGCTTTCCGGTGCCGCGGCAATATGGCCTGTGCGAGGACGACAACGTCATCGGTTCCGCCTTCTACGTCATGGAGATGGTGGACGGCCGAACGATCTGGGACGGTTCCTTCCCGGGCATGGATGCCGATACGCGGCGTGCGCATTACAATGCGATGATCGATACGCTGGCGGCGCTCCACAATGTCGACCTGAAAGCGACGGGGCTCGAGGATTTCGGGCGAGAGGGCAATTACTTCGAGCGCCAGGTGAGCCGCTGGACGAAGCAGTACCGCGGCGCCGAGACCGAGCATATGCCGGCAATGGAGCGGCTGATCGAGTGGCTGCCACGCACCATCCCGGAGCAGACGCGCACCACGATCGTCCATGGGGATTATCGCTGCGATAACATGAAGTTCGCGCCGGGCCTCGAACCGCGCGTCGCGGCGGTGCTCGACTGGGAGCTCTGTACGACGGGCGATCCGCTTGCTGACCTCAGCTATTTCCTGATCAGCTGGGTGACCGAGCCGGAGGGCCGTTCAGGCGTGATGGGCCTGACCGGGCCGGAGACCGGCATTCCGACCGTCGAGGAAGTCGTCGCGCGCTATTGCGAAAAGACCGGGCGCGATGGCGTTCCCGATCTCAACTGGCTGCTGGCGTTCAACCTGTTCCGCCTCGCCTCGATCGTCCAGGGCATCCGCAAGCGCTTCCTGATCGGCACGGCGTCCAGCGCCAATGCCGAGGCGACCAGCGCGCGTGTGCCGATGCTGGCCGATGCGGCCTGGTCCTTCGCCGTCAAGGCGGGCGCGTAACCCGCGCCTTCTACAAGAAGAGAAGTAGCTATGAGTTTGTTCGATCTGACCGGCAAGGTCGTCGTGATTACCGGGTCGTCGCGCGGCATCGGCAAGGCCAGCGCGATCGCCTGCGCTGAGCAGGGGGCGAAGGTCGTGATCTCCAGCCGCAAGCAGGATGCGTCGCAAGCCGTCGCGGACGAGATCAACGCCCGCTTCGGTGAAGGCACAGCGATCGCAGTGGCCGCCAACATCTCGGACAAGGCGGCGCTGCAGACCCTCGTCGATGAGAGTCGCCGCGCATTTGGCCGCATCGATTGCCTGGTCTGCAACGCAGCCTCCAACCCATATTACGGGCCGCAGGAAGGGATTGCGGACGAGCAGTTCCGCAAGATCCTCGACAACAACATCCTCTCCAACCACTGGCTGATCACGATGGTGGCGCCTGAGATGAAGGAGCGGGGAGAAGGTTCGATCGTGATCGTTTCGTCGATCGGGGGCCTGCGCGGGTCGACCGTCATTGGCGCATACTGCATCTCCAAGGCAGCGGACATGCAGCTCGCCCGCAACCTTGCCCATGAATATGGCAAGCACGGTATCCGGGTGAATTGCATCGCGCCGGGATTGATCAAGACCGACTTCGCCAAGGCGCTGTGGGAAGACGAAGCCGCCGTCGCCGAACGGAACCGGACCACGCCGCTGCGCCGCATCGGGGAGCCCGAAGAGATTGCTGGTGCGGTTGTGTACCTCGCGTCCAAGGCGAGCGGCTTCATGACGGGGCAGACGATGGTCATCGACGGCGGCGTGACGATCTGAGGATCGCGCGAGCAGCGTATTGAGCGGAGGTTGAAGTGAGGTTCACGGGCAAGTCGATCATTGTCACGGGCGCAGGTTCCGGCATCGGCCGCGCGGCGGCGACGCTGTTTGCGGCAGAGGGCGGCCGGGTCGTCGTTGCGGACAAGGTGGGGGCTGAGGCGACGGCTGCCGCAATCCGGGAAGCCGGTGGTACGGCCCAGGCGATCGAGATAGATGCCGGTAACGAAGAGGATGTGCTGCGCACCATCGCGCTCGCCTGCGACAGCTTCGGCGGGCTCGATATCATGTTCGCCAATGCCGGCATCTCGGGCGGGATGGCGAACATCTTCAATACCGACGTCAGCCTGTTTAGCGAGGTGCTGCGCGTCAACCTGATCGGACCGTTCCTGGCGATCAAGCATGGCGCCCCCCGCATTGCCGAGCGGGGAGGCGGCGCGATCATCCTGACGGCAAGCGTGGCCGGTATTCGCTCGGGCGCGGGGTCGCCGGCATATTCCGCGTCCAAGGCGGGCGTCATCAACCTCGCACAGGTTTCGGCACAGCAGCTGTCGGGATCCAACGTTCGCGTCAACGCGATCTGCCCCGGCCTGACCGAGACCGGCATGACGCAATCGGTGTTCGATTATGCGCGTGAGGCAGGCAAGATCGATCGCGTGGGCCGCCTCAATCCGCTGCGACGCGGCGCGCAGCCGGAGGAACTGGCCAAGGTGGCGCTGTTCCTTGCCTCGGATGATGCAAGCTATGTCAACGGGCAGGCGGTGGCGGTGGATGGCGGGCTGTCGTCCAGCCATCCGGTGACCAAGCAGGAATATGGGCGCACCAGCGCCTGAGCGAGCAGGTTCCAGCGCCTCCGGAAGCGGTTGAACCACGTCTCCGGAGACGCTGCGGACCAGCAAACTGCTGATCGATCAGGCCGGTACGGTCTTACACCAGCGGTCGACCACCTTGCCGAGTACGCCGAGCGGCATCCCGCCGGCCTGAACCACCGCATCATTGAAGCCACGTACGTCGAAGCGCGGGCCGAGCTTCTGCCTGGCGGCGTCGCGCAGGCGGTTGATCTCATTGTGGCCGGTCTTGTAGCCCAGCGCCTGACCCGGCCACACGCAATAACGGTTGATCTCTGACCGTGCCCGGCTCGCGGTATAGCCGGTCGCCGCCATCAGCCAGCGTACCGCCTGATCGACTGACCAGCGTTTATGATGCAGGCCGGTGTCGACCACCAGGCGCGCGGCACGGAAGTTCATCGACTGCAGATAGCCGATCCGACCGAGGGGATCGTCGTCATAATAGCCAAGCTCCGCCCCGATCTGCTCCGCATACAGGCCCCAGCCTTCGGAATAGGCGTTGAAGGCGAGCAGCGTTCGGATCAGCGGCAGGTCGAAGGTATATTCGCCCTGCCAGATGTGCCCCGGGATGCCTTCGTGGAAGGTGAGCGTGGCAAGTTCGAAGCGCGGCCAGTTCGCGGTATCGCGCAGGTTGATGTAGTAGATGCCGGGCGTCGAGCCATCCAGCGCGCCGGGGCCGGCGTAGCCGTTGGGCGCGCCATTCTCGATCGCCGGCGGCACCCGCTTGATGACCAGATTGCCGCGGACGAGCTTGCCGAAGGCCTGCGGCAGACGCGGGCGGAGGCGGTCGACGACAGTGTTGAGATAGGCGAGAAGCTCGGCACGGCCCGCATCGTTGTTCGCGAACAGGAGGTCCGGTCGCTTGCCGAGCGCGGCGAGCCGCTCCCCGGGCGTGCCCTGGGTTAGCCCCTGCGCGCGAAGCAACGGGTCAAGCTCGGCGGCGTAGGCGCGGCACTGCTCGAGGCCGGATGCATGGATCTCGTCGGGCGTCCGCTTCGTCGTAGTGGCGGCTTCGGCGAGCCAGGCGTAGCGATCCTCCGCGTCGGGCATCCGCCACATGCCGCCATCCTCCGGTGCGCGCGCACGCAGGGATGCCAGCGTGTCGGCCTGCTGTACGAGGGCGGGCGCGACGCGGCGGTCGACGATGGCGGTGGCGCGGGCAGTCCAGTCGCCGGTCAGGCCGGCCTTCGCCGTCTTTTCGGCGAGGGTGCGGATCATGCCTTGCTCGGCGGCTGGCTGAGCGGCGCCGGCGCGCAATTGCGCGGCCGTAATGTCGTTGAAGGGGGCCGGCAGCAGAACGTTCTGGCGCGCATCGGCCTGTATCCGGCGCGTTTCGGCCTCGAGCTGACCGGCATAGGCCTCCAGCCGCGCAAGGTATGCCTCGGCATCCGCGCGACTTGCGATCTGATGCTTGTTCTCGAGCAAATCGGGCGTGTCGACGAACGCGCCATTGCCCTGCGTCACCACATAGGGGGTCGAGCGGTAATTGTTGTTCGACAGAAAGGCCATGTCGCCGACTGGCATCCGCTGCCAGCCGTCGAGCGCGATCTCATGCGCCGCGATCACGGTTTCGACATGGGTTGCGACGGCCGGCGTCAGGGCGGCGCGATCGATCCGCTGCAGGCGGGCGAGCCGCTGTGCAGCGGCGCTGCGGCGCGCGGCTTCCGCATCGGCGCTGCGATCAGTGAGCCTGGTCTTCAGCGCCAGCCGCTTGCCCTGGTCGAGCCCGAGATACGCCGCGCCGTCGGGATAGGCGGTGAGAAGTGCGTCGGCCTGCTGATCGAGCAGCGCGAGGGCAGCCGCGTCAGCGTCCGCCACTGGGGCCTGCGCCAGCGCCGGCGGGGCGAGGGCGGTGCTCGCGGCAAGCGCGGCGGTGCCGGTGAGAAAATCGCGGCGATCGATGGTCATGGATGGATCCTGGAGGACAGGAGGGTGTGCCCCTCAACCAGCATGCGGGCGGGAGCAGAAGCAGGAAGCGGCCATCAGCCGCTATTCGGCGCGGGGCGTGCGCTGGCGGATCAGCCCTTCCTGCGCCACCGTTGCGACGAGGCGGCCATCCTGGGTGAAGACCTGCCCGCGGTTCATGCCGCGCGCGTGGCCAGCCCAGGGGCTGTCGGTGGCGTAGAGCAGCCATTCGTCGGCGCGAAAATCCTCGTGCAGCCAGATCGAGTGATCGAGACTGGCGCTCTGGAACCCGGGGGTCGTCCAGTTGACGCCGTGCGGCAGCATGCAGGTGCCGAGCAGCGCCATATCCGACGCATAGGACAGCACCGCTCGGTGCATCGCGGGATCATCCCCGATTGGCGCGATGACCCGGAACCAGCTGTGCTGGATCGGTTCGCTGGGGGTGGGATTGAACCATTTGCGCGGAAACACCGGCCGCATCTCGATCGGGCGCGGGCGGGTGACCATGCGCCGCTGCTTTTCGGGGAGGTGCACGGCGTCGCGGGCGCGAAGCTCCGCCTCGGTCGGCAACGATTCCGGCGGCGGCACGTCGGGCATCGCATCCTGATGATGGAAGCCTTCCTCCGGCACCTGCAGCGAGCAGGCAAGGTTGAGGATCGGAGCGCCGCGCTGCATCGCGATGACGCGGCGGGTGGCGAAGCTGCGCCCTTCGAAGTCGCGCACGACGCGGTAGACGATGGGGAAATTTTCGTCGCCCGGCCGCATGAAATAGGCGTGGAGCGAATGGGCGATCTTGGGCGCATCGGTCGAGCGCTGCGCGGCCTGGAGCGCCTGCGCGATTACCTGACCACCGAAGACGCGGCCCACGCCGCCCTTGGACCGGCGGCCACGGTAGAGATCGGTATCGATCTCCTCGACGTCGAGCAGGTCGACGAGATCGGCGGCGAGCGATTCAGGCGTAGGAGTGGGCCGGGTATCGGTAGGGGGAGGCGTGCTGTCGGAGGTGTCGCTCATCTATTCCAATCCCTGGGCCTGAAACGACAGGGCCAAGGACGGTCGCGCCACGTGGAAGTGCCACCATGCGTCGCCGATTGCCTTGCCCCCCGGATGTCGTTCCCCTCCCTCCTGCTGGAAGGAGGGGAAAAGCGTCAATAGCCGGCCGCGCGCGCGAGGCGATCGGCGTGGAAGTTCGCGTCGCCGAACAGTTCGGCCAGGACGCGCTGGCGCTTCATGTAGAAGCCGATGTCATATTCATCGGTCATGCCGATGCCGCCGTGCATCTGAATGCCCTCCTGCACGCTGAGCATCGTGGCGAGGCCGGTCATCGCCTTGGCGACCGAGACGGCAGCGTCCGCCTTCTCATCACCGGCGTCGAGCAGCTGCTGTGCCTTCAGCACGGCGGCGCGCGCCACTTCCATCTCGCTGTAGAGATGCGATGCGCGGTGCTGCAGCGCCTGGAAGCTGCCGATCAGCACGCCGAACTGCTTGCGCTCCTTGAGGTAGTTCACCGTCATGTCCATCGCGCCAGCACCGACGCCGAGCATTTCGGCAGCAGCACCCGCACGGCCCGCGCGCAGCAGACGATCGAGCGGCGTGCGGCCGGCGTCGACTTCGCCGATCACGGCGTCGGCATCGACCTCGACACCGTCGAACTCGATCCGCGCGGCGAGGCTGGCGTCGGTCAGACGCTCGGCCTTGGCGGTCATGCCAGCGGCATCCTTGGGTACCGCGAACAGCGTGACGCCATCCTGATCATCGGCCGAGCCGGCGGTGCGGGCGGCGACGATCACCACGTCAGCAACATGGCCGTGGTGGACGAACTGCTTGGCGCCGGTGAGCTTGAAGCCGTTGCCGGCGCGCTCCGCCTTCATGGCAACCGAGGAGCGGTGCTTGGCGCCTTCGTCGATCGCGAGTGCGGCAACGGTCTCACCGGCGAGGATGCCGGGGAACCAGCGATCGGCGTGCGGCGTGCCCTTCATCGCCTCGACCGCGGCGACGGCGGTCTGAAGGAAGGGCGAGGGCGACAGGTTGCGACCGATTTCTTCGAGCACGACGCCCGCCTCGACATGGCCGAGGCCAAGGCCGCCCTGTGCCTCGTCGATGAGGATGCCGGTGAAGCCCATGTCGGCGAACTGCTTCCACAAGTCGCGCGAGAAGCCGGTCTGGTCATTGTCGTCGCGCAGCTTGCGCATGTGGCTGACGGGGGCGGAATCGGCCACGAAATCGCGCGCGGTGTCGCGCAGCATGGTCTGATCTTCGTTCAGGAAAAGAGGCATCGTTCGTCCCTTTTACGCCCCGGCGCGCATGAGCGCCGGAGGAGGTGGGAAGCGGCGGCAGGCCCGTGGCCGCGCCACCCGCTTCCCGTAGATGGTCTGGCGAGCGCGCCCTTCCCGCGAGGGGAAGGGCGACCCGATCACGCGCCCGGCAGCTCCAGGATGCGCTTCGAGATGATGTTGAGCTGCACCTCGCTGGTGCCGCCCTCGATCGAGTTCGCCTTGGTGCGCAGCCAGTCGCGTGCCGGCGCACCGCCGCGCGACCGCTCGCTTTCCCATTCCAGATTGTCCGAGCCGCCCGAGGCCATCAGCAGTTCGTGGCGCGCCTTGTTGAGCTCCGTGCCGTAATATTTCATCATCGACGGCTGGGCGGGGTGCGCGCGACCGGCCTTTAGCTCGTCAATGAAGCGTTCGGACTGGGCGGCGAACGCCTTGGAGCGGACCTCGAACTCGGCGATCTTGGCGCGCAGCAGCGGATCAGCGAGGCGACCGTCATGATCGAGGCCGATGGTGGCGATCGCGCCCTCGATCAGCGGGTTCCTGCCACCGCCGCCGAGGCCCATGTTCGAGATCATCTCACGCTCATGGCCGAGCAGGTATTTCGCGACGTCCCAGCCCTTGTTGAGCTCTCCGACGAGGTTCTCCTTCGGCACCTTCACATTGTCGAAGAAGGTTTCGCAGAAGGGCGAATAGCCGCTGATCAAGAGGATCGGCTTGGTCGAGACGCCCGGCGTCTGCATGTCGAACAGGACGAAGCTGATGCCCTTGTGCTTGTTCGTCTTGTCGGTGCGCACGAGGCAGAAGATCCAGTCCGCGTAATTCGCGTAGCTGGTCCAGATCTTCTGGCCGTTGATGAGGAAGTGATCGCCCTTGTCCTCCGCCGAGGTGGCGAGGCTGGCGAGGTCGGACCCGGCGTTCGGCTCCGAATAGCCCTGGCACCAGCGGATCTCGCCGCGCGCGATCTTGGGCAGATGCTCCTTCTTCTGCTCCTCGGTGCCGTATTTCAGCAGCGCCGGCCCGAGCATCGAAATGCCGAAGGAGGACAGCGGGTTGCGCGCACGGATGCGGGCCATTTCCTCGCGCAGGATCTTGGTTTCGGCCGCCGAGAGGCCGCCGCCGCCATATTCCTTGGGCCAATCGGGCACGGTCCAGCCCTTGGCGCCCATGGCGTCCATCCACTGCTTCTGCGCCGGGGTCATGGCGCTCTGGTCGCGGCCACCCCAGACGCTGTCTTTCTCGCTGCGGATCGGCTCGCGCATCTCGGGCGGGCAATTCGCCTCGAGCCACGCGCGCGTCTCGGCGCGGAACTGATCAAGATCGGTCATTCGCTTGCTCCTTCGCGGGTCTTCTCGCGCAGATATTGGATGAGTTCGATGGTGTGGCCTTCCGGATCATCGAGGAAGGCGATGCGCATGCCGGGGAGATCTTCCGGCGGGCGAACGGCAGTGGCACCGGCGGCGATCGCGCGATCCCAGGCGGCCTGGATGTCGCGGGTCGACAGGCCGAGCGGCCCGTGATTGTCCCCGCGCACCAGCGCGCGGCCGTCGGTGTGATGATAGAGGACGAGGGTGAAGGGATCGTCCGGGAGGCCGATCAGCACCTCTTCCATCCCCGGAAGCGCGATGCGATTGCGCTCCGTGAAGCCGAACGCTTGCGCGTAGAAGGCGAGCGCGCGCGGCAGATCCTGCACGACGAACTTGGTGAAGAGGATGCGGCCGACGGTCATTATGCGGCCCCCGCCGCATCGTGGATGTCGCGCGCCGCGGCGATGGCGGTACGGTCGGCGTAGAGGTCCGCGATCACCTGGACGCCGATCGGCAGCCCGTCCGCATCCTTGCCGATCGGCACGCTGGTGGCGGGCAGCATCGGGAAGGTGGCGAGGCCGGGGAAGACGAACTGGTGGAAGAATTGCGTGTCCTCGCCGTCGATCGAGAGGCGGCGGGTGGCGAGCGGTGTCGGATCGTGCGGGAAGGCCGTCATGCCCACCGTGGGCGCGATCACCGCATCGTAGCGTTCGAACAGACGGCGCCACTGGCGCTGGTTGCGGGCCTGCTCGTCATGGAGGTGAAGCCAGGGTTCGAGCTCGGGCGCGGCCTGCCCCTCGGGACGCGGGGCGCGGCGCGACATGGCGATGTTGAGCATCTGCCAATAGCCGGCGTGCTGGCGTTCGAGATCGGGGAGGAGATCGCTGCTGGTGTCGACGGTGGCGCCGGTTTCCCGCAGCGCGTTTGCGACCCGTTCGAGTGCGGCGATGATCGATCGCTGCACCCGCGCCATCGGGTGGCTGGTGAGGAGCAGGAAGCGCCATGTGTCACCGTGGCGGCGCGCCGGGGCGAGCGGGTGATCGGCGACGATGCCGAGCGCGGTTTCGAGATCGTCGGCATCGCGCGCCATCGGACCGAGCACCGACAGGACGGTGCGCGCCCCGTCGGTGCCGGGCATGTAGTGGCCCTCCGTGGGGATGACACCCCAGGTGGTCTTGTGCCCCCAGACGCCGTTGAAGGCGGCGGGCACGCGGATCGAGCCGCCGATGTCGGAGCCGAATTCGAGCGGGACCATGCCGGCGGCGAGCGCGACGGCCGACCCGCCGGACGAGCCGCCCGCGACCCGATCAGGGTTCACCGCATTGTTGGTGCGGCCATAGACGGGATTGTCGGACTGTAGATCCGACAGGGCGGGGGGAACGTTGGTCTTGCCCAGGATGATCGCGCCCGCCGCCTTCAGCCGGCGGACGGTGATGGCGTCTTCCGCCGCAGTGAAATCGCGATGCTCGGCAAAGCCGAAGGTCGTCGGCAGGCCGGCGACGTCATAGCTTTCCTTGATCGTCATCGGCACGCCGAGGAGCGGGCCGTCGAACCCTTGCGCGATGCGCGCGTCGAGCTCGGCCGCCGCAGCGCGGGCGCGATCGAAATCACGCACCACGACGGCGTTGAGCGGGCCGTCGCGCTCCTCGATCCGGGCGATCGCCGCCTCGGTTTCCGCCCGCGCGGTGGTGGCGCGAGAGCGGACCGCGGCGGCGGTTTGCAAAGCGGTGCGTTCAGTCATCGGCCCGTGCTCCTGTGCCCGCCTGCCCGCCGCGCGTGGCAACGCCGGCCCCGGAAGGGGAGCGGCGGCACCACGGCGCGACGGGCAGGGCGGGGCACGTTTCGGTCACTTCAGCGCAGCGCCCGTCTCGGCTGCGGTCTTGAGGCTCTCGGCGACCTTGAAGCCATGCTTTTCAAGGCCTTCGACGATCTTCTTCAGGCCGACTTCATTCTGCGCCCAGAACATCGGGCCGCCGCGATAGACCGGCCAGCCATAGCCCATGATCCAGACCACATCCACGTCGCTCGCGCGCTGCGCCTTGCCCTCTTCGAGGATCAGCGCGCCTTCGTTGACCATCGTGTAGAGCGTGCGCTCGACGATCTCCTGATCGGTGATCTCGCGCTTGGGCAGGTTCGACTTGGCGCGGAACTCCTCGATGATCTCGAGCGCGCGCGGGCTGGGCGTGGCGTTACGCTTCTCGTCGTAATCGTAATAGCCGGCGCCCTTCTTCTGGCCCCAGCGACCCTCGGCGGCGAGCGCGTCGCGGATGCTTTCGATGCGGCTCGGGTCACGATGCCAGCCGATGTCGACCCCGGCGAGATCGGCCATCTGGAACGGGCCCATCGGCATGCCGAATTCGACATGGACCTTGTCGATCTGCTGCGGCGTCGCGCCTTCCATGAGGAGCTTGTTCGCCTCGATCTGACGCGGGCTGAGCATGCGGTTGCCGATGAAGCCGTGGCAGACGCCGGCGACGACCGCCACCTTCTTGATCTTCTTGGCGAGCGCCATGACGGTGGCGAGCACGTCCTTCGCCGTCTTTTCGCCGCGCACCACTTCGAGCAGGCGCATGACGTTGGCCGGCGAGAAGAAGTGCATGCCGACGACGTCTTCCGGACGCTTCGTCACCGCGGCGATCTCGTCGACGTTGAGGTAGCTGGTGTTGGTGGCGAGGATCGCGCCCGGCTTCGCGATGGCGTCGAGCTTGGTGAACAGCTCCTTCTTGACATCCATATTCTCATACACCGCCTCGATGATGAGATCGCAGTCGGCGAGATCCTCGAGCTTCAGCGTCGGGGTGAGGAGGCCCATCGCCTTCTCCGGCGCGTCGGGCTTGATGCGGCCCTTGGCGGCCGACGCCTCGTAATTCTTGCGCATTACGCCGGTACCACGGTCGAGCGCTTCCTGCTGCATCTCGACGATGGTGACCGGGATGCCGGCCGACAGGAAGTTCATCGAAATGCCGCCGCCCATCGTGCCGGCGCCGATCACGCCGACCTTGTTGATCGGGCGAAGCGGGGTCTTGGGATCGACGTCGTCGATCTTGGCGGCCTGACGCTCGGCAAAGAACAGGTGGCGCTGCGCCGCGGACTGCGTGCCGGTCATCAGCTTCATGAACTGTTCGCGCTCGAACTTCATGCCCTCATCGAAGGGAAGCTCGCTGGCGGCGACGACGCAGGCGATGTTGGCGGCCGGCGCATCGAAGCCGCGCATGCGGCGGCCGTGCTTCTTCTTGAACTCCTCGACTGCCTCGGGATCGGGGGCGACCGTCTTGTCGCGGACGCGCGGGATAGGCTTCTTGTCGGCGATCTCGCGGGCGAAGGCGATCGCGTCCGCTTCCAGCGAGTCCTCACCGACGACGCGGTCGACCAGGCCGACTTCAGCCGCCTTCTTGGCGGGGATCGGATCGCCGATCGCGACCATTTCAAGCGCGGCCTTCACGCCGACGATGCGCGGCAGGCGCTGCGTGCCGCCCGCGCCGGGGAGCAGCCCGAGCTTCACCTCAGGAAGGCCCATCACCGCCGAGGGGACGGCCACGCGATAGTGGCAGGCGAGCGCGACTTCGCAGCCGCCGCCGAGCGCAGTGCCGTGGATCGCGGCGACGATCGGCTTCTCGCTCGAATCCATCATGTCGATGACTTCGTGAAGCGACGCGCCCTTGGGCGGCTTGCCGAATTCGGTGATGTCAGCGCCGGCGAAGAAGGTCTTGCCGTCGCAGCGGATCACCATCGCCTTGATCGCGGGATCGTTGATCCCCTGGCTGACGCCTTCCTTCAGCCCGTCGCGCACGGCCGCGCCTAGCGCGTTCACCGGCGGCGAATCGGAGATGATGACAAGAACGTCGTCGTGGCGTTCGAAGCGGACGGGGGAGGTCATTGTGCGTTGGTCTCCAAAACAGGATGGTCGTTCGGCCGGCGGACCGGCCGGAAGGGTTTGTTACTTGAGCGCCGAGTAGATCATCGTCTTGAGCTCGCGCCGGATGGGATAGATCATGCTGGGCGACAGCTGGGTCATGAAGACCATGGTCAGCCGCTCTACCGGATCGATGAAGAAGGCGGTGGAGAACATGCCACCCCAATAATATTCGCCGACGCTGCCCGGCATCATCGAGCGCGCGGTGTCGATCGTGACTGCGAAGCCGAGGCCAAAGCCGGTGCCGGCGTTCTGCGTCTCGCTGAACAGCGAGCGCGACATGGACGACAAGTCCGCGCCATTGGGCAGATGGTTCTGCGTCATCAGGTCGATCGTCTTGCGACCCAGGATGCGCACGCCGTCGAGCGTACCGCCGTTGAGGCACATCTGGCAGAAGCGCTGGTAATCGAGCGCGGTGGAGACGAGCCCGCCGCCGCCCGACACGAGCGTGAACGGGCTCGACCACATGCTTTCCTCGGCGCGATCGAACATCACGCGGCCCTTGCCGGGCACCAAGGTATAGCAATCGACGAGACGATCGAGCTTTTCCGAAGGAACGGTGAAGCCGGTGTCGTTCATGCCCAGCGGCTTGAAGATGCGCTGTTCGAAGAATTGCGGCAGCGACATGCCCGACACGCGCTGCACCACCGCGCCGAGCACGTCGGTGGAGACGGAATAGTTCCAGCTGGTCCCGGGCGAGAATTCGAGCGGCAGCTTGCCGAGTTCAGCAACAAAGCCGTCGAGATCGTAATTGCCGTGCCAATTCTCCAGCTTCAGCTCGCGATGCGCGGCATCGATGTTGGAGCGGTTCTGGAAGCCGTAGGTGAGACCCGAGGTGTGCCGCAGCAGATCGACCATCCGCATCGGTTCTTCGGTCGGGCGGGTCATGAAGGGGACGCCTGCGCCACCACCGGCATAGACGCCCAGCTTCTTGAATTCGGGAAGGACGTGATGGACCGGCGTGTCGAGTGCGACCTTGCATTCCTCCACCAGCATCATGAACGCTACCGAGGTGATCGGTTTCGTCATCGAGGCGATACGGAACAGGCTGCCTTCGTCGATCTGCTTCGCGCCACCCTCTCGCGCCGCCCCCTGCGACGAGAAATGCACGATTTCGCCGTCGCGCGACACGAGCAGCTGGGTGTTCGGGAACTCACCCGAATCGAGGTACCGTTCCTTCAGGAAGGTATCGATCATGCCCAGCCGCTGGCTGTCGAAGCCGTGCTTCTCGGGTGACGCGATCTTCATGGCCCCTCCATACCCCTGTTTCTAATTCTCCTCTCCCTATCGCTTGAGCAGGGCGGGAATCAATCCTAACGTCGCGCAATACCGAAGCGAATTTTACCGTGGGAGAAATTTGTCGTGGCAACGCAACCTCTGGCCGCATCCTGGCCCGCCGTCTCGATCAAAGAGGCAGAGGCGTTGCTGACCGCGCCGGGCGCGAAGTTCGAGATGGAAACCGTCACGATCCACGGCATTCCGACGCGGGTGTGGAAGAATGCGCCGCCCCACATGGCCGCGCTGGTGGCGGTATCGCGCGGGCATGGCGAGCGGTTGGCAACGATCTACGAGGATGAGCGCGTCAGCTATGATGCGCAGCACCGCGCCATCGTCGCGCTGGCCGCCGATCTGGCGGCGGGCGGGGTGCGCAAGGGCGACCGGGTGGCGATCGCAATGCGCAACCTGCCCGAATGGATCGTGGCCTTTTTCGCAACCACGGTGCTGGGCGCGATAGCGGTGCCGCTCAACGCGTGGTGGACGGGCGAGGAACTGGTCTATGGCCTGACGGACTCGGGCGCCAAGGTGCTGATCGCCGACGACGAGCGCTGGGAACGTGTGGCGGACCTGCGCGCAGATTATCCCGGCGTTACGCGCATCCTGGTCAGCCGCGCGGCCCAGCCGCTGGAGGGGGCCGAGCGGCTGGAGGACATCATCGGTACGCCGCATGACTGGGCGGCGCTACCGGCGGGTGATCTACCCGATGCCGGCTTGGTACCCGAGGATGAGGCGACCATCCTCTACACCAGCGGCACGACGGGGAAGCCCAAGGGCGCGCTGGGCACGCACCGCAACTTCATGACCAACATCCTGTCGACCGGCTATGCGATGGCGCGCACGGTCCTGCGCCGCGGCGATCCGCTGCCAGAACCGACCCCCAAGGTGGCGTTGACGGTAATCCCGCTGTTCCACGCGACGGCGCTGTCATCCGGACTGATGGGAGCCGTGGCCGCCGGCCATACGATCATTTACATGCGCAAGTTCGAGCCGATCCGCGCGATGGAGATCATCGAGCGCGAAAAGGTGAATTCGACCGGCGGCGTCCCGACGATCGCCTGGCAGTTGCTCGAGCATCCCGAGCGGCACCGCTACGACCTCTCCAGCCTGGAGACGATCGGCTATGGCGGCGCGCCGTCTGCGCCCGAGCTGGTGCGCAAGATCGCCGGCGAGCTAAAGTCGGCGCCCGGCAACGGCTGGGGCATGACCGAAACGACCGCGACGGTGACGACCCATTCGGGTGAGGATTATCTGCAGCGCCCCGAAAGCTGCGGCCCTGCCGTGGCGGTCGCTGACCTGAAGGTGACCGATGCCGAGGGGCGCGAGTTGCCGCCGGGCGAGGTCGGCGAATTGTGGGCGCGGGGGCCGATGATCGTGAAGGGCTATTGGAACAAGCCGGAAGCGACGGCGGCGACCTTCGTCGATGGCTGGGTCCGGACCGGCGACCTCGCGCGGCTTGACGAGGAGGGGTTCTGCTTCATCGTTGACCGCGCCAAGGACATGGTGATCCGCGGCGGCGAGAACATTTATTCGAGCGAGGTGGAGAACGTCCTCTACGATCATCCGGCGGTCACCGATTGCGCGCTGATCGGAATCCCGCACCGCACGCTGGGCGAGGAGCCAGCGGCCGTCGTTCACCTCGCCCCCGGCATGCAGGCGAGCGAGGCGGAGCTGCAGCAATGGGTGCGCGAGCGGCTGGCGGCGTTCAAGGTGCCGGTGGCGATCCACTTCTGCGACGAGATGCTGCCGCGCAACGCCAATGGCAAAATCCTGAAGCGTGACCTGAAAAGCTACTTTGAGGATCGTGTCGCCGCCTGAAGCGTTGCGACCTCGCAACAAAGGGGTATGCAGTGCACACCAAGGATTTTCTGCGTGGCCGGCGCCGCAACGAATTGAGCGCCGACGAACTCGCTGCCCTGGAAAGTGCGGTGGAGCGCGTGGAGCGGTATCCGGCGCGCAAGGTGGTTTCGCGGCGCGGGGAGCGCATGCGGTACAGCACGCTCCTGATCGAGGGGCATATGTGCCGCTTCATGGATGCGCGCGACGGATATCGCCAGCTGCTGTCCTATCAGGTGCCGGGCGATTTCGTCGATCTGCACGGCTACCCGACACGCTGCATCGACCATGACGTGGCGACGATCACCGAGGCGACCGTCGCGCTGGTTCCCCACGAGCGGATCGACGCGATCATGGCGGAGCGGCCGCATCTCGGCTTCCTCTTGTGGTTCAGCACGATGCTGGACGCCGCGGCGCATCGTGAGTGGATCTTCCGCATCGGGCGCCTCGACGCCGCCGGGCGGCTCGCGCACTTCATCTGCGAGGCCTATTGCCGCCTTGCCGCGGTCGGACGGGTCCAGGACCAGAGCTTCGACCTTCCATTGACGCAGCAGGACCTGGGCGAGGCGGTCGGGCTGACCAGCGTCCACGTCAATCGCGTGGTGCGACGGTTGCGCGAGGAGGGCTTGGCCGTCGTCGCGCGGGGGCGGGTGCAGATACTCGACATGACGCGGCTGGCGCGGCTGGGCGAGTTCGAGCCGGATTATCTCTACCTCGAGGACGGCCCTTGGGTGAACTAGTGGGGTGTCGCGGGACAATTTGCGGCGACGCGCTCACCCCCATCGCGCTCAATGGTCATTGCCGCAGGTGACCGTTATGGCGGTGCGCCGGCTTGCGCGGCGCATTGTCACGCTTCCTACCAGAGTCGATCGTCATGGCTGATCCCGTTTCCGGTTTCCCGGTGCCCTCGATCATGCAGGACCAGCCAGCGCCGGCCGCGGCGCCGGCGACGGAGGACCCGCGCGTTGCCCTCAGGCGCGATCGCTTGCTGGCGGCGTTGACGCTGACCGCAGGGTTCGGGCTGGTGGTAGGGCTGCCCTTTGCGCTGAAGGCGGGGGCGGAGTTCTTCATGCCGACCGCGGTGGCGCTGGTCGTCTCCGTCGCACTCATCCCGCTGCTGGAGTGGATCGAGGCGCGGCGCGTGCCGCCACCGATTGCGGCGTTGTTTTGCGTCCTGCTGTTTCTGGTGGCGGCGAACATCGCGCTGGCGGCGATCGTGGTGCCGGCGATCGACTTCTTCCAGCTGCTGCCCACGCGCATCGATCGCATCCAGAAGAACCTGGAGCCGCTGCTGGACCTGTATTCGAACCTGGAGCGCTATGCGAACCGGACGCTGCAGCGGCTGGCGACGAGCAATGTGCGGCAATCGCCCACGGCAGCGGTGGCGCCGCCCAGCTCGATCCTGGAACTGGCCGCGACCTCGGCGCCAGCGGTCATCATCCAGGTGCTGTATGCCGTCCTGGTGACGTTCTTTTTCCTGTCGGGGTGGACGCGAATCCGCCAACGGCTGATCACCAATCGCGAAAGCTTTGGCGGCGCGATGGCGACCGCGCGGGTCATCCAGCAGGTGGTGGACGACGTGTCGAGCTATCTGGGCACGATCACCGCGATCAACATCGTGCTGGGCCTCGTCACGGCAGGCGCGCTTCATCTGCTCGGCATGCCCTTTCCGTTGATGTGGGGGGGGATCGTCGCGCTGTTCAACTACATCCCTTATTTCGGACCAGTGATCGCGGCCCTGCTGGTCGCCATTGGTGGCCTGATGACCTTTCGCGACGTTGGCACCGCGATGGCGGCGCCGGCGATCATGTATGGCCTGCACCTGATCGAGGCGAACGTCGTCACGCCGCTGGTCGTCGGCCATCGCCTGACCATCAACCCGGTGCTGATCCTCGTCTCGCTCAGCTTCTGGGGATGGGTGTGGGGCACCGTCGGCGCGCTGCTGGCCGTGCCGCTGCTGATCATCATCCAGACGATCCTCAAGGGTGCGGGCAAGCCCGACATTGCAGGCTTCCTCTTTGAACATGGTACATTGGTGCGCCAGCCGCAGAACGGAGTGCGGACGAGCGAAAAAAGTGATGCCGCAGTCGTTGACAGTCCCGCGTCCGTGGCATAGTGGCGCGCCTCCACGCTGATCCAAGCGGGTGTAGCTCAGTTGGTTAGAGCGCCGGCCTGTCACGCCGGAGGTCGCGGGTTCGAGCCCCGTCACTCGCGCCACTCCCTTGCGGAGTTGGTGCAGATCAGTGGGAACTCCGACGACGTTGTCGTTCGTGTGCCGGTTTGCCGGCATCATGGGGTAAGTGCCTCGGGATCGCTCATCGGGCGATGATCGGGGCAGATAAGAGCGGGTGTAGCTCAGTTGGTTAGAGCGCCGGCCTGTCACGCCGGAGGTCGCGGGTTCGAGCCCCGTCACTCGCGCCACCCCGTTTCGGGGTGGCGTTTTTGTTTTCGATCTTCCTGAAGCACCGATCATGGAGCTCTCGCGAGCCGCCAGACACGTCGTTTCGCGCCTGACGCACCGTCTGGCGCGCGCGGCGATCCGGCAGGATGACGAGCGCGCGCTGATCGGCTAGTCCGCCTGGCAATGCGGGGCGGGAGGTAAGGCGTAGATGACCGAGACGGTGGCGCGACGCGGCTTTGTCGCGGCAATGAAGCCCTATTTGCGACCACGTCCGGCCGCTGCCTTCCTGCTGGGCATATCCAGCGGCTTTCCGCTGACGCTGCTGCTGGGCACGATGACGTTCTGGCTGGCGAAGGTCGGGATCGACAAGAAGACGATTGGTTTCGCCGTCGGGCTGACCACCCCCTATACGCTGAAATTCCTCTGGGCTCCGCTGATCGATCGCGTCCGCCTGCCGATCCTGACCGGATGGTTCGGCCAGCGCCGGGCATGGCTGTTCGTGGTTCAGGCATTGCTCTTCGCGTCGGTCTGGATGCTGGGCGCGAGCCAGCCCGAACTGCACATCGGCACTTTCGCCTTCTGGGCCATCGTCACCGCGTTCCTGTCGGCGACGCAGGATATCGTCATCGACGCCTATCGCATCGAGATCCTGCCGGACGACGAACTGGCGCACGGCACCGCGGCGAACCAGTTCGGTTATCGCACCGGCAATTTCATCGCCGGCGTGGGCACGATCGCCGTCGCCTCCAGCGAGGGCCTGGGGCTTGGCTGGGCGCTCGGCTATGGACTGACGTCGCTGTGCGTGCTGCCCGGCGCGCTGGCCGCGCTGTGGATCGGCCGCGGGTTGCATGACCAGGTGGTACAGCGCGGCGGGCGCGGCTGGTTCAACGACACGGTGGTCAGCCCCTTCCGCGAATTCTTCCGCCGGCGCGGTGCGCTGCTAATCCTGATGTTCGTGCTGGTCTACAAGCTGGGCGATGCGATGGGGCAGGGCATGCTCAACCCGATGATCGTCGAACTTGGCTTTTCGGACAAGGAGTTCCTGGCGATCAACAAGGTCGTCGGGCTGTGGGGATTGCTGATCGGCACGGCGATTGGCGCACCGTTTCTGGCGTGGCTCGGCATGGGGCGGGCGCTGTTCGTATCGGGCGTGCTGATGATGCTGTCCAACGCGACCTTCGCGATCCTTGCCGCCAAGGGACATTCGCCCACCTGGCTGTTCATCGCGGTGGCGACGGAACAGGTGACGAGCGGCATCGGCCTGACGGTTTTCGCGACCTATCTGTCGGGCCTGGCCAACGTCGCCTACACCGCGACCCAGTTCGCGCTGCTGACCTCCTTCGCGGTAGTCGGGCGTACGTGGCTGTCGACGCCATCGGGCTATGTCGCGGAGGCGTTTGGCTGGGTCGGGTTCTGGATCGTGACGATGATCGTCGCGCTGCCGGGACTGGTGCTGTTGTGGGTCCTGTGGAAGCGCGGCTTCGTGGTCGATACGGCACGGCAGGAGGTTTCCGAAGAGCCGGAGGTCGCCGCAGCCGGGGCATCGCAGCCGGGCTGACCATTGCTCATCAACAGGTGATCGGTCGCCCTTCGTCGGCGAAGGCAGCGGCCACGACCGCTGCGCTGGCGAGGATGCCGTCGACGCGCCGGATGCCGAGCAGGTCAGCCAGCAGGACACGGGCATTGTCCGGGTAAAGCTCGACACGCGCGAGGACGTGCATCAGCGCGCGTTCGGCATGGGTCATGCGCGAGCAGCAGCAATGCGTAATGGAGATCGGCCCGGCGGCGGAGGTGGCAAGATCCGCCATCAGCGCGCGCACCAGCATCAGCGGACGGCGAAAGCGTTCGCCGAAGGCGGTGAACATGGCGTGCGCGGCGCGGGCATCCGCGAGGCCATTCGCCCCCATGCGGCGGATCGCGAACAGCACCAACCGGGCGTTCTCACATGCGGGCAGCGTGTGCGGCAGGACCGACAGGCGCTCTGCGACTGATGACGGCGGGACGGACATGGACATGCTGGCGACTCCTCTGTCGCACTTGTCTCTAATCCGCTATTGCAAGTCAATCGCAACTCAAGGCGTCATTGCGGCGCTTCGTCGTTTGCCTCCAGGACGGTGCCAGCGAGATAAAGCGAGCCGGCGATCAGCATGCGGTCCGCAATGGGCAGATCTGCAGCGACGCGGAAGGCATGCCGTATATCGTTAGCCACAAGGCCGCTTGTGGCCCCCAGTGCCGTTGCCTGCCCGGCCAGTGCGGCGGGGTCGTGACAGGCGTGCCCCGGGACCGGCAGCGCAATGATGCTGACCGACCGCGCCATGCCGATCATGTGCCGAAGGATCGCGCCAGCATCCTTGTTTGCCAGAACACCCAGGATGATGGTGGTCGCCGCCTTATAGGGCCAGTCCGTAGCGATGGCAGCGGCGGCCGATTCGTTGTGCGCGCCGTCCACCCACACGCCATCGGTGGGCTGACGAGGAAGAAGGTCGAGCAACGGGCCATGTTCCAGTCGCTGCATCCGCGCCGGCCAGCGCGCTGCGCGGATCCCGGCGGCGAGCGCGGCTTGCGGAATGTCGATCAATGATTGGTGGCGCAGCATGGCGACGGCGAGCGCGGCATTGTCGCACTGATGCTGGCCGGCGAGCGTCGGCAGTGGCAGCTGCAGCACGCCTTGTGCGTCCCGATAGAGGATGGCGAAGCCGTCGTGGGTTGCGTGCCATTTGTCGTCTCGCGCCGCCAACGGTGCGCCGCAGCCCGCAGTGACACTTGCGATCGCCTCAGCGGCGATTGGTGGGTAATGCTGCGTCACCAAAGGCACGCCGGGTTTGGCGATGCCGGCCTTCTCGAACGCAATGCGGGCCATCGGCTCGGGCGGTGTGCCCGCTTCTTCGGCGAGCAGGAACGCCTCGTGATCAATCCCGAGGCCGGCGATGCCGCAGACAAGCGGGTGGATGACGTTGGTTGCGTCGAGCCGGCCGCCGAGGCCCACCTCGATAATACAGGCATCGGCCGCCGAACGGGAGAATTGCAGGAAGGCCGCCGCGGTCGTCACCTCGAAGAAGCTGGCGCCGACATCGCCGGCACGATCGAGCACTTCGGCCAGCAGCGGCGCCAATGTCGCGTCGTCGATCAGCCGCCCGGCGACCCGGATCCGTTCGTTGAAGCGGACCAGATGGGGGCTGGAATAGACGTGGACGCACTTTCCCGCGGCCTCCAGTGCGGCGCGAAGAAAGGCGCAGGTCGACCCCTTGCCGTTGGTTCCAGCGACATGGAACGTGGGCGGCAGGCGCAGGTGCGGGTTGCCGAGCCGCGCCAAAAGCTTGGTGATCCGTGACAGGCCGAGGACATCCGCCCCGGGCGACAGCGACCACAGCCGATCGAGCTGCAATTGTACGGCCGGGTCGCGGGAATGTGCGTGATCGGGCATCGTCGTTCCGCCTTCGGCGTCGCTGAATGAACCGCGCCACACAGGCCGTGCAGCCGATGACGCCGGGCCGGCATGGCCGCCGCGCCGGTGGCGCGAGCGGCAATGGCGGAACGATCAGGCGGCCTGCCGCTCCGCGCAGAGGTAGCCGATGATCGTGGCGAGGCGATCGCGCAGTTCCTTGCGATGCACGACCATGTCGATCAGCCCATGTTCGAGGTAATATTCGCTGGTCTGGAAATCGTCCGGCAGCTTTTCACGAATGGTATTCTCGATCACGCGGCGGCCGGTGAACGCGAGCGTCGCGCGCGGCTCGGCGATGTGCACGTCGCCCAGCATCGCATAGGCGGCCATCACGCCGCCCGACGTCGGATCGGTGAGCACGACGATATAGGGCAGCCCCGCATCGTGGAGCATCTGGATCGCCACCGTGCTGCGCGGCATCTGCATGAGGCTGAGAATGCCTTCCTGCATGCGCGCGCCGCCGCTGGCAGTGAAGACAACATAGGGCGCCTTGTCGGCGATCGCCGTCTCGACGCCCTGGATGAACGCCTCACCCACGGCCTGGCCCATCGAGCCGCCCATGAAGGCGAAATCCTGCACGCCGATCACGACGCGGCGACCGTGGATGGTACCGCGCGCGTTGAGGAAAGCGTCCTGCTCGCCCGTGTCGGCCCGCGCCGTCTTGAGACGATCGACGTATCGCTTGGAATCGCGGAACTTCAGCGGATCCTCCGGCGCCGGCGGCGGGGCGAGCGCGTCTGCGCTGCCCTCGTCCAGCAGCTGCTTGAACCGTGCCGACGGGCCGATGCGGCCATGGTGGTCGCAGCTGGGGCAGACCGACAGGTTCTCCTCGAACTCCTTGGTGAACACCATCGTCCCGCATCCCTTGCACTTGTGCCAGAGATTGTCGGGGGTCTCTTTCGTTGCCGGAACAACGAAGGACAAAGCGTTACGAACGCTGGACAACCAGCTCATGCAAATTCCTTCCGTGCGGCGCGGATCGCCACCGCCAAAGTCTCAACATAGGTGCGGATCGCCGCCGGTGCATCAGCGTCGAAGCGTTCGACCAGTTCCACGATCGCGGAGCCGACGACGACGCCATCAGCAACGCGGGCGATAGCCTTCGCCTGATCCGGCGTGCGCACGCCGAAGCCGACCGCGATCGGCAGATCAGTCGCGCGTTTCAGCCGCGCAACGGATTCCTCGATCGACGCCTGGGCGGCCTGCTGCAATCCGGTGATCCCTGCCACCGACACATAATAGACGAAGCCGGAGGCGCCTTCCAGAACGGTGGGGAGCCGCGCATCGTCGGTGGTGGGCGTCGCCAGCCGCACGAGGTCGATCCCGGCGCTGCGCAGCGCCGGTCCGAGTGCGTCGTCCTCTTCCGGCGGAACGTCGACGCAGATCACGCCGTCGACCCCGGCGTCGCGCGCTGCGGCGGCGAACCAGTCAGCGCCGCGGCGGAGCATCGGGTTGGCGTAACCCATCAGCACCAGCGGTACGTCCGGGTGACGGTCACGAAAATTCGTTGCAATCTGCAGGATGGAGGCGGTTGTTGTGCCGCCCTCAAGGCTGCGGATGTTGGCCGCCTGGATCGCAGGGCCGTCCGCCATCGGATCGGTGAAGGGCATGCCAAGTTCGATGACGTCGGCACCACCCGCCACCAGCGCGTCGAGCACGGCCGGCGTATCGCCGTCGCCGGCGGTGATGAAGGTGACCAGCGCGGCACGGTCGTTCGGGAAAGCCGCCGTCAGACGCGCGCTCATATCGCCACCCCCAGTGCATGGGCAACGGTGAAGATGTCCTTGTCGCCGCGCCCGCAAAGATTGGCGAGGATGATCTGATCCTCGCGCATTTCCCGTGCCTTGCGCGCTACTGCTGCAATCGCATGGGATGGCTCCAGCGCGGGGATGATCCCCTCCGTCCGGCATAGAAGCTGGAAGGCGTCGAGCGCCTCCTCATCGGTGACGGCGGTATAATCGACGCGGCCGATGTCCTTCAGCCAGGCGTGCTCGGGCCCGATGCCGGGATAGTCGAGCCCGGCCGAGATCGAATGGGCCTCGGCGATCTGGCCGTCCTCGTCCTGGAGCAAATAGGTCTTGTTGCCGTGGAGGATGCCCGGAAAACCACCCGCAAGGCTGGCGGCGTGCTTCTTTTCCAGCCCCTCGCCAGCTGCCTCGACCCCGAGCATGCCGACCTCGGCATCATCGAGGAACGGGTGGAACAGGCCAATGGCATTGGACCCACCGCCGATCGCGGCGACCAGCAGGTCGGGCAGGCGGCTGGTGCGTGCCAGCATCTGCGCCCGCGCCTCACGCCCAATGACGCTCTGGAAGTCGCGGACGAGCTCGGGATAGGGATGCGGGCCAGCCGCGGTGCCGATGATGTAGAAGGTGTCGTGGATGTTCGCGACCCAGTCGCGCATCGCTTCGTTCATCGCATCCTTGAGCGTGTTCGCGCCCGACGTGACGGCGCGGACCTCAGCCCCCAGCAGCTTCATCCGGAACACGTTCGGCTGCTGCCGCTCGACGTCCTTGGCGCCCATGTAGATGACGCAGGGCAGGCCGAAGCGGGCGCAGACCGTGGCAGTCGCCACGCCGTGCTGGCCGGCACCGGTCTCCGCAATGATGCGCGTCTTGCCCATGCGGATGGCGAGCAGGATCTGGCCGATGCAATTGTTGATCTTGTGCGCGCCAGTATGGTTCAGCTCGTCGCGCTTGAACCAGATCTGAGCGCCCATGCCGGGCTCCGCATTCTCGCGCAGCGCGTCCGTCAGGCGCGCCGCAAAATAAAGCGGGGAAGGGCGCCCGACATAATGCTCCAGCAGGTCGTCGAACTGCGCCTGAAACGCCGGATCTCCCTTTGCGGCGCGATATTCCCGCTCCAGCTCAAGGATCAGCGGCATCAGCGTCTCGGCAACATAACGGCCGCCATAGTCGCCAAAGTGACCGCGATCGTCGGGCTGAGCACGGAAGGTGTTTGGTGCATTCATGATGCGGCGACCGCTTGCAGGAACGCGGCTATCTTGTCCACGTTCTTCACGCCCGGGGCGGTTTCGAGGCCGGAGGAAGCGTCGACCAGCGCCGCGCCGGTGCGGCGTGCCGCCTCCGCGACGTTGCTGACATCGAGCCCGCCCGAAAGCGCCCATGCGGTCGGATGACGAAAGCCGTCGAGCAACGCCCAGTCGAACCGGACACCCATGCCGCCGGGCAGTGCGCCCTCGGGCGTCTTGGCGTCGTAGAGGATCCGGTCGGCAGCACCCGCCAGCGACCGCGCCGATTCGAGGTCGCCTCGGGTCTTCACGGGGAGGGCGGCCCATGTCTCCAGCCCGGTGGCCGCGCGAAGCTGCGCAACGCGTTGCGGCGAGGTCTTGTGAAGCTGGATCACGGTCAGTCGCGCCGCCGTCACGGCGCGCGCGACGAGATCATCGTCGGCATCGACGAACACGCCCACGCGCGCCACGTGAGACGGCACGCGGGCGGCGAGCGCGCCGGCATGCTCAAAGGCGAGATGACGCGGCGACGGGGGATAGAATACGAAGCCGAGGTGGCTTGCGCCCCCTGCGACGGACGCATCGAGCGCCTCGATCGTGGACAGCCCGCATATCTTGGCGGTGGTCATTGCATCTCCGGCAGGAACGCGATGAAGGGCAGATGGCGCGGGAATGACATCCCGCAAGCCACGGAAAAGCTAAGGGATCAGAAGCGTGCGCCGTCGATCTTTTCGATAGCGAGGCTATCGAGGTCGATCGACGGTACGCATCGCAGGTTGACCGCCGTCGTGCGAACGCCGCCCGGCCCCGTCCCCTCGGTACGCGTTTCGCAGCCACAAACCGCGCAGAATTGGTGCCGAATCACATGTTTGTTGAAGAAGTATGAGGTCAGGCGATCAGCGCCGGCCGTGACCGTGAAGGTCTCAGCGGGCAGGAACGCGAGAAGGAAGCCCTTTCGCCGGCAATGCGAGCAGTTGCAGCTCATCGCACCGACCGGCGGATCGGCATCAACGTGGAACGTCACCGCCCCGTAGTGACAGCTGCCTTCGAAAGCCATGACATTGCCTCCTACAGCGTCGCGCCGATCGCACGCGCAACGGAATCCGGATCCTCGGCCTGGGTGATCGGGCGCCCGATTACCAAAATCGATGCGCCGTTATCGAGCGCCTGTCGCGGCGTCACCACGCGCTTCTGATCGCCGACGACCGCATCGGCGGGGCGCACGCCGGGCACGACGAAGAAGCCATCCGGCCATGACTGATGCGCGGCCTTCACCTCCTCGCCGGAGCATACGATGCCATCGACGCCGGATCGCTGGGCAAGCTCCGTCAGACGCAGGACCTGATCGTGCGCCGAACCGTGGATCCCGGTAGCGGCGAGATCGCGCTGGTCGAGACTGGTGAGCATGGTAACGGCAACGACCTTCGTACCCGCGGGCGCGGCCGCCTTGGCATCCTCCAGCATCGCCTGCCCGCCAGCCGCGTGCACCGTGATGATCGCCGGTTTGAGGGCGCGCAGCGCCTGGATCGCCTTGGCGACGGTGTTGGGGATGTCGTGAAACTTGAGATCAAGGAAGATCGGCAGCCCGAGTTCCGCCATCTCCTTCACGCCGTGTCGGCCGTTGCCCGCGAAGAATTCCAGCCCGAGCTTGATCCCGCCGACATGGTGGCGAACGCTGGCGGCAAGCGCCTTGGCGCGGTCAAGATCGGGCGTGTCCAGTGCCACGAAGATGGGGTTGGACATGGTTCAGATGGCCTCCGGCGGGAAATCTGTGGAAGAGGATGGGGCGGGCGCAGCCATGGCCGGCGCAGGCGCGGCCGCGGCAGGCCGGGGCTCGGCAAGCGGCAGCGCCCGAAGGTCGGCAATGGTCCGCTCCGCGGCGGACAGCCGCTGACGCAGGCGCCAGCGCAGCGCCCGCTGGTAGAGGAAGGTCGGCAGGAACCCAGCGAGGAACGTGACCAGCAACAGGATGGGAAGGTTCACCTCCGCCATCAGGTTACCGAACAGCGACACCGACACCCATTTCCAATTGCCGAAGGTGAATACCGCAGCGGCGAAGGCGACCAAGGCCCAGAACAGGATTTTCAGGAACTGCATGTACAAGGCTCCGGCATGGCGCGACGCTATTACGCCGGCGCCGTTTTGGCCAGCCTCAGCCTATTTCGCGGCGCAGATCGGCGATGAGGCCGCCGGCCGTGAGGAGGCGCGGTTCCTCTTCATCAAGGATCGCCAGAAAGGCCGATCGCTTTGCGGCGGCGACCGTGCCCGGGCGGAGGCGGGCGGTGGCGGGCAGCGCGGACACGATGATGTCGATCATCCGCTCCGCGCCGTGCAGCCGGCCCCAGAGGTAATCATTCTCGCGGTAGCTGCGGCTGAAGAAGGCGCCGAAATTGCTGAACTGGATCCCCTTCAGCGTGGCCTCCGCGCCGCCCTGGCGAATCGCGGTGCAATCATCGGGTGAGATGCGATCGACCTTGACCGGATCGAACTCGTCCAGCCCCTCACCCTGAAGCAGCGGGAGGGTGGCGAGGTCGACATAAGGAAAGCCGAGATAGTGGAGAAGCAGGGTGCGGCGCAGCTGACGGGGAAGCTGCGCCAGCGCCTCGGCGACCCGTTCGTCCGTTTCATGATCGAGCCGGGTCAGGTCGAGAGAGGCGGCGAGATCGTCGAGCAGCGGGGATGCGTCCCCGCGCAGGCTGCGCACCGCGCCCCGCAGGGCACCATGCGCCTCAGGCGCCTTGCGATGGAGATAGGCGCCGAGCGAATCGTAAATGGCGGTGCGCACGGGCGCCAGGACTGCCTCATCATGCTCCGCCTCCAGCTCGACCAACCGCCGCGCCAGCAAGCGCAGGCGGCGGATGCGAAAGCCGATGTCGAAGGTGCGCAGGAAATCGATCGACGCAGCGCTGGAGGCATCGGAAGGGGCCGCCTCATCATAGCCGCGCGCATGCAGCGCGGCCTCGATCCGGCTGCGGATCCGCTGCCAGCGGTGTGGCCCAGGCTCGTCACCCGCGGCGTAGAGCAAGGCCGTCATCGTCTCGATCACGCCGGCGATCTTGAGGTGCGCATAGCCGGCATAGCTGAAACCGGCCCGCTCCGCCGCTGCGATCTGCGCACGCCGGCGCCATACGACGAGACGCGCTGCGGTTGGCCGGTCCAGGAAGAACGTGCGCCCGAACAAGGCCTCGACCGCTGCCTCGATTTCCGGCCGCACGGCATCGGTGATGGTGCGCATCCGGGCGATGCGCCGCGAGCGGGCGGCGAGCGCCTCCAGATTGTCCCGGATCGGCTGCTTTCGGGGCAGCTCGCTGATCGCGCCGAGGATCGTCTGGAAGAAGCCGGGTGGGCCTTCCGCCGGGCCGGTGAGCCTGAACTTCATGCCGGGCGACGGATCAATATACACGAACCGGCGGTCCACCTCGCGCCGCGCGGGGCGGGCATCGAGTGCGTCGATCGCCGGACGGAACGGGGCATTCGCGAGGACCGAGCCGTCGATCAGCACCGCGGTATCCAGCGCGTTGGCGGCGGCCTGACGCGGCAGCACCCGCGTGAGAAACGCCCGGCGCCCGGGCCAGCGATCCTTGCGGTCGGCGAGCACCTGATCAAGCTCGGCCACGGTAAAAGCGGGAAAAGCGCCGGGAAAGCTGGACGTGGCCCGCGCGGCGAAGGCAAGCTCGGGCGCGGCGGCCAAGGTCTCGATCGCATGGCCGTGATCGCTGAACGACAGCACCACGCGATGCTCGGTCTCCACTACCTCCGGCGGGGAGTGGAGCTGCAGCCGTTCGGGATGGCCGTTGAAGTCGGTGACGGTCACGAACAGGTCGAGCGGCTGGCCCTCCGGCAGCAGGCGGGGGCCGCGCGGGCCGGTTTCCATCGCCGCAAAGGCATCCAGCAGCATGCCGGTGAAGCCGGGGCCATCAAACGGCGGCTCGAACCAGCGCGAGCGGACGAAGTGCGACAGCTTTGCCCGCACCTCCTCGCGCGTTTGTTCGTCGAGATCGTCCAGTCCGTCGACACCGCGCCCGGCCGCCATCCAGGCGATCGGCAGCGCCCAAGCCTTGGAGAAGCGCGAGACCGGCGCAGCGGCCGGCGCGATCAGTGCCTCCACATCGGCATTGTCGAGCCACAGGTCCGTCAGCGGGTCGAGCGATTGCCCGGCGCTGAGTGCCTGCGCGAGGAAAATGCCGTTGATCCCGCCGGCGCTGGCGCCTGCGATGATATCCGGCAGGATCCGCAGACGGATGCCGGTGGAGCCGGCGATCTCCGCCAGCAGCCCCTGGTAGACGCCGGCGGAACGATCCAGCGATTCCCCCGACTGGCTCGCCCGGCTCGCGCGCGCGACGTGCCAGATCTCCTTGGTGATGCCGTGCATGTACACGGCAAGGCTGATCCCGCCGTAGCAGACGAGCGCCAGCCGTAATTCCGAATCACGAATCATGCGGCTTCGACGTCAGCCCAGATCGGCAGATGATCGCTGGCCTTGCGGGCGGCGGCGCTGCTGTGCACCCCGCAATCCATCACCTTCACGTCGCTTGATACCATGATCCTGTCCAGCCGCCCGATCGGACGCGTGGCATGGTAGCTGGGGCCGGTTTCGGCAAATACGAAATCGCGCCCGAAATCGCGGAGGCACCCGCCGGCGCGGGTCCATTCGTTCAGGTCACCCATCATCACGGTGGGCAATTGCTCGCTGCTGGCTGCCACATGGCTGAGGATTGCCGCGGCCTGCTTGCGCCGCCAGAGCCCCGACAGGTCGAGGTGCATGCCGACGCAGCGCCACACCCCGCCCTTGGCCAGCCGCACCTCGGTCACGATCGCGCCGCGCGGTTCGAGTGCGGGGAGGTGGATGACCTCGCAATCGACCACCTGCGATGACTTGCGAACGAGGAAGGCGTTGCCGTGCCAGCCCATCGATCCGGCCCGAACTCCGAAATCGACCGCCTTCCAGTCGCTATGCTCGTCCAGAAGATGCGGGGTGATCACCGCTGCCCGCGCGCCAAACCGCCGGTCCGCCTCTTGCAGGGCAATGACGTCCGCATCCAGTTCGTGCAGGACCTCCAGCACGCGTTCCGGGTTGCGGCGCCGGTCGGTGCCGATCGCCTTGCGCATGTTATAGCTTGCGATGCGGATCATTGCGTTCGTGGAACGCCCCTCCACCAGCGAGGTTGCGTCGGGAAATGGTGCCGGTTGCAGGGATCGAACCCGCGACCTTCGGTTTACAAAACCGCTGCTCTACCAGCTGAGCTAAACCGGCGTGTCGGCGCTCCATGCGTCAGGTGACGCCGAAGGTCCAGCCTTCGGTTTGCCGAACCTGAGCGTCGAGCCCGGGCGGGACCCACAAGTCGGCTCGGTCTGCATTGGCGCGCAGCCAGGCGGCGGCCAGGATCGCGTCGGTCGAGTGATCGTCATACTGCGTCAGCGGTTCATGCGGGCGGCTGCCAAGGTGCCCGAGTGCATCGTCCAATGAGACTGCATCGCGTAGCTTGCTTCGGCCGCGTGGCAGGCCGGCCGCGCGCGCCGCCATGGCGGTGTAGATCTCCACCAGTACCGCCCCCTCATCGGGTTTCGAGTCGAACGGCCAGATCGCCAGCGCTCCGTCCAGATGGTGGAGCATCCTCATTCCCGCGAAGCTCGCCTTGGCGACCTGCGCCGCACCGATCGCATCATAGACCGTGGTCGGCTTGGTCGATCGATCGCCGACCATCTCGCACGTGCGCCAGTGGAGGAACTGTGCCTTCGGCCCGTCAGCCGCGCCGAGATAAAAGTGTCGGCCCCGCCGTGCCTCCAGGAAGGAGGCCGCCCCCAAATCCTCGTCGCTGCTTTGTTCGTCGACATAGGCCCACAGCGCGCGGGCCGTTTCGGTCCGGGTTTCGCCCGGCAGATGCGCGCCTCGGGCGAGGAAGGGTGCGGAGAAGCTGCAATCGATCCCGACCAGCAGTGGTTCGTGCGCATGATCGCGCAGCCAGGCGCAGACCTCCGTTCGCGACCACCAGCGGCCAGGCGGGGAGACGAGACGCGGCGCCTCCTCGCCGGCGTGGCAGAGCGCAACGGCGATCCCCTTGTGGCGAGACCCCTTCGCCCCAGACCAGTCGATCGCCGCGAACTGACGAAAATGGGTCAGCGCCGCCGCCCCCAAAGGGTACAGACGCCCATCATTTCAGGTTCCGGATCACGTCAGCGGTAAAGCGGGCGATGTCGAAACGGGCATTGGTGGGGTCCTCACCGCGGCGGACAATCACCAGCTTCTCCGACGGGACCACCATCACATATTGCCCGCGATTGCCCTGCGCCGAATAGCTGCCTGCGGGTAGGCCCTGCGCCGGTCCGAACAGCCACATGGTGGCGCCATAGCCGGGGCCATCGGCGGGCTGCGGGCCGCTGGCTGTCGTCATGTAGCGCATCCAGCCGTCCGGCAGCAGGCGCTTGCCCTGCCAGACGCCGTCCTGCAGCCAGAACTGCCCCAACCGCGCAAGGTCGCGAGCGGTGGTATAAACCTGGCTGGAGAGGATCAGATTGCCTTGCCAATCGGTGCCCGCCGTCGTGTGTTTCATACCGAGCGGGGTGAACAGCTGCGACGGCCAGGCGGCGTAGCGCGTATCATTGTTCATCGCGGCGCGGATAGCGCGCGCCGCCAGCATGATGTCGTTGTTGGCATAGCGGAAGCGCGTGCCCGGCTTCACCTCCAGCGGCCAGCCGGTCGCCTGTTCGGTGACGGTGGTGCCGCCGAAATAGATCGCATCGGTGCGATTGCCGTAATGATCGGAATGGAGACCCGACGACATGCGAAGGAGCTGGTCCAGCGTGATCGCGCGGCGCGGATCGGCGGGGTGGCTCCATTCGGGAATAGGCGCGGGCTTGCGCGGGTCGATCTTCAGGTCCCGCACCGCCATGCCGGCCAATGTGCCCGCAATACTCTTCGCCACCGACCAGGTGCGGTTGGAAGTGAAAGGGCCGAAGCCGTCCGCGTAACGCTCCGCCACGATCCGCCCGTCGTGCAGCACGACGACGCCGACCGTCTCGCCCTTGTAGGTGCTGCGATCGAAGGCACGCGCGACGGTCTGTGCCAGCGCGGGGCGTGGGCGCGGCGCGATGCCCGAGTCGCCGAGCGGCCACGGCCGTGGGTCCCCCGGCAGTGGCAGCGAGGCGGCGGGCGGTGTTGCCGGCCAGGGCGCAACGACGCGGCCGATCGGCTGGAGGACGCAGCCGGTGCGCGGCGACCAATCCGCACGGCGCGGGGGCAGATCGGTGGCGAAGGCAACCTGAACACTGCGGTTGGGACGGTCGATCGTGGCGCGCAGGCGCGGGAGCAGCGGCTGATATTCCGGGTAGATCCCGCGGAGTTCCAGCGCCTCGACCTGCGCCTCGGTCCGGCCGGCGGCGATCACCCCTTCGCACAGCGCAAGCGCCTTGTAGCCCGCCGCAATCGCCTCCTGATAGGCGGTGGAGGTTTGCGCACCGATGACCTGAGCGCCCGCGGTAGTTGGCGCAGCGGATGCGATCGTCGCCGCCCCGATCAGCGCGGCGGCCATGCCGTGGGTGCGCCCCCGCTTGCCGCAGGCTGCGCCGGCGGTGAGCCGCCATGCTCGTGCAGTCGACCTGAACCTGTTCCCGACGTCACCCCTGATGCCCACGTGCGACTTCCTCCACCTGTTTCAGCATCGCTATTAGGCGCATCAACGATCGTCTGTCTCGCCCCGGGAGCGACGCGCCTGCCAGAACGCCAGCCGCTTGCGTACGTCGCGCTCAAACCCGCGTTCATTGGGGCGATAGAGCGGCTCGCGCGGCCCGGCGGCAATCTCGTCCGGGAAGAACTCCTGGCCCGAAAAGGCATCGGGCTGATCGTGATCGTAGCGGTAGCCCGCGCCATAGCCGTGCTCCTTCATCAGCGCGGTCGGCGCGTTCAGGATGTGCTTGGGCGGGGGGAGCGAACCAGTACGGCGCGCAAGATCGGTGGCGCGGCCAAAGGCGAGGTAGGAAGCGTTCGATTTCGGCGCGGTCGCGACGTAATTGATCGCTTGCGCCAGGAACAGCCGCCCCTCGGGCCAGCCAATCCTTTCAAACGCCTGCCACGCCGTCAGCACCTGCACCAGCGCCTGGGGATCCGCCATGCCGACATCCTCGGAGGCGGCGCAGGCAAGGCGGCGGAACAGCACCGCCGGATCCTCGCCGCCGTTGGTCATCCGCGCCGCCCAGTAGAGTGCAGCATCCGCGTCGCTGCCGCGCAGGCTTTTGTGGAAGCAGCTGAGCAGATTGTAATGTTCTTCCTGTCCCTTGTCGTAGAGCGGTGCGCGGCGAAGCGCGAAGGCGGCGAGGGCGGCCGGATCCAGCTTCTCCTTCTCATCCAATGTGAGAAGATCCTCGCAAATGCCTAGCATGTACCGCGCATCTCCGTCGGCCATGTCGACCAGCACGTCGCGCGCCGCGGCATCGAGCGGCAGGGCGCGTCCGATCAGCCGCTCCGCACGCGCCAGCACCTGCGACAGCGCAGGCGTGTCGAGGCGATTGAGGGTCAGCACCTTGGCACGGGATAGAAGCGCGGAGACGAGGCTGAAGCTCGGGTTCTCCGTCGTCGCACCGATCAGGACAAAGGTGCCGTCCTCGATCGCCGGCAGCATCGCGTCCTGCACCGGGCGCGAAAAGCGGTGAAGCTCATCGATGAAAACCGCCGTCGACCGTCCGCTGATCGCACGCAGATCCGCGGCAGCGGCGATCGCCTTTCGGAGGTCAACGATCCCTGTCGACACCGCAGACAGCTGGATGAACTCATAGCCCGTCTCACGCGCGATCAGGCGGGCGATGGTGGTCTTGCCGACACCGGGCGGCCCCCACAGGACGAAAGAGGACAACCGCTTCGCCTGCACCATGCGCCCGAGCGGCGCGGTCGGCGCCAGCAGATGATCCTGGCCGATGACGTCGGACAGCCGCGCAGGACGAAGCTCCTCTGCCAGGGGCTTGCGGACCGTCGTCTGAAACAGCGAGTCGGTCACTGGCGGGCCGTCCCGCGCAAAGACACTGCGGCGGCGTTCAGGCTGTGCGGGGGAGGGCCGTCAACCGGCCGGTAAGATGCGGGCATCAGCGCAAGATAGGCGCGCTGCAGCGACTTCCTACCCTGCCGCAACGAGCCCTGGCCTGGTCACCACCCGCGTCCCTCATTCCTGCGGCGGGATCGTGTCGGGAATGTTGCCCGCCTGCAGCCCGTGACGCATCAGCATCGGCACGTTGGCGATGGCAAAGATCATGGTCAGCGGGATCGCGCCCCACAGCTTGAAGCCGACCCAGAAATCCGTGCTGGTCGACCGCCAGACCGCCTCGTTCAGCACGGCCATGAACAGGAAGAAGATCACCCAGTTGCGGGTCAGCTTGCGCCATCCGTCCGCCGTCAGCCCCGGATAGGCGCTTTCCAGCAGAAGCTGCAGCAGCGGGCGGCCGGTGGCGAGCCCGAAGCCGAGCACGGCGGCGAAGATCGCATAGACGAACGTCGGCTTCATCTTGATGAAGCGTTCGTCCTGGAACCAGATCGTCAGGCCGCCGAACACGATCACCAGCGCGCCGGAGATCAGCAGCATCGGCGGAATGTGGCGCGTCTTCCACCACGAAATGCCGAGCGCCACCGCCATGGCGATCATGAACGCGGCGGTCGCCGCGAGAATGCGTGCAATCGCGGGCCCGGGCGCAAGGAAATTGACCGCGAAAAAGACGATCAACGGCCCGTAATCGAGCGCGAGCCGCAGGCCCGAGGTGTTTTTGGTTTCGGTACTCACCAGTTACTCCGCTGGTCGGGCCGCCCGGGAACGAGCGGCCGCGGCTCAACAATTGGTCTGACGCGAACGGTCGATCAGCGTGCTTGATCCACGCCCGCGATGATCCGGCTGACTTCATGCGCGTCGAACGGGCGCAGGTCGTTCATCGACTCGCCGACGCCAATCGCGTGGATCGGCAGACCATAACGTTCTGCTGCTGCCACCAGAACGCCGCCGCGCGCGGTGCCGTCCAGCTTGGTCATCACCAGCCCGGTGACGCCCGCGACTTCCTTGAACACCTCGATCTGGCTCAGCGCATTCTGGCCGGTGGTGGCGTCGAGCACCAGCACCACGTCGTGCGGAGAGGCCGGGTTGATGCGGCCAAGCACGCGGCGGATTTTGGCCAGTTCGTCCATCAGCTCGCGCTTGTTCTGCAGCCGTCCCGCGGTGTCGACGATCAGCACGTCGATGCCCGTCTCGGTGGCTTTCTTCACTGCGTCCCACACCACGCCGGCCGCGTCGCCGCCCTCCGGACCGGTCACGATCGGCACGCCGATCCGCTCCGCCCAGGTCGCGAGCTGGCCGATCGCCGCGGCGCGGAACGTGTCGCCTGCCGCGAGCATCACGCCATAATCCTGCTCCATGAACAGGTGCGCAAGCTTTGCGATGGTGGTGGTCTTTCCCGATCCGTTCACGCCGATCACCAGTACCACCTGCGGCCGCGGAAAAGCGTCGATCTCCAGTGGCTTGGCGACCTTTTCTAGAACCTTTTCGACCTCCTCGGCGACGACGAGGCGGATGCCCAGTTCCTCCATGTTCCGCTCATAGCTGCCCTCGGCAAGCCGGGCGCGGATCCGGGCGGCGGTTTCCGGGCCGAGATCCGACGCGATCAGCGCCTCTTCGATCTCGTCCAGCGTCGCATCGTCCAGCCGGGCCGTTCCCAGTCCGGCAAGGTTGCCGACCAGCCGGTCTGACGTACGGCGAAATCCGCCCAGGAGCTTGTCGTGCCAGGATCGGTTGTCGGTCATGCAGGAATTCCGATGAGATGATCGTCGGCGGCAGCAGTGATCCGCACGGTCGCGATATCACCGATGGTCGCCATCGGGTGGGGCAAGCGTACCTCGGCGAAGGCGGGCGTGTGGCCGCGATCGCCGGGTTTCTCGATAACAATCTGCTGGTCGCTGCCGACCAGCGTGGCGAGCCACCCGGCGCGGCGGGTCGCGGCAGCCTCACGCAGGCGTGCGGCACGCTCGCGGGCGACGCCCGGCGCCACCTGGGGCATGCGGGCTGCCGGGGTGCGATCGCGGGGTGAGAAAGGGAAGATATGCGCGTGAACGATGTCGCAATCGGCCAGCAGGCGCAGCGTATTGGCCGCGGCTTCCTCGCTCTCGGTCGGGAAACCGGCGATCAGGTCCGCGCCGATTGCGATCGCGCGCTTCGCCTTCAGCCGGGCCACCATCGCGACGGCTTGCGCTCGTGAATGACGGCGCTTCATCCGCTTCAAAGTCAGATCGTCACCGGCCTGGAGCGAAAGATGGAGGTGCGGCATCACGCGCTCCTCGCTGGTCACCAGATCGAAGAGGTGATCGTCGATCTCGATCGTGTCGAGCGAGGAAAGGCGAAGGCGGGGCAACCGCGGCACACCCGTCAGGATCGCCTCCACCAGCGTGCCGAGGCCGTCGGCGTAGCTGGTAAGGTCGACCCCGGTCAGCACCACCTCGCGCGCGCCATCCTCGACCAGGGCGGCGACGCGCGCGACCACCTGGCCCACGGGCTCCGACCGGCTCGGGCCGCGACCGAGCGGGATGGCGCAGAAGGTGCAGGAATGATCACAGCCGTTCTGCACCCCGACAAAGGCGCGGGCATGGCGGCGGGTGGGTCGGTGGTTGGGAAAGCCGCCCCACGTCGCGGGGAGGAGCTTGGCCGCGTTCGGTACGACGCGGTCCACCTCCGGCATCGCGGCGAAGGCGGCGGGATCCATGTCGGATGCACAGCCCGTCACCACGATCTCGGCGGCCGGGCGATCACGCCGCGCGCGCCGCACCGCGACGCGGGTCTGGCGAACGGCCTCGTTTGTCACGCCGCAGCCATTAATCACCACCATATCTCGCGAGCCGGCGAGCGCGCGGATCGTTTCGCTCTCGGCAAGGTTCAATCGACAGCCCAGGGTAATCACGTCGGGCGAACGGGAGGCGAGCATGGCTGGCGATCTAGGGATACATTCGCGGTTAGTCCACGATGAGGCGCGCGCGGTGCTCGACTTCTGGTTCGCGCTGCCGATGGAGCGCCAGTTCAAGCGCGACCCGGAGCTCGATGAGGAGATCAGAACGCGGTTCCGCGCGCTGCGTGACCAAGTCTATGCCAGCGGTGCGGCCGGGTGGCGCGACGGGCCGGACGAGTTGCTCGCCGCGATCATCCTTCTCGACCAGTTTTCCCGCAACATTTACCGCGATTCGCCGCGTGCCTATGAGGCTGATGATCTGGCGGTGGAACTGACGCTGCTGGCCATCTCCAAGGGCTGGGAAGCCCGCTATGTCGAGGAAGAGCGCGCCTTTCTCTACATGCCGCTGATGCATGCCGAGGATCTGCTGCTGCAGCGCCTGTCAGTGGAGAAATTCACCGCGCTGGGCGGACCGAACGTGCCATTCGCGATCGGCCATCGCGACGTGGTGGAGCGTTTTGGCCGCTTTCCGACGCGCAATGCTGCGCTCGGCCGTGACAGCACGGCCGAGGAGCGCGAGTATCTGATGGCGCCCGACGACGGCTCCGGACCACCAAAGGGCTGAAGGCGCGGCCGCCGGGCGTCAGCGGCCGGAGAACACCGGGTCACGTTTCTCCAGCAGCGCGGCCACGCCCTCGCGATGGTCGTCGGTCGCATGGCTGACGGCCTGTGCGGTCGATGCCGAATCGAGTGCCTGATCGTAGCTGCTCGTCTGCCCCTGCCGCAGCAGCGACTTCGTCAGGCGCAGCGAATGGGGCGGGAGCGCAGCGATACGGCCCGCAAGCGCCAGCGCCTCATCCATCAGGCTGTCATGCGGCACGACCCGGCTGACCAGGCCCCAGTCGGCTGCGGTCGCGGCATCGATGACGTCGCCGGTGAAGAACAGCTCGGCCGCCCGGCTC
Source organism: Chlorella sp. CH2018 (assembly GCA_009928355.1). NCBI lineage: Eukaryota > Viridiplantae > Chlorophyta > Trebouxiophyceae > Chlorellales > Chlorellaceae > Chlorella > Chlorella sp. CH2018. Next base: position 18,561 of record VIYQ01004046.1, on the reverse strand, counting down.
ATCCCGATCACGCGCGGCAGCAGCCATGATCCGCCGTCGCCCGGTACCAGCCCGAGTTTCAGGAAGGTGACGCCAAATTTTGCCTTGTCCGACGCGATGCGGATGTCCGCCATGCATGCCACGTCGCAGCCAAGCCCGATCGCGGCGCCATTCACCGCGGCGATCACCGGCATGTCGAGCGAGAAGAGCGCACGGGCGATGCGATGGATGTTGCGCTGATAATGGCTGCGGATCGGCAGTCCGCCGCCGGAGAAGGGGCCCTCCGGATCGGCCATTTTCTTGATATCGCCGCCAGCCGAGAAGGCGCGGCCCTCGCCGGTCAGGATCACGCAGCGGATCGAGAGGTCAGCGTTCAGCGCGTCGCAGGCGGCGCGAACCGCCTCGCCATCGCCATCGGCGCCAAGCGCGTTCATCGCGTCTGGCCGGTTGAGGCGGAGGATCGCGATCGGGCCGCGGATCTCGGTGGTAACGACGGTCATGGTGTTCTCCGAATTGGTCTCAGCGCAGCCCGAGCCCGCGCGCGATGATGCCGCGCAGGATCTCGCGTGTTCCGCCGCGCAGGGAAAAGCTGGGTGAATTCATCGTGATATGTGCCAGAACGGCGACGAAGTCTGATGTCGATGCAGCGTCCGGTTCGGCATCGACGAGGCTGCGCGCGATATCCGGCAGCTCCTGTTCGAATGTCGCCCCCAGATCCTTGACGATCGCTGCATGAGTGCCCGGGTTCTCGCCTGCCTCCAGCATCACGGCGACGCCCCGCGACAGGCGACGCAGCGTGATGAGATGCGCGCTGAGGCGGCCGAGGGCGAGCTGCGCCGCCTCGCCGGTCGCATCCTGAAGCACACCCACCAGTTCGATCAGCAATTGCATCGAGGACAGGAACCGCTCGGGCCCGCTGCGTTCGAACGCGAGCTCGCTCATCACCTGTTCCCAGCCGGCGCCTTCGGTACCGATCAGCGCGGTGGCGGGAAGGAAGGCATCCTCGAAATGCACCTCGTTGAAATGATGCTGCCCGGCAAGGTCGATGATCGGACGGATCGTGATCCCTTCGGTGGTGCGCAGATCGACAAGGAGCTGGCTGGTGCCAGCCTGACGATCGGCCGGAGTGCCGCTCGTCCGGCAGAACAGGATCATGTAATCGGCGTCGTGCGCGCCCGTCGTCCACAGCTTCGTGCCGGTGACGCGCCACCCACCATCGGCTGGCACGGCGCGCGTACGGGTCGCGGCCAGGTCTGACCCGGAATCGGGCTCGCTCATGCCGATGCAGAACACCGTCTCGCCCGCAGCAATGCCCGGGAGGATGGCCTGCTTCTGCTCCTCCGTCCCGTATTTGAGGAGGCTGGGGCCGCTCTGGCGGTCGGCGATCCAGTGTGCGGCAACCGGCGCCCCGGCAGCCAGCGTCTCCTCGACGACGACATAGCGTTCAAAGGCGCTGCGCTCGTGACCGCCATATTGCTTTGGCCAGGTCATGCCGAGCCAGCCGCGCTGGCCCAGCTTGCGGCTGAAATCGCGATCGAAGCCGTTCCAGCTGTCCGCACGCGCGAGCGGCGGGCGCGTGGCGAGCTCGTCAGCGAGGAACGCGCGTACCTCTTCTCGAAGCGCCTCGGCTGCCTCGTGGCGGGCGGGTGAGGGAAAGTGCAGGGTCGTCATGCTGCCACCACCATCGGCCAATATCCCTCAGGTCCCGCGGCGAGCGCGCGCTTGCCCAGCACCAGCGTCCATTGTCGCTGCGTCCCATATTCATCCCGCCACGCCCAAAGGGCCGTGGTGTAGCGGTGCAGCACGTGTTCGCGGGTGAAGCCGATCGCCCCGTGCAACTGGTGCGCGATCGCGCTGGCCTTGCTCGCTGCCTCGCCGATGCGCGTGCGGGCTACCGCGACCGCGAAGGTGATGTCGCCGCCAGCCACATACGCATTGACGGCCTGATCGGCGGCGGCAGATGCCGCGGCGACCTCGCCCGCCAGTTTCGCCAGTTCCTGCTGGATCGCCTGGAACTTGGCGAGGGGGCGGCCGAACTGGACGCGCGTGGTCACGTGATCGACGGTCAGCTGGAGGACGCGATCAAGCGCCCCCGCCATCTGCAGCGCGCGTGCGAGCGCAGCCCAGTCAAGCAACGTCCCGGCGGGGAAGGGCGCTGACGGTCCCTCTGCCAGATCGAGCAGGTCGCGCGGTGCGCCGGCCATATTCTTGCCCTCTCGTGTCACGCGTGGCGAGGCGGCGCGGTGAAGCTGGCCCGCTTCGGTCGCCACGACGGTCTGGACGAAACGGCCCCAAGGAACGGGGGTTTGCGGATCGGGGACGAGACCGATCGCGCCGTCGCCGAGCGGCAAGCCCGCCGCGGCGAGCGCGGCATTGGCGATCATCGTTTCGGCCAGGGGCAGCGCAAGCGCGTGCGTGCCGGTCAGTCGCACCAGCGCAAGTGCTTCCGCCGTGGGGACGCCGAAGCCGCCATGGTCCTCGGGCACGAGGGCGAGCGGCAGGCCGCTTTCCTCGATCGCGTCCCACGCGGCGGCGGGCCACTCGCCGCGCGTCCCCGCTTGCTCGATCGCCTTGGCATGGGTGGTAAACAGCCGCTCGGCGGTGTCGGCGAGCATCGTTCCGATCTCGCTCATGCGTGTCGCCTGTGCCGGTCCTGCATGTGCATGGCCGCTCCTCTCCGTTATCCTCATGTCGCTAGGACAAGGGGCCAGCGCTTGTCCACCTGACAGTCCTGCTGGTCGGCGGGAAACTCCGTGGTAAGAGCGCGCGGCCGGGGGGAATGCGATGCGCCTGTGGTCATTGTTGTTCATGCTTTTCGCGCTGCTGGGGCCAGCCGCTGCGGCGCAGGCGCGTGGGCCGCTGGTCCTGGCGGCGGCCAGCATGCAGGAGGCGCTGGGCGAGGCGGCGGACCGCTGGGCTGCCAGTGGCCACCCGCGCCCGGTGCTGTCCTTCGCTGCATCCTCTGCGCTCGCACGGCAGATCGGCGCCGGCGCGCCAGCCGATCTGTTCGTATCGGCGGATGACCGCTGGATGGAGTGGCTCGCTGAGAAGGGGCGGCTGGTGCCCGGCACCCGCGCGGTCCTTGCCGGCAACCGGCTGGTCGTCGTTGCCGCGCCCGGAGGCGGGCAGGAACTGGGCGGCACGCGGGGGCGCGCTCTCGGCACCTTGCTGGCGGCGGGCCCATTGGCAATGGGCGATCCAGCCGCAGTGCCCGCCGGCCGCTACGGCAAGACGGCCCTCGAGCGGCTGGGCGCGTGGCCGATGGTCGCGCGCCGCGTCGTTCGCGGGGAAAGCGTGCGCGCCGCACTGTCGCTGGTGGAGCGTGGCGCTGCGCCCTATGGCATCGTCTATGCCACCGACGCCCGGATCGCGCCGCGGCTGCGCATCGTCGGCCGCTTTCCCCCCGGCAGTCATCCGCCGGTCCATTACCCGGTCGCGCGGCTTGTCAGCGCGAGGCACCCGGACGCCGAGGGCTTCCGCCGGTTCCTGCTGTCACCCGCCGGTCAGTCGATCCTGGTGCGGCACGGCTTCACCCGCCCATGACGGAGGAGATCGCCACCGTCGTGCGCCTGTCGCTGCTGGTTGGCGGGGTGGCGACGCTTGGCATGCTGCCGATCGCCTTTGCGCTCGCCTGGCTTCTCGCCCGCACCGACTTTCCGGGCAAGGTGCTCCTCGATGGGATCATTCATCTGCCGCTCGTGGTGCCGCCGGTGGTCACTGGCTGGGTTCTGCTGCTGGTTTTTGCTCCGGGCGGGCCGATCGGCGGGCCGCTGGAGCGATGGTTCGGGGTCAGCGTGATGTTCCGCTGGACCGGGGCGGCGATCGCTGCGGGTATTATGGCGCTGCCGCTGATGGTGCGCGCGATGCGGCTGTCGATAGAGGCAGTGGACCAGCGGCTCGAGCAAGCGGCGCGGACGCTGGGGGCAGGGCGGTGGCGCGCCTTTGCCACCATCACGCTGCCGCTCGCGCTGCCCGGGATCCTCGCGGGCGTGGTGCTCGGCTTTGCGCGGTCGCTGGGGGAGTTCGGCGCGACGATCACCTTCGTCTCCAACGTGCCGGGCGAAACGCAGACGCTGCCGCTGGCGATCTATGCCGCGCTTCAGCAGCCGGGCGGCGAGGCGATCGTGTGGCGACTTGCGGCGATTTCGGTCGGCCTCAGCCTGGCGGCGCTGGTGGTGTCGGAGGCGGTGGCGCGGCGGCAGGGACGGCGGCTCCATGTCCTTTGACATCGACCTGACCGTCCGGCGCGGTGAGCGGGTGATCGGCACCGCGTTCCGCTCCGACGCACGAAGCACCGTCCTCGTCGGTCCGTCGGGCGCGGGAAAGACCAGCGTATTGATGATGATCGCCGGGCTGCTCCCGCCGAGCGTCGGCCATGTCAGGGTCGGTGGCCGCACTTTGTACGATGCGGCCGCGCGGATCGACGTGCCGCCGCATCGCCGCCGCGCCGGGGTGGTGTTTCAGGAGCCGCGGCTGTTTCCGCATCTCTCTGTGCGCCGGAACCTCCTCTATGGGGCGAGCGACGCGTCAGCGCTGCCCCGGATCGCCGCGACGCTGGAGATCGAGCCGCTGCTGGAGCGCTGGCCGCGCAGCCTGTCAGGCGGCGAGGCGCGGCGCGTGGCGATCGGGCGTGCGCTGCTGAGTGCCCCGGATTTCCTGCTGCTCGACGAACCGCTCGCCTCGCTCGATCGTGCGCGGCGCGAGGAGGCGATGCAGGAGATCGAGCGACTGCGCGATGATCTGCGCCTGCCGATGCTGATCGTGACCCATGACCCGGAGGAGGCCGAGCGCCTCGGTCAGCACATCATCCGGATGTAACCGGCTGCGGATTGTTGGGGACCAGCACGAGCGTGCGACCCTCGACCCGCCAGGATTTCAGCCGCGACAGGAAGTTCATACCCAGCACGTCCGTCTCCCCGAAGGCGGGCGACACGACAACCGGCACGTCACGCGCGACGATGTTGCCGAGCGACAATTCGCCGATCGTCGCAGTCTGGGCGCGGATCGTGCCATTGGCGGTTCGCAGCAGCATCGGGAACATCGCGTCACGCACATCGAGGCCCGCGGCATTTGCCGTATCCAGCGAAAGCGCGGTCACCGTCGCTCCGCTGTCCACCAGCATACGCCGCTTCACCCCGCCGAAGCTGACATTGGCCCAGAAATGCCCGTCTGGGCTCATCCGGATGCGGGTCTCGGCGCCCTCCACCTGCTGCCCCGACAGGTCCAGCACCTCGGCGACACGGCCGAGATAGGGATCGAAGCGTTCGCGCTCGCCCAGGACGAATACCAGCGCGCCGATCAGCGCCACCCACATGGCAAGACTGACGAGGCGGCCGATCACCGGCAGGCGTCGCAGGAAGCCTGCGATCACGACGAGAGCGAAAAGACCAAGGATCAGCGGATAATGGGGAGCCAGATCGGCAAGTGCGTCCATCGCACCCATATAGGATCACCGCGCCCGCATGCGATGCAGGTCTCGCGCGATTTTCCTCGGCGTGATGGCCCAGCCCGAAACACAACAAAAAGGGGCAGCTCCTTGCGGAGCTGCCCCTTTGTGCAGCCAGTGGCCAGCAGCGGACCGGCAAAACCGGCGCCGCTGCAATAAGCCTTAGCGCTTCGAGAACTGGAAGCTGCGGCGTGCCTTGGCGCGGCCGTACTTCTTACGCTCGACGGTACGGCTGTCGCGGGTCAGGAAGCCCGCTGCCTTCACCGGGGCGCGCAACGCCGGCTCGTACTTGGTGATCGCCTGGCTGATGCCGTGCTTCACCGCGCCGGCCTGACCCGAAAGGCCGCCGCCCTTGACGGTGCAGATCACGTCATACTGACCTTCGCGCTCGGTGATGCCGAACACCTGATTGATAACGAGGCGCAGCGTCGGACGTGCGAAATACACTTCCTGATCACGACCGTTGATCGTGATCTTGCCCGAACCCGGCTTCAGCCACACGCGGGCAACCGCGTCCTTACGACGGCCGGTGGCATAGGCGCGACCGTATTTGTCGAGTTCCTGCGCACGCAGCGGGGCGCGCTGCGACGGCTCGTCGATCTTGCCTTCAAGATAGGCCTCGGCCTTCTCTTCTGCAGCAGCGACGGCGGTTTCGCGCTGCTCGCTGAGCGCGGCGCCGAGATCGGCGAGGGACTGGCGATTGTCGGACATTATGCGCCCACCTTGTTCTTGCGGCTCATGCCGGCGATGTCGAGGACCTCGGGGTTCTGCGCTTCGTGCGGGTGCTCAGCGCCCTTGAAGATGCGCAGGTTGCGCATCTGCTGACGGCCCAGCGGGCCGCGCGGGATCATGCGCTCAACAGCCTTTTCGAGCACGCGCTCGGGGAAGCGGCCTTCCAGCACCTTTGCGGCGGTGACGCCCTTGATGCCGCCGGCATAACCGGTGTGCTTGTAATAGACCTTGTCGGCCAGCTTGTTGCCGGTGAAGCGCACCTTGTCGGCGTTGATCACGATGACATTGTCACCGCAATCTACGTGCGGGGTGAACGACGGCTTGTGCTTGCCGCGCAGGACGTTGGCGATCACGACCGCTGCACGACCGACCACCAGGTCGGTGGCATCGACGATGTGCCACTTCTTTTCCACCTCTGCGGGCTTGGCCGCCTTGGTGGTCTTCATCAGCGCCTTCATGGGCTTGGACCTTTGCAAGAAACAGATACGCCACCCCGTCAAGGGGCGGCGTGACAGTGAGGGCATTGGACAAAGGCCTGCTGAAAGTCAACGATTCAGCGGCTTTCCTGACGGGTAAAATGATACCGGCATCCTGATCCTAGAAGAACAGCTTGCGGAAACTCAGCCTCACCGACCGGCCGAGCGGGTCGAGCAACGCCGGCTGGTAACCGATCGGAACGGCGCCCGCAGCATCACGTACGTCGAGCCGCTGGTTGAAGAGATTGTTGACTGACAGGGTGACGCGCGAGCCTTGGAAGAACGGCGCCTTCTGCACCAGCGCGCGCTGCTGGCCGAGATCCGCGAAGACACGCAGATTGGCGGTGAAGAGCGCGCCGAAGCTGAGATCCTCGGGCGAGGGGGCGCCGTTGGGGTTGGCGAGCAGGGTCGTGCCCTCCTGCCACGTGCCGTTCAGCCGGACGCCGATGCCGTGCCGGTTGTATCCGGCGTTGAACTCCACCTGGTGCCGCGGCTGGCCGCCCCGCGCACCGATGGCCGAACCGCTCAACAGGTCGAGTTCGGGCAGACCGGGCCGGATCAGGATCGTGTCCTCGAGGCGCCAGGTGTGGAACACGCTGAGCTGCACGCGGCCCTGGCGTGCGCCGCCGAACCCGCCGCGGCCAAAGCCACCACCGCCACGTCCGGCAAAGCCGCCCGGTCCGCGATCGCCCGCGGAGCGCACGCCCGTCTGGCTCGCCTCGCCGCCAGCCGGACTGGCGCCCGCCCCGGAACGCCCCCGCTCGCGAAAGGCGGCGCGGCGTTCCGCAATCTGTTCGGCGGTCAGCGGCTGGCCGTCAGGGCCGGTCGGCGGCGGCGCCTCCAGCGTCTCGGTCCAGTTGAAGCCCCAACGGATCTGCCGGCTGCGGCTGCGATCGAAGTTCACGGGCCGCGTGTCGATGCTGATCAGCGTGCCGGCCGCGTCACGATCGAACCGGCCGGGGAAGGCCGCCTCGATTTCCGGCGTCGCGGTCGGAAAGCTTGCGATCGGATTGTCGATGCGGCTGTCTGTGTAATTGGCAAGCAGCGTCAGGTTGGTGTCGCTGATCGGCTTCACCGTCAGGCCCAGCTTCAGCACGCGGCGCTGGTCGGCCGCAAGGTTCGGATTGCCGCCGGTGATGGTGGTCGCATCCACCGTCTGGCCGGTCACCAGATCGAATACGCGGACGTTGGGCGTGACGATCAACGGATTGCCGAGCTGCTGGATCGTCGGCGCGCCCTGTTCATGCGCGACCGAGCCGATCAGGCGCACGGCCTCGACCGGCCGCCAGTTGAAGCCATAGCCGACCGATCCGAGCGTGTCAAAATCCGACAGCTGATCGACCCCGCCGTTGATCGTCGCCGACAGCGCGCCGATCGAGCCATTGCGTGATAGCGGAATGTCGATGTTCGCCTGGGCCGAACCCTGGTCGCGCGACAGGTCGGTCGCAGTCACGATGCCGGCCCGGCGCGATTCGCCGCTGATGTCGCGCAGGGTGAAGCCAGCCTTCAGCGTGGTCGTCACCGCGCCGGCGGGAAGATCGAACAGGCTGCCGCTGAGCGTCCCTTCGGTCTCGATCGTTTGCGCTACCGACTCCGCCCGGTCGCGGCGGGTGCCGCTGCCCGGGCCGCCGTCGCGATCGGTGAGGGTTGTCGACCAGTCGCGCGTATAGCCGCCGTTTAGCGACCAGCGCCATTGATCAAGGTCGCCGTTCAGGGCGTAATTGAGCACGCCGGTGCGGGTGCGCCCCTCGCGCAGCAGCCGCTGGCCGTCTGACGACGTACCAAGGCCGGCGCGGGTATCAGCGCCTTCCAGCTCACCGCTGATCGTGGCCGATACATTGCCGAAAATGGTCTGGTTGTACGTCGCGTTCAGCTTCGCTGCGTCGCTGGCCGATAGCAACGTGCGGTTCGGATCGGCCTCCGCCAGGTTGCGCTGCGTTTCGAACAGCGGGTTGCTGTGGGCATATTCGCCATCGACGCTGAAGCGGTTGCCGTTGCCCAGGCGAAGGTAGTTGAGCGTCGCCTCATGTACCTGACGCCCGCCATCGCTGGCAAAGCCGGTATCCGCCTCCGCCGTCACCGCATTGAAGCGGCGCCGCAGGACGATGTTCACCACCTTCTGATCGGGGCGATAGCCGTATTTCAGCGCGACTTCCTCCGGCAGGATGTCGACGCGCTGGATCGCCTCTGGAGGCAGGCCGCGGATCTCGCGGAAGCCGCTGATCCGGCGGCCGCCCAGCAGGACCACGGGGGCGCCGGCGCCGCGGCCCTGGATGCTGCCGGTGAGCGGGGCAAGCTCCTCCAGCAATTCGCCGATGTTGCTGGCACCATAAGCGCGAATGTCGCGGCCGCTCAGCACCACTTCGGGCTTGATGTCACCGATCACCGATCCGCGCGGCTGGCGGCTGCCGGTGACGATGATGTCATCCTCAAGCTCGAGTTCAGCCTCAGCTTCCTCCACCGACTGCGGCTCGCCCTGCAGGGGGATGGCCGTCTCGGATTCGGCCGTCTGGGATTCGGCCGGTGGCAATTCGCCCACCTGGACCGGCGTGGCAGTGGCAGGGACGGTCATTGCGGCGAGAGAAGCGGGCAGCAGCAGGATCGACAAGGACAGGCTCCGGAACCGACGTGGGATGATCACGTCCTACGGCGGGGTTGTGGGGGAAATGTCGCGGCGGCACCGGAAAATCGTCGCAAATTGTACCCGTGCGATTGGACGCGGGTTGGCTTGCGGGACAAACCGGTGCTGGACGCGCAGCGCATAACGCGCCGACGCGACAGCGGATAGAGGGCGCGCCCCGCTCAGGTCACGATGCGAACGGGCACGCCCTTCGAGGCCGGGGTCTTGGATGCCTCGTCATGGTACCACAGCGGCACCAGCGGATTGGTTTCGGGGTAATAAGCGCCGATGCACCCGCGCGGCAGCAGATAGGGCGTGACGGTCAGGCCATCGACCTGACGATGCTCCCCATCATCGGCATCGCTGGCGAGGCTGACCACCCGGCCCTCTGCCAGGCCGGCAGCCGCGATATCGTCCGGATGCATCAGCACGACATCGCGCGTGCCCTCGATCCCGCGAAGGCGGTCGGAATAGCCGTAGATGGTGGTGTTGAACTGATCGTTCGAGCGCAGCGTCATCAACCGCCAGCGCCCTTCCTTGTCGCCAAGGCCGAGCGCGGAGAGCGAGGTGGGAACGGTGAATTCCGCCTTGCCGCTTTCCGTCTTCCAGATCCGTTCGCGCGCCGCATTGCCCTTGTAGAAACCGCCCGGCGTGAAGACGCGCGCGTTGAAATCGGCGAACATCTCCGGATAGCTTTCCTCGATCAGGTCGCGGATCAGGCCGTAATCGGCGGTCCAGTCGTCCCACCGCGCCTTCGGATTGGGCGGCAGCGTCGCCTTGGCCATGCCGCAGACGATCGCGACTTCGGATTTCAGATGGTCGCTGGCCGGGTGACCATTGCCCTGCGATCCATGGATGCACGACAACGAATCCTCCATCGTCACTGCCTGCGCGCCGGTCACTTGCATGTCGCGTTCCGACCGGCCGAGGCACGGCAGGAGATAAGCGACCTCGCCGTTGATCAGGTGGCTTCGGTTGAGCTTGGTGGCGATCTGGACCGTGAGGCGCATCGATTGCCACGCCTGCTCCATCTTCACCTGTTCCGGGATGGCGCGTACGAAATTGCCGCCGAGGCCGATAAAGGCCTTCACCTCGCCGGAAATGATCTTCTCGCAGGCATCGACGGTGTTGAGGCCCGTGTCGCGGGGCGGGTCGAACGCGAATTGCTCGGCCATGCGGTCGAGCGGGACGAGTTCGGGCTTTTCGGAGATGCCGACTGTGCGCTGTCCCTGCACGTTGCTGTGACCGCGGATCGGCGAGATGCCGGCGCCTTCGCGTCCGATGCTGCCTTTCAGCAAGGCAAGATCGACGAGCGTGGTCAGATTGTCGGAGCCGTGCACGTGCTGCGTCAGCCCCATGCCGTACATGAAGATGGTGCGTTCGGCCGCAATATAGACGTCGGCGGCCTTTTCGAGATCGGCCCGGGCCAGACCGCTTTCGCGTTCGATCTCCTCCCACGACAATTGCTCGGCATGGGCCTTCACCGTCTCGAACCCGGTCGTGTGCTGTGCGAGGAAATCGACGTCCAGGACATGGCGCTTGTCCTCGCGCCAGCGCCGTTCCTCGGTGGAGAGGACGTGTTTGATCATGCCCATGATCGCCGCAATGTCGCCGCCCGCCTTTACCTGCAGGTAGAGCGAGGAGATTTCCGTCTCCTTGCCGGTGAGCATTTCGACCGGGCTTTGCGGGTTCTTGAACCGTTCCAGCCCCGTCTCGCGGATCGGGTTGAAGGTGACGATCTGCACCCCGCGCTTCACCGCCTCCTGCAGGGGGTGGAGTAGCCGGGGCGCATTTGATCCCGTGTTATGGCCGAAGAAGAAGATCGCGTCGCATTTCTCGAGATCCTCGAGGACGCAGGTGCCGACGGGTGATCCGATCGCCTTCTTGAGCGCCACCGACGTGGTCTCATGGCACATGTTCGAACTGTCGGGCAGGTTGTTGTGCCCGTACATGCGCGCGAACAGGGCGTAGAGGTAGCTTGTCTCAAGGCTGGCGCGGCCCGAGGCGTAGAAGACGGTGCTTTTCGGGTCGAGCCGCTTCAGCTCCGTGCCGATCGCGGCAAACGCCTCATCCCAGGCACAGGGGACATATTTGTCGGTCGCGCGATCGTAGCGCATCGGATGGGTGAGGCGGCCCTGATGCTCCAGATCATAGTCCTTCCAGTCGCGCAGCTCCGTCACGGTATGTTGCGCGAAGAACTCGGGCGTGCAGCGGCGGGATGTCATCTCCCACAGGGTCGCCTTCGCGCCATTCTCGCAGAATTCGAACGGGTGGGGGTGCTTCGGCTTCCCCCAAGCGCAGGACACGCACATGAAGCCGCCGGGCTTGTTCTGCCGCCGCAGGGTGTAGAGCGCGGCGGGCGTCGGCCGTTCACGCGCGAGCACTTCGGTCATGCCGCGTACCGAGCCCCATCCGCCGGCGGCGCCCGAATAGTGAACCGTATCCTTTTCGTCAGCCACCCAGGATCCTTTCGCGCGACAGCCGTTCATGGCTGACAACGCGAGGGGCGCCGTTTGGATCACCGGCGTGGGCACTATATGCAGGGAACGGGCATATGCAGGCGGGGGCGCAGGAGGATCGAAGCCGTGGCGGACGACGCATTGCCTGACGACACCAAGCTGACCCGAACCAAGCAGCGCTGGGCCAACGAGGGCAAGTTCATCACCGGCGCAGCGCGCGGCGCGGATGAGCGCCTGCCGCCCGGCCAGCATCTGGTGCGCGACTGGCCGGTGCTGGACCTGGGACGCCAGCCCGATGTTTCGACCGATCGATGGCGGCTGACGATCAAGGGGCTGGTCGCCCGTCCGGTAACGCTCGACTGGTCCGCGTTCGTGGCCTTGCCACAGACCGAGCGGCGGAGTGACATCCACTGCGTCACAACCTGGTCGCGCTACGACAATGATTGGGCGGGCGTCGCGACCCGCACGCTGCTCGACCTGGTCGAGCCGCGCGACGAAGCCGCCTTTGTCGTGCTGCACGGTTATGACGGCTATACGACCAACGTCCCGCTGGCCGATTTCGCCGCAGAGGACGCGCTGATCGCGCGCGAATGGCAGGGAAGGCCGCTGACGCGCGAGCATGGGGGACCAGCGCGGCTGGTGATCCCCCATCTCTATTTCTGGAAAAGCGCCAAGTGGATCAGCGGGATCGAACTATTGGGTGCCGATCGCCCGGGCTTCTGGGAAGTGAACGGTTATCACCGACGCGGTGATCCCTGGGCGGAGGAGCGCTATAGCTGAGCTGCGCCGCGCTCAGGCGCGACGCCGCCCCAGCGTGTGCCCGGCGGCGACCACGGCGATCAGCAGGATCGCAGCATTCACCTGATGCGCGACCGCGATGGTGAGGTCGACACCGGTGAGCAGCGTGGCAATCCCCAGCACGATCTGAAGGCTGGTCAGCAGGATGACCGCGCCCCAGGCATTCACCGCGCCGCGCCGCCGTGCCGCAAAGGCGAGCCAGATCACGGCGGCGGCCGCGGCGAAGGCGAACCAGCGATGGACGAACTGGACCACGATGGGATTGTCGACGAGGTTGCGCCACGCCGGCTCCAGCATCGGCGTACCGGCCGGGAAGAAGCTGTCGCCCATCAGCGGCCAGGTGCTGAACGCATAGCCGGCGTTGAGCCCCGCGGTGAAGGCGCCAATGAAGATCTGGATGCCCAGGAGCAGCATCGCGACCGCGGCGAGCGGTTTCAGCCCTGCGGGCCTCGCCAGCGGATCGCGCGCGAGATCGCGCAGGTCCAGTGCGGTCCATACCACGCCGCCCAGGATGACAAGGGCGGCCGAAAGGTGAACTGCGAGGCGGACGTGGCTGACATCAGTTCGCACCGACAGGCCCGATGCGACCATCCACCAGCCGATTGCCCCCTGCAGGCCACCCAGCGCGAGCAGTGCGAGGAGGCGCGGGCCATAGCCGCGCGGGATCTGCCGCTTGATCGCGAACCACAGCAGGGGAAGCGCAAAGGCCAGCCCGATAACGCGGCCGAGCAGGCGATGGACATATTCCCAGAAGAAGATCTGCTTGAACCCGTCCAGCGTCATGCCGCGGTTGATCTCCTGGTATTCCGGGATGCGCTGATAATGGCGGAATTCCGCCATCCACTGCGCCTCGTTCAGCGGGGGAATGGTCCCGCTGATCGGCTTCCACTGCGTGATCGACAGCCCCGATTCGGTCAGACGCGTGATGCCTCCGACGGCAACCATGACAACGATGAGGGCGGCGACGACATAAAGCCATCGCGCCAAGGCGAGTGGCCGCGGCGAAACGCGAAAGCCAGGGCTGGGCTTGAGCATGCAGCCATCTAGAAGCGCGGCGTCGTTGCCGCAATGGCGTACACCCGCCATCGCACTCATCCCCCGTCGCTTGGCGGAGGTGCCAAGTACGCGACCTGGCGTGTTTATTGACGATGTGATGTTGTAACCTGTCCGGCGTGGCGCTACATGCGTCGGCGATGGCAACAATGTCTCATCCCGCCAGCACCGCTCGACTGGATCGCCTGGCGATCATCGTGTCGGGGCTATGCGTCGTTCACTGCATCGCCAGCGCGGTGTTGATCGCGATGCTGTCTGCGGTGGGCGGGATGATGGTGGACCCGATCTTTCACGAGGTCGGATTGATGCTGGCGATCGTGCTGGGTGCCATCGGTCTGGGCCGCGGCGCGTTGCAGCACGGGAACCTGTGGCCGATCGGCGTTGGCTCGCTTGGCCTTGGCATCATGGCCGGCGCGTTGTCGCTGCCGCATGACGCCGGGCTGGTTCATACCGGTGAGGCATTCTGGACCATTGTCGGTGTCGCGCTGCTCGCTCTGGGGCACGACTTGAACCGCCGCGCCGACGCCTGAGCGCCAGGGCGGCGCTCAGCCGGGCGGGCGAAGCGTCGCTGCCAGTGATGCCGTTGCGCTCCCCCGCCGTGCCGGCTGCGGCTGATCGGGGGAGGGGGCCCAGCCGGTCAGGAAGATGATCTCGAACCGCTCCGCCGTGCGTCCGTCGGCATCGGCCAGATCGGCAAAGGCGGCCGCGCTGCGCGCCACCGTCGCGGCCCCCAGCGGCTGACGATCGATCAGCAGGTTAGTGCCCGCCATGCCGCGTAGATCGTCGAACAGCCGTCCGACATTGCCGTAGCGCACGCGCAGCGGCTCGGCATCCGCCACCGGCAGGGCGAAGCCGGCGCGCATCAGCAGGTCGCCCGCGGACCGCACGTCGATCTGCGGATGAAAGCGGGCGACTGGTCGCTCGGCTTCTGCGGATCGCATCGCCGAACGAAGCGTCGCCAGCGAGCCAGCACCGAGAAACGCACCAAGGAACAGGCCATCCGGGCGCAGGATTCGCCGGATCAGCGACAGCGCGCCCGGCACGTCGTTGACCTGATCGAGCACGCCGGCCGAGACGACCAGATCGAACGAATGATCGGCAAACGGCAAGCGATCCTCATCGGCCTGCACGCCGCCCGCCTGACGGGCAAAGCCATGGCCGGCGTCCAGCCGGGCGATCCGGGCGCCAGCGGGTGGCTGGAAGCTTCCATCGAAACTGCCGAGATCGAGGACGTCGTGAAAGGACCGCTTCACGCTCGCGAGCCGCTCGTGGATGCCGTCGAGCATGGCGGCGCGGACGAAATCGTGTGCGGCAAAACGCGGGGCGATGCGGTCGCGCCGCGTGCGGCGGGCCTTGCGGTCGAATATCTCAGGAGCCGTCATGGCGCGGCTTGTGCGCCCGGCGGCGGCGCGCGACAAGCGGGGACGATGCTCGCCAAGTTGCTTCAGCCAGTGATTTCGCTGGCTCTGCCCCCACGATGCGCGGGATGCGGCGCGATTGCCGATGACGATCATCGCTTCTGCGCAACATGCTGGGGATCGCTGCGCTTCCTCGGCCCGCCATGGTGCGCGGCCTGTCACGCGCCGCTGAGCTATGAACCGGCGCCCGGCACATGGTGTGCTCCTTGCCTCCAGGCGCCGCCGCGGCATGGCGGGATAGACGCCGCCGTCGCGTATGGGGAGGTCGCGCGCGCCGTGGCGCTGCGCCTCAAATATGGCGGGCGGGCTGCTTTCGCCGAGACGGCGGCGCGATTGATGGCGCGCCACTTGGCTGCCGACGTCGACTTGCTGGTGCCTGTTCCTCTTCACCGCTGGCGGCTTTGGTCGCGCGGATACAATCAGGCCGGCCTGATCGCGACGGCGTTGGCGCGGCTGAGCGGTGTCCGGGTCGATGCGCAGGCGCTGGTCCGCCATCGCGCGACTCAGGCATTGCGGGGCGCGAGTGGTGCCGAGCGGCGACGCGTCGTGCGGGGGGCGTTCGCGGTACCGCCGGGCGCGCGGGCAAAGCTGGCGGGCAAGCGGATCGTGCTGATCGATGACGTCTATACCAGCGGCGCGACGACCGACGCCTGTATCGCGACGCTTCGATCTGCCGGTGCGGCGCACGTCGCGGTGCTATGTTGGGCCCGCGTGATCAGCGATCGCGATGATTGACAATTGCGCAGCGCATCCACACGTCACTTTTATGGCCCGTGTTGAAATCTACACCAAGGCGTGGTGCCCTTATTGTGTCCGCGCGAAGCAGCTTCTTGCCAGCAAGGGCGTCGAACCGACCGAATATGACATCACTCTCGGCGGCGAGCAGCGCGTCGAGATGATCGATCGCGCCGGAGGCCGGACGACCGTGCCGCAGATCTTCATCGATGGGCGCCACATCGGCGGCTCCGACGATCTTGTCGCGCTTGATCGGGCAGGGAAGCTCGACCCGCTTCTCGCACCCTGACGATGCGCGCCGCCATCCTGCAGATGACGAGCGGGATCGATCCCGCCGCTAATGCCCGTACGCTGACCGACGCGATCGATGAGGCAACCCGAGGCGGGGCGGCAATGCTCTTCACACCCGAGATGTCGGGGCTGATCGATCGCAACCGGGACCGTGCCGCCGGTGTGATTACGGCGGAAGACGATGATCGGGTATTGGGGAGCGTTCGCGACGCAGCGGTCCGCACGGGGCTTTGGGTGCATCTTGGCAGTCTGGCGGTGCGCCGCGAGGACGGGCGGCTGGTGAACCGCGCCTTCGTGATCGATGGCAATGGGACGGTCCGGGCGCGCTACGACAAGCTACACCTGTTCGACGTGGATCTGCCCACCGGCGAAAGCTGGCGCGAATCGGCGGCCTATGTCGGCGGCGACGCCGCCGTGGTGGTGGCGACGCCGCTCGGTAACCTCGGTCTTTCGATCTGTTACGACGTACGCTTCCCTAGCCTCTATCAACGGCTGAGCGATGCGGGCGCGACGCTGATCGCGGTGCCCGCCGCCTTCACCCGCCCCACGGGCGCGGCGCATTGGCAGGTGCTGCTGCAGGCCCGCGCTATCGAGAACGCTGCCTTCGTCATCGCCGCCGCCCAGACCGGGCGGCATGAGGACGGACGCGAAACCTATGGCCATTCGCTGGCGATCGGCCCGTGGGGGGAGGTGCTGTGCGATATGGGCGAGCAGCCTGGCCTGGCGCTGGTCGATATCGATGCGGAGAAGGTTTCCGAGGTGCGCGGACGTATCCCGGTCACCATGCATCGCCGCGACATTCCGCCGGTCCGGGTGGTGCCATGATCGTTTTCGATTTGCGATGCGGCACAGGGCATGTGTTCGAAGCGTGGTTCAATTCATCGGATGCCTATGCCGAGCAGCGTGAGCGCAAGCTGATCGCCTGTCCGATGTGCGGCGACACTGGTGTGGACAAGGCGGTAATGGCGCCCAATGTCGCGCCCAAGGGAAACAGCCGCTCCGTGGCGGCAGCCCCGGCGAACGTGCCGGACAAGGTGAAGGCCGCGCTCAAGGCACTGGCCGAGGCGCAGCGCCAGGCGCTCGAGGGATCGCGCTGGGTCGGCGACCGCTTCGCCACGGAAGCACGTGCGATGCATGCCGGCGACCAGCCCGACGAGGCGATCTACGGCCAGACCACGCTGGCCGAAGCAAAGGCGCTGGTCGACGAAGGGGTGCCGATCGCCCCGTTGCCGCTGCCGGTCGTGCCACCCGAAAAGGCGAACTGAGCCGCGTCGCTCGCGTTCAATCAGGGCCCGAGGGTAAGTGAAGGGATCGGCAATAGCGCCTAGTTGACCCGCCTCCACGGCGGCCGTAGCAGGGCGGTCATTGCCCCCGTAGCTCAGTAGGATAGAGCGACGGTTTCCTAACCCCGCGTTGGGGCAGGGAAGAGGCGGCAAAAACCCAGCTTTTCTGCCGGTTTTTTGCTAGTCTTTGTTACCAAACCGTCGCCTGTGTGCCCTCTTTTGTGCCACCCCCGTCTGGGCGCGTGCGGCCTGTTCGGGCGTCAGGTAGGCGAGATAGATCTCGGTGGTCTTGACGCTGCTGTGCCCCAGCTCCCGCGATAAATCGTAGAATTCGCCTTTGCCCTCCCGCAGGTATTCCACTGCGAACAGGTGCCGGAGGTGGTGGAAGCTGAAGCGGCGGTAGGGGATGCACGCTTTGGCGGCGCGCTTTTCGGCGCGCGCCGTGTAGTCCGCGAAGTTCGAGGCGACGTTGCGGTAGCGGCTCGCAACGGGACGACCGTCGGCGTCTTCCTCCAGGTGGTAGAAGACATACGGACATTTAAGCTGGCGGGGCTGGCGCTGAATGATCGCGACGGCCTCGGCCGATAAGGTGACCGTGCGCATGCGGTTGCGCTTCCCGATGACGGTCGCGTGTCGGTTGGCCAGATCGAGCATTGTGTGTTCGAGGCCGGCGATTTCTTCCTCACGCATCCCGGTTTCTCGAGCGAGCAACATCATGTCGCCAAAGCGGGTGCGCTGCCGGCCGATCGTCAGGTCAATGTCGCTCTGGGTGGGGAGCTCGATCGGGTTGCGACGCTCCTGCAGACGCTTGCGTGGCTAGGCGCGGGCTGCGTTCTCATCCACCCAGCCTTCTTCGATCGCGTGATCGAGAACGCTGGAGATCGCCGTCAGATCGCGGCGGATGGTGGCGTTGGTAACGTGCTGCGCCTTGCGGCCCTTCACCAACTCCCGCAGCCGCTCCGCATCGATCTGATGGACCTCAAACGGGTCGAGGCACTGTCGGCATTCATTCAGGCTCACGGTATAGCGAAGGACGGTCTTGGGGCTGATCGCTTTTGCCCGCACGTCGGCTTCCATTGCCTCAGTCCAGGAGAGGAAGGCCTGCACCCAGTTCATAGGGCCGGCGATGCCGTAGTGCGCCTGGTTCTCGATCTCTTCGCGTCAGGCCTTCAGGCGTTTTTCCGCCACTTTCTCAGAGCGTGTTCGTAAGCTTTCTCGGTCCTCGCCGCTGACGTGCTCCCCTGAAACTTCGCCAGTCTGAGCTAGAGTCC